>CM029498.1:39505902-39872924 GCA_017140595.1 Eucalyptus curtisii
CCATTAATTAGCATCTTTATTGCCTTAAGTTGCTACCTTCAACACTTCTTGTTTCGTCGATTTTGGATCACGCCACGAAATATATCTCATCAAGTGTTATATTTTGGTTTTTATTAAAGGAGATTCAGGCTCTATGTTAGCTTTAGACAAAGAGGATCAAATGCGAGTGATACCATATACCATATAATCTCGAATCTAAAGAAGTCGCTTGACACATCTAACACGAATTTAATACCAACAGTAATCAATGTCAAAATCTACTTAATGGTGTCATCTAAACTCACTTTAACATAATAATGAAATCTCATTAAAATTAAAGTAGTTTATACAATATCGAAGATGATTTGACAACATTGGATATTAACAAATGCGCCTAGACGACACTAGTTTCTAACGAGTCCAAGGACACAATGTAAGAATCTAATTAACGACGCTAGGCAAAGGAGATAACACTTAGTAGACACCACTCCTAGATGAATATGAAAACACAATGTTGAAATCTAATCGATGATGCCGGATAGTGATAACATCACCTAACAACATTGCTCCTAGATGAATACAAGGACACAATGTCGGAATCTAATTGATGATGCTGGACAATGATAACATCACTTAGCAATATTGTGTAACGCCCCGGGGCAGCGTCATACTAAGCTAAGCTAAAAACTATATAGATTAGTGTCATGACGGGACCCGTTTAATTTAGTTATCGCACTAAAGTATTCCGACCTAATTGCTTAGCATGTATAACATGGATATTACATGATCTTGAACAATTCTAAGACATGATCATTTTGTCGGTCCTATTTTTACTATTAGCCATTCCAAACATGAGCACATACAAAGGATCATAAGCGCTTCATTTCACTTTCTATTGGAGGCATCACGAGCTTCTACTTACATCGCCTTGAATACTTACAAGTACCATGCCTATGTAAATAGTATATTTACAAGTTTATGATTGTAGAGTTGGAAAATCAAGATGTCACACATTTGCTTCTAGCATATGAACAATGTCGAGAATCTAATTAACAATGTCGGCTAGTGGGTTAACACTAGAATATAATGAACATTACCCGGGATATAGACACTGTTTGAATTAAATTTACGACGGGGAATCTTAAGGTACAACTAAGCTAGACTAAATAAGAATAAAAAGCAAGATAAAGTAATTTTGTGTGTTGTTTGGGGGTCCTTTGTTGGATTACTTGTGGCATTTATAGGCCAATTTGATAACAAATCAATGGTAAGTTACTTTCTTCTCAAGGGTCACTCTATATTGAACCGCCTCATTCATATCTAGTTTTTGATTTATTTGACAATATTCTCATGACTTGTCCTCAAAGAAAGATTAACTACTCCTCTTGAGTCGGCGCCTTTTTAACTGTTCCCGCCTAAATTCACCATCAATAGTGTCCTTTGGCTTTGACACATGATAGTCAATTGCTTCATTATGGAATTATTTGTCTTTACTTGTATGTTTATTGAAAATCAGCCCAAAGACTTTTGTAATCCTTGGTTGTCCTTTGTTTTCATAACCACTTATGGGCTGGGCCGATGTATGCCCATATACGGTCATGAGGGCGATTTAAGAATTTTATACCCCTCATGACCAGCACATGCTTGTAAGGGTAATTTTAGGAGTCAACACTTCTAATCGGGGTTAGCGTCAATTGTCAACTAGTTGTCATCATATATCAATGATTGTACCATTGTAATCAATAATCATGGTTATTGATAATCATGGCTATCCATCCGCTGGTCGGTCATGCTAGTTGTTGTTCGGTGGTTAAGGCAAAATTAGTGTTTTCGAGGACATTTCGAAATTATAAAAGTTGCAAATAGTTTGGGATTTTTTATAAAAAATTTAGCAATAGTCCTTTACACAATATAGTTTTTACCAAATGGCATTTACGTCAAAGTTGCATTTCAATGTGTTTTTAAAATATACTTTTCCAAATTACTTGCATTTTAAAACCCATTTAGCTTAAAGGCCTTTGTATTTTCCTAAAGTTGAACCAAATGTATTCCAAAAAATGCATAAGAAGTCTGGCGAAAAAAAAATAAAATGAATGTGGGATGATGAAATGATGACAATTTTTTTTATCGAGGGCTGAGTTGCACCATAATTGACGAATTCGACCCCAATAGTTACGGAATGCACGAATGACTTATGCGAATTGAATCTTAGTTATTATCGAACTATCCTGCCTTTAATGTTTTCATGCAGGGGTGTAGTAGGAAAAATTGATGTAGGGTTGCATGAATTAATTATTTTTAATTTTGTCGTTATCGCCAAATTCGATCACAGAAACTATTTGCTTCGGAAAAATGGTAGGATAGATGTGTGGCAAAAATAGATGTCATCAACGGACATCAAAGATTTGAAAAAAAAAAACGGACATCAAAGACAGCACGAATCAAGGTCAACATCGAAATTGACGCCGAAAAACTTTTCGTTGACAACACATCTTTTACGTCAGCTGTAAGGAAGAGCACAATATATAGTACCAAAAGGCCAGAATTTTGTCAACAACGGTATCTCCAGCTTTAGCACCGTCACTGAACTGAAGCGGGGTACAGATCATGGCCAGTTGGTTCAGGACTCTACCGTAAGGCATGTCAGGTCTGCAGTGGGCTTTTCACCCACTCTCACTCATCTCAGATGCAGGAGACTATTGTACATGTCTATTCGGCGGTAATTAGAACTAAAGTCATGATCTTGTGTCTACTTTCACCACCGTGTGAGACTCCTTAATTCCTTATTTATCTTTTTCTTTCCGATAGAGGGAATACGGAGGTGACATTACGGGGTCTCCTACCCCATGGCGGTTCTCCGCCTATTTCTTTCCCTTTGAGCCTTTTTAAGGACTTGCTCAAGTCCCAAGTACAACTAGAGTTATAAGCCATACAAAAAAAAAAAAAAATCATTTATCTTGCAGCACATCGTAGTTAGATACATCAAATGTGCGAGGATTAGATTGCATATTTAGTCAAAATTTAAGGGCTAAGATAAACAATTTGACGTTTTCTTTCTTCATTGATTTCCACATTTGAAGATCTTCAATACAATTTCAAAACCATAGATCTCCACAATCACATGTAATTTCGAGCCGTTAGTCTCTTCTATTAGTTGGTACATTGGATGGAACAAGATCATCACTAGTCAAAACCCAACAATACTTTACTAGAGATTATAGCTAAAGCTGTATTGTCATGATCACCTTCTTCTTGTTCTTGCCGCCCAAAATCTCTCAATCCGTGCATTTAGTCCATTTATGTTTAGTCTAATCAAAAACCATCATTTATGTGATCCACCAATCTCTTCTTGATTTTGTCATTATCACAAAGTTGTACTCATCTTGGAGGAGACCCATCAAGCTATGGGTGCAAAAATAAGCACTCTCAAGCACCCAAGAGCTGTCACAAACCCCACCAACCATAATGATCAAACCATACAACCCTCCATCATTGAATTGCTCAAAGCCTAGTTGCTTCAAAGTCAAGAAGAAGAAGAAGCAGAGATTACTTCACCCACAAGGCAAGAAAATAACCGAAGCCTAAAAAGCTGACATTAGAAGAATGCTTCCTAGCTTCTCCTAGTTTTGTTTGAATCTGTTTGGTCGCCATTGATGTTGGTGAAGTTAGTGTGTGGCTTCATCAAGCAACATCCACCCATTGCTCGTGACCAGTCGACGATGCCACTTTGTCCTTGAGGTAGGTAGTCTGTCCTCGGAGAAAGGGGTGAATATGCACAGCGAAGACAATTGCCCTTCTGAAGTATGTAACATGAAACGAAGTGAAAATAGGTGCTCGAGGAAAGATGGTTCGGTTCCTTCTGCCTTCAGAATCTGATATCATCCTATTTTGCTCTCCGAGGGAGTGACTCAAATGTGCTGAAGAGAGTGATGCCTGATTCTGTTTCACTAATAAAATGGCCGTTTTTATGCTAAATGTGCGGTGTGGCTCACGTTGGGCATAACGCTATTTCCTTTTCTTTCTTTGTTTTTCCTCCCCTGAACTCTTGTCCGGCAATTCTGAAGGTAAAATCTGAATTTCAAGTGATGCTATTAAATCGATTATTGATAATGAATTGTTCGGGTCTCCAATTGATCACGACAAATTCTTCGGTTCTAGTACAGCCTTTAACACCTCACAGAGATTATAGCAGCACCCCAACAATGTTCAAGTCTAGTGAGAATAATCTGGACCATACATGAAATTAAATACAGCACGAACCAGGAACAGCATCCAAATTGAATCTAAAAGACTTGTGTCGATGCATTTTTTCCGTCATTTGTAGCAGCAAAATGCCAGAATTACAGCGGTATTTCGCTCTCTCTCTCTCATGCGAGCAACAATGTACCGCAGAAGAAGCAGGACAGCAATTCACAGAGGAACAATTTCAATCCCCATTTTCTGTGTCATTATCCTCTTCTTAAACATTTCTTACAAGCACATAATCCAGCTAATCTCCAACCAGACTTACAAGCTATAGAGAATCATCATTTCTCTCGCAGCACCACATAGCTAGATCCATTGGTCTTCTGTATCTTGGATATTCTCCTCAAGATATCGGCAAAGGCATTCTTGTCCTGCACCAAGGAATTTTACTTAGGGAAAAAAAATCTGGGGATACTACTTAACCTGCTTTCAGCACATTCCGAGAAGTCATGGATAATGCAGATAATACAAGAGATGGTTGTGTTATTTCTAATTGTAAGTTCAACCTTAGAAACGAGCAAAAACTGCCAAGAAAGTACGTCAACACATGAACCCCAGCTCTAGCTATACATGCTGTTTTTTAAGCATCATACAGAAGTGTAAAAGAAAACCTTACTCATATTATTTAGAAATCATTCATATCTTAAATAGTTCACTCATATGAGACTTTTCGAAAAAATTGGACTACTTATAAAGTGACAGCAGTTCTTGGATCATTAACAGAAGATGAGGAAACAAGACATCAAAGAGTGACCCAGTACCTCAGGGCTTTTGAGTCTTGCTTTGAATTTAGCAACAAGATCCTGTGTAGTAACAGGTGCCTTCTGCAAAATGAATGCTCTTATCTCTTCTTCTGCAACTGGTCCGGTAGGCGGAGTAGATGCACTCTTCGTATCTGACTGTGTAGCTTTAGAGGGAATGCTGCTTTTAGAAGTAGGCACGCTTTCATCTTTGCGGAAGATTTTGCTTCCTGATCCCACAAATCAATCGAGAAAACAACAGAAAATTACAATTTATCTTGGCTATCTATAGAAATTGCAAGTTCACATGTCCAGAGTAAAAATACCAAAGAAATAATACAAACCACAACAAGAGAATAGTCTCTTTTTTTTTTTTTTTTGCTAGGAACAAGAGAACAGAGTCAAAAGGTAACGACATACAGTTTCCGTCTTCACCTTCTTCTGGGGTGCACCATTCGATGGTTTAGCATCATCTCCATTCAACTTCCTCTTTCCCTTGGCAGATTTGGAAGTAGGTGGAGTTCCCTTAGCAGATGCAGAAGGAGTGGGTTTTGAAGGGCTCTCTTCTGCGGGTTCCTCTTTAAGGGCTTCCTTCTGTTTAGGGGCCAGTACAGGTGAAAACCCCACCTCATCTTCCATCTGCACAAGAGTGAAAATGAGACACAAATTGATGCAGCTATCAACATGCATCTTTCAAAAACAACAGACATGGTTAGCTTCCAATTAGAATTTGATCACCATCACAGCGACTATGCATCTCCTTGAGCAAAAGAAAGCCATGCTAGAGGGGCCAAAGATAATGATGACCTAATATTATTCTGCAGAGCAGTCAATTTGAAAACTTACATCCTCATCGTCGTCATCTTCCTCTGCATCTGAATCATTGACCCCACTAGCTCGTCCAAGAAGCTTCTTCAATTCTTTTCCAGATTTACTCAGTCCTCCTTCCTCTTCATTTGCTTCATCCTCCTCCTCATCATCCTTTAGAATAAATCAATGCACAATCATCATAACCAGTTCTCATAGGCATCAATGTAGACAACTCTTTTCGCTGCTCAACTTTGTGCGGGATTACACAAACCCCAACTCCCCACCAACAGAAATAATAAAAAAAATAAAAAATTAAGGCTTTTCACCCTTGTTATGACCACAAATCTCGGCGTTAGTCATAACTCTTCGGTTAACTTTTCACAAACCAATGAGTTCATTTGATTCTGAAATTAAGCATAAATCGCTCAAAACTTTTTTGCAGTGATAATTTGACATGTATCAAGAATTTGCCAATTCTGAAATGCTAGTTTATTTCTATGTTATTGATGCATGAATGTGTTCAGATGCACAAAATTTTCGGCAGAAGACTATAACAATAATTTAATCTCAAGCAAATAAACAATTTCATGAAAAAATAAGATGGATGTGAATAAGTTTCCCTAGCCATAATTTTGAAAATTCAAGGTAAGAATGTCACAATTTTAAAGTTGAGAAATAGAACGGCAAATAAGGAGTAAATTTGAAGGATCAAAACTAGTTTTCACCCTTAATGCTGTCTAAGAAGACCTTGAACAATAAACTAAGCCCATGACAAAATTGAGCTTTGATAGAAAAACAAATCAGCACAAATCAAAATAAAAAACTGCTGTAATGTGATGGGCGTCAAGATTAGGCCCAAAAGAACTCAATTTTGGAGCAAGGAACAAAGAAATGGAAAAAATGGAGCATCAATCTGAAGAAAACACCATACTGGCACTCTGCTTACTAAAGAAATGCCATCCTCCTACTATATCGCCTTGCCGATGCATCTTAGTAACCAAATAACACTTCATCAATGCATCATCCGGCCAAACTATTTCTGGCATTTCCACAAAAAAGGCCTAGTTGCAGAAAGATAAGCATACATACTTTGATTTCTGGAGGAGGAGGAGCTTCAGGTGCCAAATCTTCTCGTTCATGTGGTTCATTCCCAACAGCTTCATCATCATCAGTAAAAATCTCTTCGTGCTCCCAGTCATCACCTAGAGCAAACAAACAGAGATACATCAAACATAATGAACCTCTGAACTAATGGCATATTAGGGGATCTCAAGGAAATCACAGAGATGCTCGAAGGTGCAAAAATGTCAAACTAAGGAAAGAAAAACCAAATGTGCTTTTCATATAGAAGAAAGGTGTGAAAAATTATATAATGTTGATTGAAAGATTGATTACTGTAATTCATGGCATACAGAAGAAAGAGCACTTCCTAAGGTGTCCCTGATTTCTCATAACATAATGGCCAATTGCTCTCCCGTTGAACTTCTGAAAACATATTACTCTAATAAGAGAGAAGGAAAGTCCAATTTCAGACTCATGTTTTTCTTCCCAAATTTACTGCGATGTTTTTTCTTTTGGTTTTTCAATTAAGTTCTCTAACTAGCTCCTCCATCTAAGATTAATTTGAAAGAAACGGATTGTTTGCAACATAAATCAGCAGATAAACAAGACACCCTCTCTGACACCCTCGCCCACCACCCAAAAAAAGAAAAAAAAAAACATAGGACACCCTCACCCTTTTCAATGTCATCATCATCCAAATCTAGATCACCTCCCCTTGGACCTTCTTCATCATCATCACCAGCCCTTTTGTTGAGTCCTAGCCTACTCTTCCTTGCTGCCTCTTCTTCTTCATCTTCCTCTCCCTTGTCTGATGCGTTACCTTCATCATCGTTACCACTTGTCTTTTTACGTCCCCTCCCACCACCACCACCACCACCACCACCTCCTCCACTACCATCCTTGTCTTCTTTCTCAACCTCACCAAAGGCAGCAGCTCCGTTGTTAGCAGCTTTCATCATCCACCTCTGATAACCATCAGCAGTTTTCTTTCTGTTCTTCATCTTCTCTTCTGCTTCCTCCAAGGTAAGTTGCTTGTACTGCGCAACTTTGTTAAAGTTGTACCTGTAAAACATGTGACCGGTTTGTCACCACTCCATTTACATTATATATGACTTGTATGGCAGCGCGTAATGCCTTGGCTTGACTTGGACAAGCATAACGGATTCACAGCCTTTCTACAACAGGGGTAATAAAGGAACACCCACCGCCTCACAGGAACACAATTATAAGCTCCCAAATTATTAACAGAAATTTTATGGTATTGCAATCAGCCTGCCTCACTTTCTTTACGCCACCTTAAGGCAAAGGTGTTTGGTTGAAACCCAATTTGCATGGCATGTTATTTAACATTTCCTAGATGAATAATCCCTTTCCTCACTAATATGAGCAATCTCTGCCTAAGATATTGACGTTACACTCTTGTTGAGCATTTTGCTCTTTCATCATGTATAGAGGCCACATTAAATCATCTTCATTCTTGAATCTATCTTATAGTTCAAATATCCTGCCACTCAATGTAGTTTCTGGTGCAAGTTTAACCAATTCACTATATATGCGAAAGAAATTCACTTCAAAAGCCGTAAAAACACAAATTTTCCCCCAATTTAACCACGAAAGGGGATTTTGTCCGACAATTATTTCCAGATTTGTTTATAATCCAAGATAAGCAGTCCCAAGGAGTACAATTTGTATGACCAAAAAATAAAAAATAATAAAGGGAGTACAATTTGTAGAAATTGCAACCCCACACAACAGGCTAGAACCTTTGTATGCTGAAGAAAAGCCTAGAAGAGAGGAAAATCACATAAAAAATATTAATTAGCAATGAGTTTTTCATACCAAGAACCAGCAGGAATAGCAGCAAACTCCTTTCCTTGAAGCATTAATAGGTAGTAAGTAGCTGATTGGGAACCTTCAAGATGGCCGTGATACTGAGACTGTCCTGTTTCATCCTCCAAAAGCCAGGGTTTATTCTTATATTTCTCCTATGAGATGCAATTGTGCCAAAGAACAACAAGAGCGTCAAAGACGAAGGCAGCATCAGACCAGCCGTGTATTAATTTGAATGCAATTAGAACATTGCAGACCCCTAAAATGAGATCTATTTACAAACCTTAGCATGCCAATATGAGCACCACAATAAGAATTGTTAAGACCAAGAGATAACTGAGTCAGATGCTTAAAACCATAATCATAGAAGCTGAAAATTTGAGAGATAAATACCTCAAAGATAAAGAAAAGGAACTGCCATCTTTTAACATTTAAACCACGAGAGAACTAAAACTGAACCTATAGAGTCATATTAAACCACTGTAATCCATAATGACATACGCAAAAGGAGGACTATAACGACATGACGATAAATTACTGTGAACTCAAAGCGTGTTACTCAACAAAATACATCAGGAAAGAGGATTACAACCAAAAGGATGATTAACTAAACAGAAGTGAGAACATTTGACACATCCTTCAACTGTTGTATATGGAAATAAGCAGTGCCGATTTCGAAATGTGAGGTACGAGACAGTGCTTGACCATTAAAGAGACAATCTATGAACTTCCAAAAATAGCAAAAGGGGAAGTCCATAGACGAGGAGAATCCATCCGTACCCGCAAGGTATCCGTAACTTGACGCCCCTGCAGCCCTTCCTTCTGTGCGGACCACCTATTCTCTGCGCTCTTCTTCTTCGAGAAATTCGGCAAACCACTGACAAATCTACCAATGAAGTAGTTCTTCTCACTGCTGGGACCAGCCCTGACATTATATTCCTACATAACGCACAACATACACAGCATTTCAGCTCCCACTCATGTTCCCTTACCGCCCACAATTCGCGCATCTCAGCCTCCAACAACACAGAAAAACCATAGACAGCTTGTAACCTCCTCCCCTCGCAAAAACTCAATCACCTAAATTGACTAACCAAACAATCCAAAAAACGAGTAACGAACACATCCAAGCGCAAAACCACGTAACGCACTCAATCCGCCGAAGGCAACGGAAAAGAGAGAGAGGGAGAGAGGGCCAAACCCTAATCAAGCGAGTGAGCGTGGCGCCGCACTCGTAGCACTTCCCCCGGGACTCCGCCATCGCCTTGCCGCAGGTGGAGCAGAGCGTCATGTGCTTGCAGTTGCTGCCGTAGAGATCCGCCGCCGCCCCGCAGCCGCCGCACGTCGGCTTCAACACCAGATCGAACGACATCCTCCCTTCCCCCTCCCCCGCCTCCGCCGCCGCCGCCGCCCCCGCCCCCGCCCCCGCCCCTCTTCGGGTCCACCGAACCGCGCGAAATCCGCCGCGGAAAGCTACAGCGAAGACGAACCGCTAGGGTTTGCGATCGGGACGAGCGACTTCGACCCTAATCCGCCGGCGACGGAGGTCGGCGTTCTATCGGGATCGGCGATTTTCGGTCGTTTCGTTTCGGTTCGATTCAATTGTTAGTTGATGCTCCGGCGATGGGGTGGTGATGCAGAGACATTTAACGAGAAAAGGAGAGAGAGACGCGCGCATAAGAATGCGCAGAAGAGTCCCAATACGGGCCGGGCTGGGTGGGAGGCCCGAATGAGGCCCATCCAGTTTCGGGCCGGGCCTGGAGGACATATTTGGGCCGGGGCTGGCCCGGCCCGCTCAGGCCTTCCGTCCGCCCTTGGGGCAAATTACATATTATTTTTGCCCCCGAAGTTTTTAGGGTCGTTGCAAATTGGCCCCGGGGGATGTCTCGATTTTTTGCAATTTGCTCCCCGAGTTTAAGAAATCAGCTGTCATTCGTCCCTTGGGGTTGACTCCGACCGAGTTTTTGCTTGGAGCTTCCGAGGGCGAGACGACACGTGAGTAATTATGACGGGCGAATTTGTCATGTAAGTATATAGATATGAAAAAGAAAGTCGAAGAGTAATGTAGAATTATATTATGTACGAAAGTGTGTGGTTGAAGAATTGGCGAGAATTTGATTGGAGTTGATATTAAATACGCATTGATATATCGTTTTGAAATATATTGTTATCTGACAATGTGATTGATTATACATGACCAACTCACCTTCTAATTTCAAAAAATAATTCTTTACCACAAATTTCAAAAAGTTAGGAGGCAGCTTGCAAAATTTTGAAATGCCAATAGGCAAATTTCCACAATTAGAAAAACTTGAAGGACAAAATGTAATTCTCTCATTTCACAATTACAATGGTCTAGTTTTCTAGAAACTCCTGACTTTAGGTTAATTTTAAATCTTCTCCGATTTTTTTTTTGGTCTAAAAAGAACCCTTTATTTTGGCTCTAGTTTCAATTCTATTCATGCGTCAAAAATATTTGTTTCAACTCCATTATCAGAAACTGTACCTTTATCATATATCCTTATTTCCATTCGTTCTTGATGCTGAAAATTTTAAATAGACCAATGGCGATTGTTGAATGTGTAGGAAAATTTAGGATTGAAGTGAAAGTTGGACTACAATTTGAGCATTATTTTTAGGTATTTAACCTTAAATACAACAGCCAACTACCCTGACTTTGGTTGAAACTGAAGGCGAAGCAGCAACCACCGCTCTTGCTTTGCTAACCGCCAACTGGACCAATCAACGCGCTTCCTCGCGTGCCACGTCACTGTCGGAGAAATGAAGAGCAACGACACGACAGCAAGGCGCCACGTCGGACGTTGACTTTTGTTGACCCTCATTGAAAAATGATTTCTCAAGAAACTCTTCAACTCTTTCCCAAACTCGAACGAGGAAAGGAGAGGCCACGAAGATGAAGCCGAACTGGAGAGACGAGGCTCTGTATCCGATCCTCGGCGGAGCCACCGTCCTCCTCATCGTCTACCTCAGCTTCGACGAACCCACCTTCACCTTCCCGGTTCTATGGCTCCCGAAGATGGGCTTCGTGGGTGCCAACTCGACCCGGTTCGTAGTGGTCGAGGACGGCGGCGGCGGCGGCGGCGGCGGAGGAGGAGGGGCGGGTCGAGCCCAGTCGGCGGTGTACGTCAACGGGTGGAATTCGTACTGGCTGATGGAGGAGAGCGTGTGGGGCGGGCCGTCGAGGGGGAGGGTGTCGGAGATGATGAGGCGAGGGGCCGGGATGGGGATGACGGTGTGCCGGACGTGGGCGTTCAGCGACGGCGACGGGCCCAACGCGCTGCAGAGGTCGCCGGGCGTTTTCGACGAGAGGGTGTTCAGGGTCTGTGGAAATGAACTCTCTTGCGCTCTGTTTTTTTCTTTTTCGTGTGCAGTGTCGGTGGGTTGCCAAGTGCAGATCTTTTCTTTCCCCTTTGGTAGAATTGTTTGCACTGTTAGCCGCAGAAAGCGTTGGAGAGATTCATGCCATTGATTTAGAAATGGAAGTATCCGATCCTCGAATTTTAGGATCCGGTTAACGTTTGTTTCCGGGGTTTGAATTCGGTGGGAGTTACCTGAGCTTTGAATTAAAGAATTGCAGAACACCTCCCTTTCGTCGTTTTGTGGTAACGATATGTGCATATAGGTGAAGTATCGGGTTCCTCATGGATGGGTCTCCGATGGAGAATTGCGAGAAGTTTTGTTGCAGCTACGAGTGTTAGCTGTAGACCGTAGAGATTACAGTAGAAAATAGTTTATATTGCTGCCGGAAATGGCTGTAAGTAGTGGGTCGAGCGAAGGGACGAGTGAATGGTGCTAACTTTGCGGTGGGGAGATGATCATCGAGATATAAAAATACCTGTCCGTATGTTTGTACTCTTTTCTCCTTGTCGTGGCTCTCCTGTGAATATAAATTTCACTTTTTTATACAAGCAACATTTGGCAGGGACATTTCGAGGTTCTTAGCTTTGTTAATTTGATTTCAGGGATTAGATTATGTAATTGTTGAAGCTCGGAGGAATCGGGTGCGAGTAATCCTGAGCTTAGTCAACAATTTGAATGCATTTGGTGGTAAAGCACAGTATATCAGATGGGCACAAGAGGCTGGAGAGAACGTGTCTTCATCGGCAGATTCGTTTTTCTCGCATCCCACAGTAAAGGAGTACTACAAGGCTTATGTCAAGGTAGATTGTGCTCTCATTTTTCTGCTTCATGCTAGGCATTAGAAGCGGATGAATGTCGTTCCTTGTGCCACAGTATTTTGGCTGCATGACAAAGGCATATGATGCTTGCATAATTACCTCATTGTGCAGGCGGTCGTAACAAGAAAAAACTCTATGACTGGAGTTCATTATTTTGATGAACCAGCTATATTTGCTTGGGAGCTAATGAATGAACCTCGTGGTGTATCTGGGTCGTCTGCTCCACTTCTTCAGGTAAACTTCATAACTCACTCTCTCTCTCTCTCTCTCTCTCTATATGAACAAAATCATGTGGATCTCATTCTCATCAAATATCTTGAGGTTTAGAAGACTAATTCTTTGCATGTTTCCAGGCTCGTGGTTCTTTCTGGATACACTTCTGTGATCTTATTGAGTGAGGAACACACCTTATTTACTATCCAAAAGAAATACTTATATCTGCTAAATATTCGCATTGATACGTTTTGTTATTTATTGCTGTATCATGCTGATCTCCATGAATGAAAAACAATCTTGCTGTATCATACTTATATCTGCATGTACCTCTTCTTAAGTTGAGCTTCTCATGCTTCCATCCTGATCTTGTTTGTGGTTGTGTGACAGTCTTGGATCACTGAGATGGCTGCATATATCAAGAGCTTAGACCAAAGACACCTCATTACCATTGGAGTTGAGGGATTTTATGGGTTGCAAACGCAAGAAAAAATGCAGTTAATCCTGGGGAATGGGCCTCTTCACTTGGAACAGATTTCCTTAACAACTCAGCAATTCACAACATTGATTTTGCTTCTGTCCATGCATATCCCGATAGTTGGTTAGTAAACTTCGGCCTGGGATGATGCTTGTAGAAACTAATATCACTTCAATAAGTGCTTTAAACATCACTAGATGATGCCGCAACTTGAAATTAGTTGAAATTAGAATGCATCTCCCAATACTGCTAGCTGTGCTTTTTGGTTATAGAAAGATTATCATGTCTAGATTAACAACATGAAAAGGAGTGGAAATTGTGAAAGCCTCCCTGTAATTGTTTTAAAGGAGCTATAGGCAATGACTCTTTGCTTTCTATGCAAATTTTGCATTTCTATTTTCTGCGGTACTTTTAAATTCTTCTCTGTTGGTTGTAGGATCCCAGAGGCCAGTTTGGATGAAAAAGTGAAATATCTTTCGCAGTGGGTGGATTCTCACATACGTGATGGGGACGAAATACTGAAGAAACCGGTTCTTTTCACAGAAGTTGGGTCATCATTGCATCAGAATCAACAAGAGTTATATCAAAGAGATATATTCTTGAAGACGGTTTATGACAAAATATATGAATCATCAAAGAAGAGGCAAGCTGGAGCTGGAGCCTTGATTTGGCAATTGTTAGTAGATGATACGCAGGGTTACGCTGACCAGTTTTCATTCGTGGCCTGGAATCACCTCTCGACCTATAAGTTGATCATAGAACAATCATGCAGGCTGAGGAGAATGTTTGTGAAAGAAGAGACGAATAGAAAATATCGCCGTAATGATCCATGTCCCTCCATTGGATCTTGACGGCTATTATGTACGAGTTAAAGCCAGTTGAAATACCATTTGCATTTTGAGCGGAAGGGATGAATTTGGATGAGTTGCTGCAGTTGTGTTTGTGTTCATGAAATTGTGGGAAGAGAGGTGCAGAGGGACAAATGCGATGATGCTTCTTCCTTGTGAATGCCAATGCCGGGGAAGTGAGAAATTGTGTGATTTGAGATTGTCGGATTACAAGGGCAACACAATTGAGGAGTTCCATCCAGAAGTTTGGAAATCGCGGTTCCTTGCTTTTGTAATTGTGAGGTTGCGTCTCTTCTACCCCACATTGATTCAAATTTATGCTGGAAATCTTTCATTCATAGGTTGATCCAACACTTGTACCCCCAAGTCAAACGTTAGTGATTATTGTAGTGTTCATTCCCGTCCCAGTTGATAGGCCTTTTCATTTTTGTGTCACCAACAGTTTGAGTGACATACTGAAGTTGTATATTGATATATCATATATACTTGATTTACTATTAAATGAAATCATCTGTTACTTGTTTCTTGAGTTTCCTGGACATCTTTCCTGTGCTAATTCAACCGATTTGAACTGGCCGATCCTGGCATGCCTCCAAGTTCCATATTGGATGAGCATTTTCAGATGCAGCACCTATTTTTGGCTGAAAAGAAACAGAGCTTGAACTCCAATCTGTCAGAAAACAAGTACCAAAGATCTTTCAAGAGACCAGAATTTATACAACCAAAGGCCCTGGTTACTCTATTCAAAAATCCCCAGCAAAAGAACTCTGCAGTCCTAGCCCACACAGCTGCACTTGCACTTGGACATGCATTTCTTGCAATCGGACAGTTTTGGCTTCTCGCCGTTGCAGTCGCACCTCCTTGTGCATTTTGCTTGCGATGACCCGCCCCACAAGCACTGCCCCATGCAGCGGAGAACTGGTCTGCACGATGGGCAACCGTGGTTCAGCCGGTCCACGATGCAGTCCCCGCATGCACCACCGTCCGAAGGACAAGCCACGGCCCGAGGAGGGACAGCCATCGACCACAGCACCACCAGCATCATGAGCGGCACAAGAGCCAGCCTAGACATCTTCTCCATCTCTTTACATACCCATTTTGATATGCAGGATCCCCTCTCTGTTTGGCAATATATAAAAGGCCCCTTGCTTTTGCCGTGGGCTTTGACTTCAGGGCATTCGTCACTCTTCCATCGGCCACCATTAAATGTCTGTCCTCCCTCCTTGGTTTGCTCAAAGTTTTATCTCATCGGGTTCAGTAGCTCCTACACCTGTGCTGAGACGACTGAACCTTGATCTGTTGTCAGTAATTACTTGCTCTCCACTCTGTCTTACCAAGGATACTCTGGGCCAACAAGCAAGGCATATCTAGCTGGGCTCGTTCAAGGGAGAGATTGGTGCGTATTGCTGGCTTCGGCCGGTCTCACTTCGATAAGCTTCCATGAGCCCAAATAGAAGTGATTAAACGTTCGAGTTTCTTTTTTCCTGGGCAATTCGTATTTTGACTCTTGTTGTGCTAATAATAAGAACGAGATGATCATGATTGGCCTATTTAATTGTGCTGGAGAAGCTTTTATTACACGTAAACAAGCACATGATCGTCATTGCCCATTTAATGCTTAAATTTGCCTACTCGTATAGGATTAGGATGGATTCGATTACTGCGAGTAAATACAAATGCGCATGCCTGCTTGAGACTAGTGAAGATTGTTCTAATTTTCGAGGAGTGCCTGCGACACTTCCCTCATGGTTGGCCTGCGATTCGGATCAACATTTATACATGAACGCGCTTGCTTCACTATTGCTTTCACTTCGTCCATGGTGATTGGATCTGCCGGAGGTGGAAGACGTGCATCTAACAGATCTCCTAGCTCCACGCTTTGCTTGGATTGCAGGATATTCAGAGATAAACTGAGCTCCGATGGGTGTTTTCCGATTATCACTTCTAGTGCCAGGACACCGAAGCTATAAACATCGCATTTTTCAGTCAGGCTCATTGTGTACGCAAGCTCTGGCATCAAGCAACGAGAAATCCATTGTCAGAATAGCAATTTTGCGAATAACTAGCTTCTTTTTCAAGTATACTGATTTATCTGACATGCTAATAGTAATATAGTCCTGAAGCTGTTTAACCACAAAATTACAGGCTCAATCAGTATGATCTCAAGGCATTTCCTATATCAATCCAATTATGCCGAAGGGAATGTCTCTAGCGACGATGATGAATGATGCGTAAACTTGTAAAGCACAGAGAAAGAGGTGTGAGGACAGTTACCTGGAGCGACGTAACCATATGTGCCTGCCACGGCCGTCCAGTTGCTCGAATCGGGCCTTAAAATCCTAGAGACACCGAAATCGGAAAGAAAAGCTTCATATTCTGTGTTCAACAGGATGTTTCGGCTCGATATGTCTCGATGAATTACAGGCGGCGTGCAATCATTGTGCATGTAACACAGGGCACGCGCTATGTCCCTCACGATCTCTGCTCGCCTCCTCCAGTCAAGCCGTGCTGCTTCACTGCCATCATTCAGGATGCTCGCTAGGCTTCCCCTCTCAATCAGGTCGTACACGAGGAACTTATGAGGCCCACTAGAGCAGAATCCATAGAACTTGACAATGTTTCGATGTCGTATCGCTGTCAACAACCTGATCTCATTGATGAAGCTTGCTGTGATCTGCGCTATTTCATCGCCTTCCGAGGACTTGATCTTCTTTACGGCTAACGCATGTCCCGTTGGAAGCAGAGCTCTGTAGACTCTTCCGCTTCCGCCCTCGCCGATGCAATACTTGTCATCGAAACCCTCCGTGGCTTTGACGATGTCCTCATAGACGACTTTCCCATCATAGTTCAGCACGGAGAAAACATTTCTGCTGTTTAGCCCAGCAATTCTCACACTCGTGCATTTCGTTCTTTGGCGGAATAGGATGGATTTTCTGAGCAATACCACAATTAGGATTAAAATGACCGATGAAGAAACGCCTAATATAATCCACAATTTGTGGCTTTTCTTGCGAACTGCGCTCCCCGACAATTTAGCATTGCATGGTTGGAAACCTTGGACCGGACCGCACATGTTCTTGTTGTTGCTGAATGCAGTTGGGGCGGAGAGTAGGAAGAATTTGCTGTCTGGAATCGGACCTTCCAGTTCATTGTACGAGAAATCGACCGATGTTAAACTGTTCATCTGGGCAAAGGAAGGAGAGATTTTGCCGGAGAGCTCATTGTGAGAGAGATCTAGATACTCCACGGCCAAGTTTGCAATCTGTGGAGGTATACTGCCGGCAAGGCGGTTATGGCTCAAGTTCAGGGAACCTTTCAGTTCTAGGTTTCCGACCTGAGGCGATATAGACCCGTTGAGATTGTTCATTGCCAGGACCAGATTTCTCAGCTTCGAGCATTTCCAGAGTTGTTCTGGAATCGGGCCTCCCAACTCGTTCGATGAGAGGTCAAGGTCCTCGAGACGCGACAGATGCCCGAGTTGAGGCGGAATTGAACCTGAGAGGCTGTTCTCTCCTAAATTCAGCTGATACAGAGAGGACAAGTTTCCTAAATGTCCGGGTATCGATCCAGTAATATGGTTAGACGACAGATTGAGCACGCCGAGGACACTTAATTTGCCGAGCTCGTTAGGAATCGTGCCACCGATCTCATTTCCAGCAACTTTCAGCCGTGTCAGCTTTAGGCATGAACCCCACTTTGGGGAGAGGACCCCCCTCAGCTTATTGTTGCTCAAGTCAAGATAACTGAGGTTCGGATAGACGCCGAAGTCTCGGTCTAGATACCCCGAAAGGAAGTTGCTCTCTAGACAGACTCGCACGAGAGTCGTGCAGTTCCTCAAGCTTCCAGGCATTGGACCTGTGAAGCTGTTGAAGGCGGCCGTGAACTTTAGGAGAGGAGACTCTCGGCAGACTTGCGGTAAGGGACCGGAGAGATTGTTTTCGCTGAGATGAAGCGTCTTCAGGAATGAAAAGTTGGCGAGTCCTGGAGGTACTGAACCCGAGAGATCGTTGTCATACAGAAATATCTCGACTAGCTTGGTACACTTGACAATATCCTGAGGAATAGGTCCTGAGAGATGGTTCTGAAACAAGTACAACATCGTCAAGCGAGTAAGATTGCCGATGGACGCAGGGATCGGACCGGTGAGATGATTCCCGTATAAAAATATAGCATCTAAATGCTTCAGGTTTCCAATTTCATATGGGATCGAGCCATTCAGACGGTTGTTATTGATAGCTAGCTCTTTGAGATTCGTCATGAGGCAGATCTCCGAGGGGATTTTCCCAGTGAAATAGTTGTTTTGGAGTTCCAGGAGCTGGAGTTCAGTCAAGTTGGAAAACAAGCGCGGATCCAGCTCGCCGCTTATCATGTTGTTGCCGAAGGAGAGCGAGGAGAGACGAGTGAGGTTCGAAAGTGTTGGAGGGAGACGACCGGAGAGAATGTTCCTGGAGAGGTTCAGGTGCGTCAGCTTTGAGAGTGAGCCGATTTGAGTCGGGATAGGCCCTGAGAGGTTGCATTGGCTGAGATGGAGGGACACCAGGCTGTTGAAAGCCAAGAAGTCAAAGCCAGTGAGGTTTCCCCCGAGGCTTGCGTGTGGGAGATGTATCTTTGTGATGCTGCCCTCCGCGTTGCAGGAGATGCCGAACCATCTGCACGGGCTCGTTGACAGGTTCGGGCCACCCATCGTCTCGCTAGCCGTCCACGATTGTAGGGCGGTTTGGTTCTCAAGAGTTGACTTCCATGTGAGGAGCGCCTCTGCTTCTGAACTAGCTCTCGCTTCAGCACCGCAAGATAATAGCAGCAGAATCCAAAGCAAGATGCGTGGCTTAAGTTCGGCCATGGTCAGCAATCTTCCTCTTGTCCGCGTTCAGCTTGCTGCAGATTCCATTTATAATTCCATCTGATGGATTTACATTCTTGCTTCAGTCCCTTGTAGGGATTGTGCTATCTCATCAGATGATGATGACAGGCCCTGGATCAGTCCGAGTTCTTGATGAAAGCGAGCCAAGCGACCATTTCAAAACCGTCATAGCCGCCGAGATTGCCGTAAGCTGTCGACATCTTGACTGCTGAAATGATGGCCACATTCTAGCATGAGGAAAAAATTTCAGGAAAGCTTAATCCGACGAGAATGGACGACGAATGTGGCAGTCCCCAAGAGCAACCCCAGTCGACACGGACGCAGTTCGACAGTTCATCGCTCGGCGGCGAAATTATATGCTGATATGATAACGGGTCAATGTTGGCTTTGTTGTCTATTTTCTTGCACCGTGTTGTAAACATGCATTCCCGACATTACTTGGAATTTTGAGTGACGCCTGTTAACATCAAGCGGACGACTTTCACCACAGGCTTGCAACAAGATTGAATGGACGGCCGCTTGATCAAATTGGACCTTTTCCTCGGTAAGATCCCTCGAGGAACATTTCACGACATTGTATAACACGATACTTTGCGTTAAGCAACTAGTTCCTCGAGAGACCATGTAAGGTTAGAAGTGATCGGTTCCCAGTTCAGTTTGATCCCACCCAGGACCCCATTTCTAGAATTGGGAACCGGACCACCTAGTCCTAGGACCACTGGCCCGGTCCGGTTCTTGGGCAGTCCAATAGAACTAGTGAATTCACATATCTTGGTCGAAAGTTTTGGATAAATTGAATTGCCAATCTATGTTGCAATTCGAAATTTGGATTTCATCCGAGATTTGTGAAGAAGACTAAGAGATAACGTGGTCGTGATTGTAAGGGCACGCTTGAAAAAAAAGGAGGATTCAGTGAATCTGAATTCTTTTCCATAAAGGACGGACTCATAAATTTAAGAAAGGTGGAGCGAGGGAGGTAAAACTGAATTTTTGCAAGGAAAAGAAAGAAAGTAAAATTAAGAAAGAAGCTAAAGACAAAAGAACAAGTTGGATGAATGGTCTAGTGATATGAAAGAAACAATGATTTGCTTCAATGATTTGAATAAGTGAGGCGTAAGAGGAGATTAGGGTTTAGGTTTACACTTTACTTCATTAAGAAATTAAAAATTAAAGAAAAACATAAATCAATTTGGTCTGGGCACGGGTTCCATCTTGAAATCAGGAACTGGACCGAAAACCACTAGAATCGGACTAGCAACCCCTAAAACTGCCCAAAAACAGTCGGGTTGATTCAGTGGGGGCGGTTCTATGGCCGTCCACGATTAAAGCACGGCTTGGTTCTCGAGAGTCGACTTCCATGCGAGGAGCGCCTCTACTTCTGAACTAGCTCTCGTTTCAGCACTGCAAGATAATAGCAGCAGAAACCAAAGCAAAATGGGTGGCTTAAGTTCCACCATGGTCAGCAATCTTCTTCTTGTCTGCGTGCAGATTGCAGCAGATTGTGCTATCTCATCAGATGAGGACGACGTGCTGCGTATCAGTTGGGAGTTCTCAGGGATGGCGAGCCTAGCGGGAAGCGATTGTTTCAAAACCATGATAGCCGCTGAGATTGCTGTAGGCTGTCGACATCTTGACCACTGAAACGACGGCGACATTCGAGCACGAGGACGACATTTTCAGGAAAGCCTAATCCGACGAGAATGGAAGACGAATGTGGAGGTTCCCGGGAGCAACCCCAGTCTATACGGACGCGGTTCAACAGTTCATACCACGGCGGCGACGCAGGCGAATTTCACCAGCGACTTTGCAATAAGATTGGATGGACCGCCGTCGGTCAAATGGGACCTTTCAATACGCTAACTTGACTAAGACTTTAGAGTAAATTCCCCGATTCTAGATACGATTTCTTGAGGAACCGTTCCTCGGAGATCGGTGACCGGGAGAAACGGTCGTAACCATCCATCAAGGACAGTTCATGACATTGTATAACACGACACTTTGCGTTAAAGAACGGATTCCTCGAGCGACCATAGAAGGCTGTTTTGCCGTGGAGACAATCTCAACCATCCATCGAGGACAGTTCGCGACATTGTGTAGCACGGCACTTTGCATTAAGCAATAGGTTCCTCGAGCGACCATAGAAGGCCAATTTTGCCGTGGAAAGGAATTGAATCGATCGATCATTCCGGCTCAGAAAAAAAAAAAAAAAAATCGGTTGATAATGGAAATATGGAGAGGTGTATGGACCGTCACAAATTTGATTAAACCTGGAGATAAGTCCCATCAATCACGGAGAAGACTGAGTGTCAATGCGCTTGGAAATCAACTCAGCGCCGTGCTTGACCTAAGTGCTGACCAGAGAAAAAAGAGAAAATCATCACGCGTACATATTAGCTTGTGCAATAAGTGGGATAATTACCAAAAAAAAAAAAAAAAAAAAAAAAAAAAATCCGAAATCTAGACGTCTATTTGATCTTGAATTTTTCATTTAGCCAATTTAATCCAAACATTTTTAAAAATTTGCCAATGTAGTCATTTTGGCCAAATTTGGTCGGAAATATGTGACGTGGATCTTTAGCTATCTTATGTGGACACAATTGGCGTTGATATGGATGATTTTTACAATTTTTTAAAATATTATGAATTTTTCCTTTTTTTCTTTTATTTTTATTTTTATTTTTTATTCCTTCTTCCTCCACTGTTTGCCAGCCATCGCTAAGGCCCGGCGATCGGCTAAGGAAGAAGCAGAAAAAAAATTCAAACTCTAAATTTCTTTAAAAAAAATGCAAAACAATGTACATGTTAGCACCGGCATACCATGAGAACAACATCATCTATGTCAGTAATTATCAACCAAAATTTGGCCAGAAAGACTATATTGACCAATTGTCAAAAGATTTAAGACTAAATTAGCCAAATTAAAAATTTTAAAATTAAATTGGCATTGTAAAATAGGTTCATGATTTTTTTTTCTTTTTATGGAAATTATCCCGAAATAACCTGCGAAACTCATTACAGATGCATTCCTACATGACAAAGTGTCAAGACCAATTTGGTTCTACACGGCACGCGCTTCCCAATCTAAGCTAACACCTTTCCTATGCATCGTCAAAGCATTGAGTGTGAATACATGCTCGTGCGCACGCATATATATATATATACCCCTATCGAGTATATGCCTTCAACAGAAACATCAACCTGCTAATAGAGAAGAGGTTGCATGGAAATGAGTTATAACAGGTCACTTCTTGCAGCCGCCGTGTTCATTCTGGTTGTTTCCGCCGCACTCGGAGGCGAAGCGACGAGGGTTCTCACTTCAACTTATGAGACAGGTTCTCTCTCTCTTACTCTCTCATATCATACTCAGTTTAGGGTTTCTCTATGCTAGAGACAGTTTAGAGACTCTTCTGCTCTAAGATAAGAGAAGTGAGAGATGTTTTAATTGGATTCGATTGCCAGGAGAAACCATGGGACGAAACTTGGAGTCGCAGGCAACCCCCGATAGATATCCTTCGGCAGACGGTCCGGTCGATTACATGGTCAAGGTGGCGCCGATTGGTAGAGTGACAACCTCGAATTGATTGCTATGTAATGGATACCGAATAGATATGTCACACAATAATAAAAATTATACTCATCAATATGTATATAGAAAGAGTTGCTTTCTTATCTCCCATGCCTTTTTCGAATATTTAGGATCTGTTGTTTTTTTTTTATTCGTCTTATTCTATTTCTACTCTAGATGTTTGTCCTACTTCCTTACAGAGTATAGAAGTCAAAATCTATACTTGAAACTAAATCATCATCACCCCAACCCCTAAAAATGTGGGGATTCGAATCTCCACCTCCCCCTTCCATATTAGAAGGGTGGCCACTAGGGCAAACTCCAGTGGTTGATATTTAGGATCTATTTAGTAACATGCTAAATAATGCTTGATTCTATTCTTTTGTTTATTGGAATAAAAAAGAACATAATTCCATTTGGTAACTTTTTTGTTTTCAAAAATAGATTTAGGATAGAATCAAGAGGTAAAAAAAAGAATTACTTTTTTTTGTTTTGGAAACAACTCCAAAATTAAGCCAAAACCATTTTTTTCCTCTTTTCTTTTCTTTCTTTTTCTCTCCTCGTCTTCTTGCCCTGACCGATCGTCGGCCAAGGCAATGACTAGAGATCGGTTAGCCGAGGTTCGGTGACCTCGTTGGTGGTTGGGCGAGGCTCGACCTTGCCCTCTCTTTCGGCGATCGGTCGCAAGCCATTGTTGTGACTGCAACTTCACTGGCTCTTATCTAGCCATAAGAAGAAAATAAAGAAAAAGAAAAAAAAAAAAAAAAAGAGAAAAAAGAGAAAAGTAATATAATAATTATTTTTTAAAAAAATTCTAAGTTCCAAAAAAAAATCAAATTGACATACCAAACGTGTTTCTATTTTAGGAATAGAAATTTTAGACGATTCTAAACGCTTTCGAAAGCTCATAAACTCGTTCATGAAACAGAATTAAAAAAAAAAAAACTATTTTTTTAGCATAAATTATTTTTAAGAATAAAATGGTTACCAAACGTACCCTTAGCATACTTGTATTGTTTTAGCCACTAGCGGAGACCGATAATTTGGTAATGATGGCATTTCCTGTGACCTCATCCCTAGAAATAAAATTAAACTTCACAAGCGAAATTGGGCATTCATAGAAAGATGCGACAGTTGATTTGTACAAATCCGCCCTTTAACTAATATGTATGAAAAATCTGGAGCAATTCAAGGACCACTCGCTAGGGTACGTGAGATGAATCTCAGGATGCTCCAAAGCCCTTTCACAAACTAAACAACCGCTATGGTCTCCTCCCCGCCTTCGCCACCACACCGCGCTGCAGGAGTGGCGGCAGGAATAGCCGAAACCCCGTCGCCACCACGAACCCCGCCGTCAACACCCTCGACACTTCTGCCAGCAGCCGCCGCCACCTTGTGCCGTGCAGCACTTTCTTTGCTGCGACCTTTGCAGCCACAGCGACCCCGTGGAGGAGGAAGAACCACGCGATCACCCACGCGGGCTCCTTCCTTCCAATGTGGTAGAGCATCAGCTCGTGCATGAGGGCCAACGCCGCGAACGTGGCGAGCACTGCGGGCAGTGCGGCCCACTGCCTTTCGACGAGGCGGACTAAGGCCGATTACACGGGGTCGTACACGCTCGGGCGCAGGATGCTCGTCGAACGGTGGCTCCTCCGCTGTCCCGATGAGCCAGCTAGTCACAGCAATGACCGCCAAAGGTGAGATTGTTTGGGCGAATTAAGACGCGTGAAGCAGTCAAAGATGGAACGGACAAATATATAAAACGTGATGAGTTAGGAGAAAGCAAGCATCCCAATCTTTATATTTACTAAAATAAAATACACACACACATATATATATATATATATATATATATATATATATATATAAAGTACGATTCGGCAGCTTGCATAGTAATTCGCCCAAACCGTTACAAAAACTGTGTCCGTGTCCAGAAATTCTGTTTTCCAAAATCAATTTGGTTCGAGATCTAAAATTTGTTCGTTTGATCTGAAATTTGAGTATGTTAAACTACAAGATGTGATAAACAACTTTTGTGAAGAAACTCTTTCACAAATCAAACCCTAAGAGCTGATAAAAATCCTTTGAATACTAAAATGTCACAAGTTTCAGCAACCAACCGAGATTCTGTTTTGCAAATGACGATACTGAAATATTATTCTTTTAAATCCATAAAATTCTGAGTAAAATATATGTCATAGTTGAAGATGTCTAGAACATTTTTCAAGAAGAAAGTTACCTCAAAATCGCAGCATATTTTTCCCCATAAAAATAGGAAACAGCGAGGGTCCAGTAAACCAGCTCTGAAGATTAAGCTAATCCAACATAACACTAATCTAACCAGCTAATTAACATTAATCTAACCCTTTAAGCGTAATTAACAACTTAATCAAGGATTAGGGAGTTAACTCATCAGATTAAGGCGACAACGAGTCCATGGCGACGGCAGTGCGACAGTGGTGAAGAACCGTAACTACGACGCCACCAATGGAGGATCGACCGGGCTGAAAAACAGCCAACAAGCCTCACGGCTTGGCTGGTTGAGCTGGCCCTGCGAAGGGCTGGTCTCGGCTGCTGGGCACAGGCTGAGCTGCGGATGGAGGTGGCTGGACGCGGCTGAACAGACGGGCTGCTGGTGGACGAAGTGGGCTGAGGCTGGTCGCAGGGTGGTGTTGGCGCTGGTGAAGTTGGCGTGGAGAGTGGCGTTGGGGTTGGGTCGCTGACTGTGGGGAGGGGAAATGGAGAGTGCTGGCGATGTGGGATGGGGAGATGATGGGGGGAAAGTGTGGTGGATGCTGGCAGTGGATGATGCGAACATGGGTGAGGCAGGGAAAAATGAAAGAAAACCAAAACCAGAGAAGGGAAGAGGGAGGTTGGCGGTAGAGAAAAGGAGAAGAAAAAAAATGAAGAAGAAGGCAGAAGGGAAGGTGGGCTGGCTTGCGTGGGAGAGAGGGGGATAGAGAAAGAGAGAGGGATTAAAAGTCCAAGAAAAACATCCCAAATACTCAAGTGGTAGTCCCAAAAGTCTTCATGCCTTAAAGTCAAATGACCAACCAATGGAGAATTAGCCCTAATTTCTCGCATAACAAACCATTTTGGGCAGCAAAATCACTCAATCAACCCCCCATCCGAATTTCCATTAATCTTTTTCGTTTTGTTCGAAATTCGATTTTCCGTAAAAATCCCGGACTCGACGAAATTTTCCCAAAAGATGAGACGAGGTTCTAAAAATAAATCATGACACACTCGAACTTTCGATTCCAGAAATCGAATTCAATTTCGTGGTTAAAATCGAGTGAACGCGAGTTTAGCGCGACCTAATCTAGCGGGTAACATTTAGGGATTTTAGCGCGGTTGACCCGTGGTGGATCATTTTCGATTCACGTTGTGCATCTCTGACTCATAGACGACTCTCAATTGTCATAAAAATCTTAAGGTTTCAATTACGAGTACCTGGTACAAAATCGACAGAAAATTGGGTTAATGCTGCGAATTTTGCGATAAGGTGGAATCACTCACAATTTAATCACGCCATTCCATCGAATCGACCTATGGTCAAAAGAGAGGGGCGTGATAGACTTCGCATCTCATATAAGAAAAGGCGGTTCGGAGGACCTCAATGATCAAAACCATTTGGTGATAACTTCTAGTCGGATCATTTTGTTTTGCAATCTTGAATTATTGGTCGAATGATTAAATGTTTAATTTGTATGCGGTAAATTTCATCATAACGTCTTGCATTCAAAATAAGTCTTGCTAACCACATTGTGGATAAGATTTATTAAATATATTTGAACAGGTGAACTGCGTGTATTCATGACATTTGTTAAGTCGAATAGTCCAAATTCTTTATTATATTCATTAAAAGCATGGAAAAGCATAATTTTGGGCATTCATTGGAAAATTTGTCCCTGCGAAAAGTGTTTCAAGAATATCAACCAATACAAATAATCAATTTCTAGTATTTGTTAAGAATTTCACAGTACACATGACTCATTACTTGAAAATAACATAAGTTTGTGAGAGATCGCATTGAATAGAAAGGTTAACTTTGCTAACTAAGATCACAAAATAATTCAAAAAAATATAGGTACATCATGCAAAATTTGTGTTCTTACCTCTGAACACGTTGGTGGGATTTCAAAAAAGCTACTTCAGCCAAAAGATATGCTATTGCCCACCTTCGGGAGGCACGCCTTAACAAGACATCTTTTTCATGGTACTTCATTCAGAAGTGGTTGATATTTAAGAGATATAGAGAGAGCTTGTATAAAGTCTCTTGTTCATATAACTGCTACTTTAGATTTCCCACAAAGTTGGGGGTATAGTTATTGGATTTGGGATTAGTGCGTTAATACTAAGCAAATTGAATCGATAGCGTTTATCAATTGATCTACCTTTGTCTTTTAATTCTATCTACCGCAAATAAAAATAATAGTTTGTACATAAAGATCTAAATAAGATGTCAAGTTTATATATATATGGCCAATCCATTGAAACTGATTTATTTCATGGGTAGAGGATTAAAAAGATAAAAAAAAGGTCTCTATTCACGATTTTAATCATTTTAAACTCGGTTTGGAAATTCCTCCAATCAATCACAACATGACCGGCTCCTAACAAAAGTGAGCCTCCACGATCGGATTGAGCAATTATTGGAGCTAGGATCATTAGAGATATGAGTTGGCCGTGTAAGTCGTTGCTTTGCTTTCCAAGTCAAGGCCAACATCAAGATTTCACGGACGGTCTTGTCAGGGATTCCTTAGTAAAAAGAGGGGAAAATGGATGATGTGTCAGGCCCACAATTTGGTATCCAACGCTACTTTTGTCAATTGCATCTGCTGGTTGGACAAGGAATGGCACTGAATATCATTGTTTCAAGCTAAAGGAGCAATTGCTCTTCTTTAGAGAGTCAAATCAAGAGCAATAGCGATAGAAATTCTACTCTGATTTTTCTAATGGTTTTTGGGTTGGAATCGGGTATGGCTGATAAACGATAAAAACAAAAATCAATGGGTCCGACTCTTTTCAGTTTTTCTTGACTACTATTGCAAAGTATTCCACACAGGTATAATTGCATATTCCACAAGTTACATGAGTTCTCTTGAAACACTAGGCCATGCTGCATTCACCGAAGTCTGGCGAGAGATGCAAGACCCTCATCCCCATTTTCTGAAGTTTTCAAAAATATTTTGCCTTCCATATTATTTAAGGTTTTTTGACGACAACATTAAACACCACATGTGATGCTAGAATAGCAATATGGTTATGGATACATCTTTATTTATCTCATAAAACTTCACAAAATTATGCGGCATCACACATTCTTGGAGTCGATATTTGTTGGAAAGTATGAGACCCAAAACAAAGTGTTCCTTCATTTAATTATCGAGCAGTACATAGTACATTATCTAGCTAGCATAGTTCGCTATATCTTTTCCAAAAAAACATGTCATACACTGCCAATATAAAGGAAATTTTAGATAAGCAGCCTTATCTACTCACAATTTGAAGATTATAACTACCAACTCTTTCAAATCAATAATGTATGTGATTACTTGTATAATTTTTTTTTTACATTAACTGTATATGCTATAATTATTCTCTATTTTCGCCAGTATAGCATATCTCATCTTGTACAAGTATCCTTTATATATATATATATATATATATATATTATTGTACATCACATTAGCATTACTGTGATAATATTATTTGACAAATAAAATGGGAGGAAAGAGCGTCTAACATTGATGACTCCCAGTAAGCATTACCACAAGAGTTGCATACACTCATTAGGCTGTTTTTGAGTGAACCTGTCTGTGACATCTCCTTTTCTCCTTTTTATTTTTTTGTCTTCTTCTTCTCTCTCCCCTCTTTCTCTCTCCCCTCTTTCTCCTCTTCCCCCACGTGATTTCTTCCCCCCCCCCCCCCCCCCCTCTCTCTCTCTCTCTCTTCTCCCATTTTCCCCCCTCACGTCACCTCTTCCCCCCGCTTTTTTTCTTTTCTCTTTTCTTCCCTCTCGTCCTTTCTGTCTCCCTCTCTCTTCTTTCCTCCTCCCTTCTCGGCCGAACCCCTCCTTTATTCTTGTTCTTCTTCTTCCTTATGCTTGCTTCTTTCCGATTGCTGGTTGCTGCTACACCCACAACCCCACCGCTGCCCACGCCCAACTCACCACCACGCCACCTCCGTCTGCCGCTTGGAACCGCGCCGTTCGCCGTCCTCACCGCCGAACCGCCATCTCCACCACCGAGCTTCAAGGGCCGTCGCGCTGCCGCTCACCTGACGCTGCCGCTAGCTTGTTGCCGCAAGCTGTTGTCCCTCACGCCGTTCACCGTGCCATCACCGTCGTTCTCTTCCCGAGCCGCCGCAGGCCACCGCCACCTCCCAAACTGAGCCTCCCCCTTTTGGCCGTGAGCTTCAAGAGCTGCCGCCGCCCCCGCCGTCGAGCCTCTGTTTGAGCCGCTAGCGTCACGTTCTCGACACCGTCGTGCCACCATCGCCATGGGCTCGCCGTTGCCGGAAATCGGTGAGTTAACCTCCTAATCGTGGATTAGAGCGTTAATTGCGTTTAGGGGTGGTTAGTTTAATATTAATGACGATTAGTATTAGTTAATTTTAGTTTATTCTTAATTGCAATAAGAATGTGTTAGATTAATTTTAATTGCAATTAGTTTAAGTAATTAAGATTAGATTAATTAAACATGATTAGATTACTTAATTGTAATTATTTTAGTTAATTTTGATTAATTGTTAATTAATAATATTTAGGCTAATTAATTAAGTTTAGTTTCATTAATCATAATTAGATTAATTAATCACAATTAGCTTAATTAATCGCGATTAACATTATTAAGGATGGATTAGTCGTTAAGTAAAATTTATGCTCGTTTTACTAGATGAATTTACACTTAATTCTGATCATTGAGCATGTAATGCCATGATGTTTGATTGCCCGTATCATGTATTTTAAATGCTATTTTTCAAAGATGGTTTATTGGTAAGAAAATAGCAAACTTTGAGGAGTCGTGTTTGAACGCCATATTTTACGTGATAAAAGGGGCAATGATGTTTTAAAATGAAAGTGTGCAAAGTTTGATGGTTTGATTTTAAATACGTGACCACGTGCGGTTATTTTACTGGAATTTTAAATGTAAAGATTTTCCGAGGTCTGTTATTTAAGCACGAACTCTTTTACACTAGGCTAATTGACAAAAAATAAATATTGGCTTGAGTGTTGGCATGCTTGTGTGGTCATTTAATCGAACCCGTCACCCAACGGGAGTTTGGGGGCAATGCCTAATTTTTATTGGATGCCTGGCGGGGTCCGAATACCAAGTCATGGTTGAGACCGGACCGATCTTTCCTTTATGGAATGCCGTCTAGGCAAGGGTTTTAGACGTTGTCGTGCCCGATGGGGCGGGACGATCCCAAAGACTACCAACTCGTGTGTTGGCCGTGACTCGAGAGGTCGTAATAATTGGAACACATGTGAATGATTGTAATGTATTGCGCTTGATTATGAGGTAAAACTGTTAGGCATGGTATGAGACGTGCCAAAACGGATTTTACATTATAATCGGGACCCGTATGAATGCTTGGTGCATGAGAGCTATGTGCTCTGATTATTGTTTATGCTTTTTATATTGATAAAGGCATATGTGACGTACTAATATGTAGGGGTGTGCCAAGGCGAGATAAGATTGTATGCCATTGCATGATTAGGCTGCCTCTGTACAAATTTGCATCCTAATCGAGGTTTAGGAAGTTTACTCGCTAAGATTTTATCTTGAAAGTGCTAGTATTACCACTTGGAGGGGAAGTGAATAGGTGTGAAGACAAATTTGACGAATAAAAGCAATAAAAGTTATTTTCTCAAATAGGGTCTAATTAACATTAGACTTCTAAGTTCAATTTAGACTCAAATAAAGTATTTTGGAATTTAGTAGGACACAAAATGATATCGCAACAACCAAATTGAACACATAATTTATAGTGGTTCGGCTTAGATCAAGCATACGTCTACTCTCCCACACTGACAGCCTTCTAGGTGGATTCTACTATGAAATCAAAAGAGAATTACAATAATTTGAGTACAATCACTTAGTGAAAAGTTTCTTTCTCTCTCACTAAGTCACTCCCTTGTGTTTTTCTCTCTTTGAGTACAGTTGTAAGCGCAATCGATGAAGAACAAGTGATTTGGTAACTTCAGACTTTGGAATTTTAATCCTCATGCACACACTCAAATGAACCGTATGACCCCCTTAAATACTCCTCCATGCCTTTCTATCCGTTGGCAATTTCCAGAGGAATTCATTTCAATCAATCCATTGGACAAAATCAACTAAGGAAATCTTGTAGCTGTTTGAAGATTGAAGTGATGATCCAATGATTCTGGTCGCCCATACAATCACAATCTAGGTTTCCATAAGTAGATGATTCCCAAAAAAGAAGTTGTCTTCGAAATTGATTTCATCAATCCGTGATTGATTTTATCAATATATTTAGAAAAGATATGTGAGAATCTTTACTAGAAAGCCAAATATGTCTTGATCATACTGAATCCTAGTTAGAAGATCAATAAACCCGAGTCTGATTATGTCTTCATTCTAGACTTGGTTCAGTCTGGATCTTCATTAGAGTGGGAAAGATTTCTGAGGTAAAATAGACTTTGAACGCATTCCATGATATAACATAGAAGTCCAATATTCCCCAGAGCAAGAATAAGAATATGAATAAGATAAGGAAAGTTTTGTCAACTTCAAAACCAAATAGGAGTTTTCTCAAGATATCTCACCCCGTTGTTGTTAACCATTTTCAGGGCCGTAGCGTGGAGATATGTTAAGTGCGGATGTGGTGAGCACGAGATGTGACACTTTTTGGCTGACCTTGCCGTTAGTGAAGCTAGAGTTAACCTTGACCTTTCTGACCCCTTTTTGCTCATAGGTCGTGTAGGAGTTGTATTTTATTGTAGGCATAAATGTTAAACTCATTGGGTTAACAAGTGGATAAATAAATGTATGATTCTTAGAAATCGTTTGTTGTGTTTTACTATCTCTGTTTTGTTGGTTGATAGGTGTTTTTCGCTTTCGCATGCATTTAATCGAAAGATAAAGAGAATGGGTCGGCGACGCGTCTTGGGAAGTCGCATTTTTAATTGACCATCGAGGAATGTTCGCGCTCGGGGATTCGGGCGTGACACTTTGTGATTGTCGGCTTACATCAATATAGTGAGAGTATAATAGGGATAATCCTATATCATGGCATAGTCGAACATATGCAACAAATAGATTAAGGTTTCACGAGAGGTCGAGAAGCCACTAAGGAGTTTCAAACTTGTCACCAATGTGTCTCGAGAGGTCCGAAACTACTAAGTAGTAATTCTTGCCCAAATGGTGCTATTTCGCATTGTTCATTTTACTTCATCTTGCATTTTTTTGATAAAAGTATATCTATATGAGTAATGCTATATGTACTAAGAAATCATATTAAAATTTTTCTTATAAATAATATGGCAATTTTTTTATTAATTTCTTAAACAAGCCAGTCATTCAAAGAATGGATCCCACTTGTTTGAACGCTCAACTGAAACTTTCATATCACTTATTAAGAAGTTTTAGTAGTGTTTCTTTATACTATTGAATTTCTGATACTATATACGCTTGTTTCTTCTTAGATACAAGATAAAGCAAAGTTTAGTATGCAGTCTCAATATCTTACTCATGTAATTGTATTAGTCTTCAGTAAACTCTGACCCACATTTTCACTAGGACAACGACTAAGGCCGCATTGCCCTTCATATGTAAATTGTCTTTTGCACCGGCAATTGAATTAAAAACCTTTGTATATTATTTCTTTATTCTGCTGATACAATTAGCCTTTCCGCCCTCTATTATTGTGCTTAATTTCACCAATTCTTCGATGTGCCTATAATTGGTTGCTGTGAACGGCTCACGCTTGAATCCCACTCTATGAACAAGGGCAGAAGCGCAAAGTCCCAAAGGGGGAAAAATGTGTGTGTGTGGGTGAGAGAGAGAGAGAGAGAATCTGAGAGAGTTTCTTTTTTCTGTTGTGTTTTTTTTTTTTTTTTGGAAAACTACATAGGCATATTCTGTGGAGTACTGAGAAAGAAGAAAACCTCAGATGAGATGATCTCTCAGTTGCAAAGTATGCAAAGAACTTATTTTGCTAAGGACTTCCAGGAGTCCTTACTGAATAACTAAGCATGAAGATTTTCAGTTCAAAAAATTGATTTTTCTCGTGTTACCTTGTGAAACAATCATGGCTTTAGAATGTGTGCAATTTGAGTGAAAATGAAAGTGTATATACATCAGTTGTATTTAAATTTATATCAGTTTGCATATGGAAATGTTCACAGCTTTTACAAACGGAAGCGTGGTTTGCGGGAAAAGCCAGCAATGATTTTCCAACAGGTCAGTATCGATGACTCCGTCTTCCAGCGTGCTGACTGACTTGGCTGCAGCTGAAGCATCGGCATCAACGAAAATAGGATTAGAAAAACGGGTAAGAGGATAGCCAGAGGAAATCACAGATCGGAGAAACATAAAGATGAAAGCGGCACTGTTGTGTTTTCTTCCAATGGCCTTGGCCTTGGCCACTTTTACCGAGGACTACTGCAACCGATGGTGCGGCAACATGACTGTGCCTTTCCCATTCGGGCTCAATGGAAGTTGTGCGTGGAGCTCTCACCTTGTCCTCTTGTGTAACCACACATCGGGGATCCTGTACCTTGGCAAGAACATTCCGGTGTTCGACATATCCCTGGCAAATGGGACAATGACCATTGGCTTGTACAGAGCTTTGGACTGCTATAACAAGAGTGGCAGTAGGCTTGACAGCTCTAACCCTGACCCGTGGATCAAACTTGGCCAGCAATATACATTGTCGGACACCAGGAACAAGCTTACTGTCTTTGGTTGCGACACCAGTGCTCGTATCTCAGATGCCGCCGATACTTTTGGCAGTGGATGCTTCTCCTATTGCCGTGAGTACATCGACTTCACGACTGAGAGTGCTTGCTCCGGCCTCGGGTGCTGTCAGACGTCGATCCCCAAGAGCCTCAGGAGCCTCAATATATCCATGACCAGCTCAACGAATTACACCTCAGTTCAGAGCCTCAGCTCTTGTGGATCAGCGTTCGTAGTGGACCAGGAGACTTTTAATGTCTCCAATTACAAGCTTCCTGTCCCGGCCGATATGCAGAAAGAAGTTTACTCGAAGGTTGTCCTGGATTGGGTCGTTCAAAGAAATTTGACCTGCAAGGAAGCGCAATCGAACCGATCGATCTATGCCTGTGGCGCCGACAGTATCTGCTCTGATTTCACAAACGGGCAGGGTTATCGTTGCTTCTGCAAGCTTGGGTACACGGGGAATCCCTATGCCGCCCCAGGATGTCAAGGTATTCTTCTTCTGTTCTCTTTGCAAGCCAAAAATCATATGTTTGGATTGGGCCATAAGTTCCGCGATTTAACTTCCTCAACCAATTCGTAATTTTCAGAAGAAAAAAAAAAAAGAAGAGAACAAACAAACGTATATTTACAGTTCACCGTTCTGCGTGATTTAGACATCGATGAGTGTAAAGATCCACGACAATATCCATGTCATGGAAATTGCAAGAATACACCTGGGAACTACACATGCAACTGCCCATTTGGTATGACTGGTGATGGCAAAGTTGGTTGCCAAATTTCTCGTCTCGCCATAGTTGCTGCAGGTAATTACACTTCCCTTGTGATAGTCGCTCGATAATTTAAGCTATCCTTGCTTTAGACTCACGAGTCCACTTGCTTTTGATCTGGCTTATGTTAAGATGTTCTGAAATTGTGTCTGATTTTACTTCGCAACCGAGCGATCATTGGTCACCACTCGCATAAAAGAAAAAAAAAAAAAAAGAAATAAGTCTCGCCTGTTGATCACAAATACTGAGTCTGTGAGTCTTACGACATTTTATATAGGAATTACAAAAACTTATGAAGAGTTACGATCCGTTACAATTCCAGAATCCGTTCCAGCTACTGCAGAACTGCCTCTCATCTGAAGTTCTTTTCCTTTCCCAGTATTCACCGAGAGACCCGCGGCCACACTCAGTTTTTCTTTCTTTTGGTCGAATATTCACCGCACGCACCTCACTTCGTTTTTTCACTTCAAAAACACCTTTTGGCTAAAAGGCTAGAAGGTCCAACTTCTATCTGAAAATTGCAAGTTTACCTCCGATCCAAGTGTCGAAGGTTTAAGAATTCTGAGAGCCAAGGTCGTCGACCCTGAAACGTGACCACCGGAGAGGGAGAAAGAGAGAGAGAGAACAAGGGGCTTGTGAGCGCTTCCATGACCGCGGTGGCCAATGGCTAAGGTGGAGGTGGAGGTGGAGGTGGAGATGGGCTACAAGGAACATGATTGGCATGCACGTGCGTGCATGCCAATGTGGTATTCCAAACAAAAGCCCCTCTCAGACTATACTCAATTCGCTTGAAATCATTAGTCAATAAAAAAATATATTCATCATTGATAATATTTATGTCTAATATATTTATAGATGATAAAAATATTTTTCGTTTATTTATTTTTACGAGTTATACAAATAATCATTTTTGGAAAAATGTTTTCCAAATCATTTATTTTTTGCAAAACAAACGGAGCCTAAATATTGTTCAGACTTGTAAGTCATGTTTGAGTTTCAAATTGGGTAAAAATTGTTCCCTTTAGGCATCCTCCCGTGAATTAAAAAAATTATTCGATTAATTGTCTACTAAAGCAGAGCAAAAGAAAAATAAAGAAACAAAGTAAAACTAGTAGAAAGGGACGAACAGAGTTTTTGAGAGTAAACAGAAGGAAGCTATGGGAGAAGTGGCAGATCTTAGGACACTGCTTGTGTGATTTGAGATTACGCTGCCAAAGAACAGTATGATAATCCACATTTTTATTGAGATTTTGCAGTAGATATGTTAATTTTTCCCGAGGTTTGAAATTGCATTTTACCATCTATCTTAATATTTAAAGTCATTGTACTGAAACACAAATTCAAGAGCTTTACCAGCATAACAGTATTTAGGGTACTGTAAGAATAATTATCTATTGTGAGCCACAAATTCTTTAAAAAGTGAGTCCCACAACAATTTATAATTATTTGTAATTTATTTTTTTGTCTAAAATAAATTATTATTTTCACATTAAAGATTGTCACGTAATCATTTCTCTAAATTTAAATGTCAAAATTTGGATAATAATAGCTGCAAAAAAAGGAACGGATCCATACTTAAAAGCTAAGCTGGGGGAGAAAGGTTCTTAAAGCAAAAGGATGGGCACGAGGCGCGGACAAACTGTCTGGCGGGGCAAATTTTCCCGCGGGGTGGGGCTATTAGCGCTGCCCCGCCAGACAAATCTGCCCCGTGTAAACTTCGTGAGGAAATTTATTTCTTTTTTTTTATTGTAATATTTGTTCTGAATATGACGAAATAATAATAACAAAACCCAAAGAATAACCACTTCTTTTTACAAGTCTTGTTTTTATAGAAGATGAAGGCTTGGAAAGTCCTTTAGGCGAGCAATGTGGTACAACTGTTTTCAATGTATTTCTTCTTCACATGTTCGCGCATTGACTAATTTTTGAAGGTTGGGGTTTGTTTGGCTCTATAAAACCAATCAAAGAGGCCATTTTTTTTTTTGTATAAAATTCATCCATCTGGTCATTTTTTCTTACAAAAATTGTTAAAAACAAGAAAAATGTCGAGGTTATCTAGTAGGTGGATGTTGACGCCTAAATTTTAGTTTTTAATTAATTAGGTTTTTTTTTATTATTTATTTTGCCTTTTTCGGATTAAAAAAAACAACAAAAATAAAACAAAAAAAAAGCAGCCCCTTTTCCTTCCCCTTCTCCCTCCCGCACGGGCCAAAGCCCAATCCTCCTTTTCTCCCAGCCCGGCCCCCTCTTCTTCTTCTTCTTCTTCTTCCTTCTTCCCTCTTCTTCCCCTACGCCTCTGCAACTCACGCGCGCAGAGGGTGCCGACGCGCGAAGGACAAGCTAGGGCAGAGAGAGAAGCATAGGCCGGTGGCTGAGAGGACGGGGCATTGATGACGAGCGAGCCTCCGTGGAGGGGAGGATTTGACGCCGGTTCGGCCGGGCGAAGGAAGGCCGGTCGCGCACCAAGGACCGCTGGCCTAGCCTCCGTCGATCGGCACCCCGCGCCTATAAATAGGGTGTCGGGGGAAGGCGGAGGGCACGGCGAACTCGGAGATCTTCCCTTGAGAGACTTCGGGGAGAATCAACGAGCGAGCACGCGAGAGATCGGGTCGCGAAGCTTGCCGACCTCCTCCGAGAGACTTTGGGGAAGGCCGGTGGCAAGCGAACCCGGGGTAGAGAAATCCGAGTGGGTGGAGGCTAAGCGAGAGAGGAATCGGAAGGCGCCACGCCGGATCCGGGAGCCGAGGGGCCGCGGCGGCCGCCGTCGTCACCGGCGCCTCGTCGCGCATCCCGCATGCGGCCCGGTATCTACCGCCGCCGCCACCACTCGCCGTGCTTTTCCATTCGAGATCCGGTCGCCACCCCCGCTATCGCCATCGTCACCATTGCTCCCTCCGCGAAACCCTAACCCCGACCGAGGAGATTCGTTACGTCGCCGCCATCGTAAAACGCCTCACCGCCATCCACTACGTCACCACCGTCGTCAAACGCCGCGTCGTCTTCCGGTGACGTCCCCGGCCCCTCCATCGGCGCCGCGGACGGATGCGAGCCGGCGACCCGCATCGGGTCGAGCCGGATCGAGCGCGGTCGCGAGACCGAGTAGGGTTTTGCGAACCGAGGCGGCCGGTCGTCGGGTCGGACGTGGGTCTTGACCGGGTAGGGTTCCGGTCGGGGCTGGGCCAAGCGGGTTTGGACGCGGTGGGGGGTCTCACGCGGATAGGGACCCCTTTTGCTCCTTGGGCTTCGATTAAAAATTTTGGGCCGGCTGTTTTAATTAAAAAAGGGGCAAAAAAATCCGAGTCGGGCCGCGCATTCGGGTCGCCGGCCCGGCGAACCAAACCCGCGGACCCGACCGGTCGGCTTTTATTTTATTTTTATTTAAATAATATTTTAATAAATAAATAAAAATAAATAATTTATTTTCAAAAAAAATAAAAAAAAATCAAAAATACTTTATTTTTCGAAAAAAATATTAAAAAATATTTTATTTTCCGAAAAATAAAAAATATCAAAAATATTTCATATTTTTCCAAAAAATGCCAAAAATCCAAAAAAAGTCAAAATTCATAAAATGCCAAAAATTTTCATAAAATGCCAAAAAGACATGTATTTTCTAAAAATACCCAAAAATCCAAAATTCCTTTTTATGTCAAAAAAAATATGAGAAAAAAGACTCAAAAACGTTTTTCCTCCTCAAAATGCATGGAAAATCCCTCAAAAATCCAAAAAAACCTCAAGGTTTAAACAAGATTAGGTACCGAAAGGGCATTAGTGATTAACTAGTGTAATCAAGTCCCCGATCCTAATTTCTCTGGTTGCGCGAGTGAGTATTTCTCCCAATACTTCGCTTGGGTTTCTAATCAACCCACCCCAAATCGATTAGTGGCGACTCCATTTTAAAAATTGATTTACAAGTTAAAAACTTGAACCATTAAGTCGTGAATTGGTGGACTTGGGAGAGTCCGGGCTTAACTAATTTCAGCCGAGCCATTAGCCTCCTTAGGTGCTCGTACCCGATTGCGGGCGCCAGAAAAAAGAGGTCGCGACAGTGGATTAGCTCTTTTTGAGAAAAAAATGATTAATTCCAGTGGTGTCCGTTTGCCCGTGTGGCGGGCAAGTTTTCAGTTCAAGGGGTGGGGACGAGGGACATGATCCTGGTCCCTGCCCCGTTACGGTTCCTATTTAAAATTAATTTTAGAGGAATAATTAATTTGTAGATGAACAAGACTATATTTTCTTTCATCTCTAGCTAGAAGAAATCTCCTTCAATCGTGGTTTACATTATACACATAAACCATATGCAAATCTACCTAAATACAATTTTGAATGATATCTCTGTTCGTAAGCCCAGTTAAAGTTTCCTCCAATAGGATGGAAGAAAACATGTAATCATGATAATTACAACGTGCATAATTGGTTGCTTTTTATATCATTTGTAAATGGAAAGAGCTAAAACAATGTGAGGTGAATGCTTCCTCATTTACTTTTGTTTATAACAAACCTTCGTCATAATAACCAAGGAAAGACATTTGGAAGGTCATAGAAGATGCTGGTAATATGTATTTCAATTGAGTTCTTTATATTAGATGAGGACTTTTATAAGGATTGTTACATGATACATAATATGGTAACCCATTTGTTACGGAAACCATTTTTATCACCGTTAAATTGGGTAGTTATATTTTGACAAATAGACCAATGATTCAAATAAATGGTGATGGATGCGGATTGTTTAATAAAAGATTAAATGGGTAGTCCATTTGAAATTAATGTCTTTTATGAACTATGTGGACTGTACAAGGATGACATGCTTGAATAATTAATCTAGTAACATATACTCTTCGACAGTGATTGCTCTACCCATCTTCAGCATAACTTCTGTTGCTTTAGTCATTGACAAGTGGAGGAGGACAAGAGAACAAAAAAACTTCAAACGAAATGGAGGTGAGCTCTTGAAACACCAAAGAGTTCAAATTTTTACGGAAGCAGAGTTGGCAAAAGCAACCAACAACTATGATGATAGCAATAAGCTCGGCGAGGGCGGTTTTGGTTCTGTCTATAGAGGCAAAATCGCTGGGGGCACAATGGTCGCAGTCAAGAAGCCTAAAGATGTGCACAAGTCTCTAATCAAGGGGGATTTCCAGCAGGAACTCGAAAATTGTGATGCAAATAAACCACAAAAATGTGGTGAAACTTCATGGCATATGTTTGGAGACTAGAATACCATTGCTGGTTTATGAATACATTTCGAATGGTACCCTCTTCCAACACATCCATCAGAATGCATCGACCATCTTGAGATTGTGGAAAAATCGACTTAGAATAGCTACTGAAGCAGCTCTTGCACTCGAATATATGCATTCCTGTGCAGAACCCCCAATCATTCACGGTGACATCAAGTCGGTGAACATACTTCTAGATCACAATTACTCCGTAAAAGTATCTGATTTTGGAACTTCAGTACTTATATCACCAGAGCGTAGTCATGTTTTAGCCAATGAAATACAAGGCACATTGGGTTACATCGATCCGGAATATTTAATCACCGGTATGCTAACAGTCAAGAGTGATGTATATAGCTTTGGAGCTGTCCTAGTGGAGTTGCTCACAGGAAAGAAGCCTACAAGTTTTATTACTAAGTCTGAAGAATCAATCAATATCATCCATTATTTCATCTCTTCTGTGAAAGATAAGATGATTTCTGATGTCATAAACTTCGAGGGCGCTAGTGAAGATGAAATGGAGAGTGTAGGAATGGCGGCTGAAATTGCAGTGAAGTGCTTGGACCAAAGTCGTGCGAGGAGGCCGTCGATGAGGGAAGTGGCTGCGCAACTCGCCAGGATTAACTGCGAGCTCGACGGTTTGACAGTTGAAGAAAACAATGAAGAGATGAAATACACAGTGGATGAAGAAAACCTCCCATCCCATTCGACTTCAGTTACTTGCGAGACAAGCCTACATGGGACGTCAAGCTCTCTGTTTTGATCAGTGAATGGATTCAGCAGGTTCCAGCATCTGATCCTTATTACCATAGCAGCATGTCTATTAACTGTCCATATGGACTTCTAGGTTCAATTATGCATTCTGAGTATATATTATGTTTGGCATTGGCTTTGGACTTATATTTGTGCAAGCATTCCTGGCATTGGCTTTGGACTAATTTTTGCGCGAGCAATCCTGCAAGTTTAAGTGTCACAATCTATGTCATATATGCACAGCTATGCACTGAAGTAGACTTAAGAAGACTGGCATACGGCCATTCTCCTTTTTATCTTATTTTTCCCTTAATATAACCCCAGTACACTTTTGTGGCAAGTAAAAATCTCCCTTTACCTTAAGTCTATACTTTTCCCTCATTATATTGCAATTAATCCTAATGCAATATCCATATCCAGACAAAGATAATAACTGTCGGCCAAAAAGATAAAATCAGGGCCAGAAAAAGTATCTACTTTCACTATTGTTTACTTTTCTTATAAATTTGATCTTAATTTGAAAAAAAAAATCCCAATTTAATTTAATTTCTCTTTATTTTTAGTTCATTTACTATAATTTAAGTTTGGATGATAAATCGGGAGTGACAGTGGGAAGGACAAACCGATTTAGAACTCAAAATACACCACATCTTCCAACCATGATATGATTACTCACAACTATGATAAAGGCATCCCAGGTGGGCTTCAGGCGAATGCTTTTTGGTACTAGGTTTTCTCGTAGTTTGCTTTCGAGTAATGCATCTCTGCTCCATTTCTATAGCTTCCTTTACATACCGCGTATTATTTTGAAATTGAAGTCACAATAATGGCCTTGATGGATGATGGAATCCCCTTCCACACGTGGCCTTCTCATACTCCTCACGTTTCCAGAAGCTTCACTGAGACCAGTAACGGGGGCCATACAGAATCTGAGTGATGGTCACTACCACCGCAAGGCCAATGCCACATGTAACGCTAGAATGGCAATTATCTGCAACTTAAAGCCACGTAATCGGTAATTTTCTTAATTGATGGACTAATACAGGTAAAAAATGTACTTAAACAGGAAAAATATGTATAGAACCGGGTTTGCTTTTCGTCACCCTAACACATCTCATTTAACATTCTCAAGTAATTCTAGATCATTCATCAAATTGGTCTATCTTAACAATTCTTTGGTATAATTAGTGAATTAGGGTAAAATTATCATGCAAAATCTCTCAGCGTTTTGATTTTATCGGCTTGAAGCGAGAAAAGTTTGTAACTTCAAAACAGACAATTTGTCATACTCATCAAAAGCATGAGAAGTATAGCTTAGGGCATTCATTTAAAAATTTGTCCTTGCGATGAGTGTTAGATCTCAAGAATATCAATTTCTTGTATTTGTTTAGAATTTCACATTCCATATGACTCATAACTTGAAAATAACATAAGTTTGTGATCGTAATTAATAGAAGCTTGAATTTACAAATTAAGATCATAGAATATTCAAAATTGCATAGCTCCATCATGCAAATTTTGTATCCTTACCTCAGTCGACACAGTGGAATTTTCATAAAAGCTGTAGTAAAAAGACATGCTATATTGTCCGCCGTCGAGAGGCACACTATAACAAGACACCCTTTTCATGGAACTTCAGACAAAACTCGTCGATATTTAATAGACGTAGAGATGGCTTGTATAAAGTCTCTTGCCCACATAATAGCTACTTTAGATCTCGCATAAAAAATGTGGGGCATAGTTATTAGGGTTAGGATTAGTGCGTTGACACCTAGCAAATTGAATCATTAGTGTTTATCCTCTGCCTTTGTCTGTTAATTCTATCTACCATAAATCAAAATAAATAGTTTGTACACAACGATCTAAATATGATGTCGAGTTTGCATATATGGTCAATCCATTAAAACCGATTTATTTCATGGGTAGAGGATTGAAAAGAAAAGGCATCTGTTCACGATTTTAATAATTTTAAACTCGCTTTGGAAATTCCCACAACCGATGGCAAAATGTGAATAAGGCTTCTAATGAAAGCGAACCTCCACATTCGGATTGAACAATTATTGAAGCTAGAATTATAGAGATACGAGTTCGCCATGTAAGGGGGTGAATGATAACCATTCTGCGAGAAATTGATTTCCAGAAGAGAAATAGATTTTTCTATTTCTATTTCTAGAAGAGTTTCTAAGCAAAAATAACCGTTTGATAACGACATAAAATTTCTACTCTAAAAATAGAAATTCATTTGATAACGACATAAAATTTCTTCCTTTCGGACGGTGGCTGCGGTTGGTACGGCAACCCAATGATGATCGGCAACCCATGGCGGCGGTGGCCGGCGACGACAGCGACGACCAACAACCGATGGCGGCGTCCGGCGGATGATGGTCGGTGGTGACGAACGATGAGAAGAATTTTTATTTTTCAATTCTATTCCGTAAAATAGAGAAGTAGAAAATTCTTACTTTTGATTTATATTTCAAACCTATTTCTGAACCAAAATCTATTTTAGAAATAGAATAATGAAATAATTTTATCAAACGGATTTCTATTCCGAAAAACAAATCTAGAATAAAAAAAATTGTTTCTAGAGTAGAAATTACTGGTTGTCATGCACCCCTAAGTCGTCGCTTTGCTTTCCAATTCAAGGCCAGCGTCAAGCTTGCACGGACGGTCTTGTCAACGATTCCTTAGTAAAGAGGGGGATAACGGATGATGTCTTAGGCCCAGAATATGGAATCCAACGCTGCTTTTGTCAATTGCATATGCTGGTTGGATAAGGAATGGCACTGAATATATCTTTGTTTCAAGCTAAAGGAGCAATTACTCTTCTTTAGAGAGTCAAAATCTAGAGAAATAGTGATAGAAATTTTATTCTGATCTTTCTGATGTTATTTGGTTGGAGTCAGGTATGGCTGATAAACAATGAAAAAAAAATCAATGGGTCTGACTCTTTTTAGTTTTTCTTTACTACTACTACAAAGTATGCCACACATTTACCATTGTAGATTCCACAAGTTGCACAAGTTTTCTTGAAACACTAGGCCATGCTACACTCGCCGAAACCAGGCGTGAGATGCAAGGTCCTCATCATTCTAGGGCGACTCTCCCATTCTTGAATTTTTCAAAAATATTTATTATTCTGTATTGTTTAAGATTTTTGCAACAACATCTAATGTCACATGTGATGCTAGAATGGCGATAAACTGCAAATTAATGCCATGTTATGAGCACTTTCATCATTTTTTCAAATAGATGGCCAAATACAAGTAAAAAAAAAAAAAACACATATGCTTTATTAGAGATATTCAGGATGATTTTGACGGTTTTCTGTAATTTTCAAGGTTGTGTAAATATCTCTATTTGATTATGCGTATCATGATTGATATGTTATCTTATTTAGTTATTTCATAGAGTCTATTTAAATAGGCTAATGTAATTTTCATTGTATGATATATTGAAATATACACAATTTTCTATTTCTTTCTTCCGCAATATTCTTAACTTGGTATCAGAACTAGTCAATCCTCAAGCACATCTGGAGCACTAGCGCTAGGTGCACACATAAGTACCCATCTAGAGCTAATTTTGCTTCTTGTTATATTTTTTTTCTCAATAATTCCTAATATCCTTCCGTCAACATATTGCTGTTGCATAGTTTGTAGAGCGATTTCTTGCTTAGTTGAGTCCATTCCATGATTGTTGTGTTTTAATGCCAACTGAAACGACAGCATCACCTAGTGGAGCCTTTCATGAAGGTGGCATTTCATTCGATGCTAGCTGCATAGGTCACATCACTTGGTAACTATTTTCCTAAGCTAGTCGTATAGGCCGATTGATCCTACAATACCAGCCATATAGGCTACGTCGCTTCGTTATTGTTTCGCAAGACAACCGCATCGGCCGCTTACTATTTCCCCTCCAATTCTCGATGTTTTGCATGTCGTTTTGAGAAGTAACATCACTACTAGACTCACCCCTCTCAAACTAGTAAGATTTGGAAGTTTTGCCATGATTAGCTGCTAGACACTGACTCATCTATCACATCTTAGACATTGGACAACTTGTATTCAAACTCAAGTTTGATATTTTCAATATATCTTGAGCTGGGGGAATGTGAGAGATATTTAGGATGATTTTGGTGGTTTTCTTATTGTGTGAATATCTCTATTTAATTATGTGCATCTTGATTGGTAAGTTGTCTTATTTACTATTTTATAGAGCCTATTTAAATAGGCTAATGTAATCTTCATTATATGATATATTGAAATATATGCAATTTTTTATTTCTTTCTTCCACAATATTCTTAACTTACTTAAAAGACCTAGTCAAAAATAAAAACATCACGAGCAAGCTTTATTCATCTATTGTGTCACGTCCCGAACCCCGAGCACGCGCACATCCCTCGATGGTTGACAAAAAATGTGACATCCTAATTTTCCTATTTCTATTTTTAATAAAATGAGACGGGCATTTCATCTTCACGCATATAGTTCCTTTTCCTTGAGTTGGCCACTCATGTGAAAACTAGTCTATCAGGTGAAGCCAAAGAGATTCTAATGCATCAGAGTCAAGAATTTGACCAAGAAACGACCTTTCGACCGAGCTAATATGCAAGGGTCATTACGGTACAGTTAAAAATCGATTAGAGACCGGAGATAGGTCGACTTGACAGAGGCATGTGATCAAGTGTGGGTGATTCCACCAGATCGCACTATTCTTGTCGGCCGGCACCGGGCCGGCTTTTCTGTCGATTGGGTCCCTTGTGTCCGTATTTGAAACCTTGAGATTACCACGACAATCAAGAGTCGCCAATGTGTCAAAGATGTACATTGTGGCTTGAAAATAATCAACCACATGTCAAATGCATGAAGACTTCTAAAAGCTACTTGGTAGGTTAAGACGCGCTAAAATTGTGCCAAATTGAAATTAACCGTGAAATTGAAAGCAAATTAAGAAATTGGAAGTCTTGTTATGTCACAAATCTTAGTAGGAACATTGGATTAATTTATGGACTTTAATTCGACTCAATTGGAAGTGGATTGAATGGAATTGAAGAATGTGATGTACAAAGTTTAAAATTGTCATGCCACGGCGGAAAAAGAAGTTGCAACCATTGGAATAAGGTTGTGGGAGATTGGAGATAGTGGAGTATCACATCATGTGATATCATGGTGGTTGGGGGCCAAGTGAATAGGATTGTGACAAGTGTAGGGTGGGGATTGGATCTCAAAAAGGCACCTATCAACATCATCTTCAATCTCTAGTTTCTTGGAGGAGAGAGAGAGAGAGAGATCCGGTTCAGCCCGTCCAACCGCCGGTGCCGTCACCGTCGCTTGCCGTCTGCAGCGCGCCCGCGCGCCCGCTACCCCTCGTCGCCAGCCTTGCTCCGCTTCGTCCACTTTGCCCGGCGTCATCGTCCGGAGTCACCAGCAGCCTCGCCGCATTGTCGCCGGGGTCGCCGGAGATCGCTGAGCCGCCGCTTCCTCTCGCTCAAGCTATCGCAACCCGTCTTCGTCGATCCGTGCACAACCGGCTGCCGAAGCTCCTCGGTTCGGCCTTGGACAATAACCGGAGTTCCATCCCTAGATCTAGAACTTCAAGGCCCATTTTGGTGTCTTCCGGTCCTCCTTTGGCGTCACTTTGAGGAGATTTGTTGACGGCCCCGTCATCTTCGCCGGGGACTCGTCGGAAAGCGATTCAGGTGAGTTTAGCTCACTAAATCTTGATTAGAGGGTTAATGATGCCCTAAGTGTGCTTAGTCTAAGTTAAGTAAGCTTGGGTTGTTAGATTAGTTTATTTAGTTGAGGATTAGATTAAGGTGTTTAATTAAATTAAAGTGTGTTTAGTTTAAAGCTAAGTAGGTTTATTTTAATATAAGCCTTTATGTGACTTAAAGGGATTTATTTCTGTTTTAAATAAATGTTTCGAAATTATTGGATTATTTAATAATATTATATTCTGAAAATTATTAAAATATTATTTAAAAAAATTCGAAAAATTATTTCCGACCTCAATTGCTCGAATTTCGTCTTGATCGCTTCTTGTGTATTTAGAATTTGAATTTGATGTGGATAATAAAAATTGAGTATGGATTGTGAAAAATATGGATTTTATTCGAAAAATCCCAAGTGTCGGGTTTTGATGCAAAAATTGGATTTTAAGTATTATATTAAATAGTGGGGTTTGAAAAAGTGAGATATTGGTTTTTTTGGATCGAAATTAACGTGTCCACACAAACGTGATTAATTTACGGAATATTTTTAATATGAAGAAAAATGGTCAGGATCACTATTTTTTATTGGGAGCATTGAATGAAATGCAAAGTGTCCTGGGGCCAATTGTGAAATTGTTGTGTGATAATTAAGAGGAAATTGTCCTAAGCTGTTGAGACGGACTTGCCCCTTGTCGAAACCCGATCTCGCCGCCCCTCGCATGTCAAAGGAGGGAAAGGTCGGATTTAGGGATACTTGATCATAAGATCACGAGCTCTCCCAAGCTCGTATCCCGCGTGACAGCGAATTTATTTTGTACAGTATAATTATTTATGACAACCTAAAAATAGACAGGAGTTGCCACTAGCCTCGTTTTGGGGGTCGACTAGAAAACCCAATCAAGGGTCGGGAGTGTTCCCTCGATTCCTACGCAACCAGATATCTAGGTTCGGGGACTTGGGTTACGCTAATATTGCTATTAACACACTTTCGGTACCTAAACAATATGTTGTGTTTTTCCTAACATGTCCGTGCATTTCTTTTTACATTTTTCGGGATCATTATTCTTAGACTAAGTGATCATGCAAGATTGAATCATTTTCATTCTATTCTATTCCTAGAAAATGAAAAGAAAACAATCAATGAAGTTGAATTGCGGTACAGTAAGTAAACAATCAAAGAAAGCGGTAAATCTATCATGCAATCCTAAAGAGTATAAAAGAGAACGCAGTTAAAAGAGAAAGAAAAAAGAGAAAACCCGCAACTCGTCGGGTTTTATACATCAAATGGAACCCGAGACATATGTCGGGAAAATAAATATTACATGAAAATGGTCGGAATGGATATCGACCTCCATCATCTTCACGCTTTATCCATCTTTGGGGTCCTAATCTAATCCTAGCTTAGGAAACTTCTAGCTAAATGCATACAATGGAAAGAGACAAGCAAACATATCAAAACAACCAAACAAAAAAGACATGACTAAAGTCATGAAGTCCCTAGATCAAATTCTAGGTGATATCCCAAAGTTCAACATCATTATGGGTCGCACCTAAATCATTCATCTAATGATCACATGTGAAACATATAACACGACAAACATTCAAGCCATACGACCTTATTGTTAGATTCAGAACACACAATTTTATAAAAATCGATGAACACACAAAAATCATTCTGGAACAGTAAACTTTCAGATATGAGGAGCAGAATTCATGAAGTTGTCGACTTCTATTTTGCAACAAACATATGACAGGGCAAACGATTGCCAAATCAAGCATATTATAGGCTTATGAAAAGTTCAAGAAGTCTATTTACTATCAATAGAAGATCTTGAAGTCAAATAAGGCAATCTACCAACTTTGATCAAGATGAGAAGTAAAGCAATCAAAATAAGCCTCATGTATTTGAAGCGAGCGTCTGTATAGATGAGAAAAATTCAGGACTTCTCTGAACTAAGATGCATATGCTGAAAAGCTTAGGTAACATCAAAATATGGCACCAGCATCAACATATAAAAAGAGGTAAGAAAAGCAATATACAAAAGTGGGAGTTAAGCTAGCCACCTTTCTTACATCTCTGAACATGACAAAAAAAGGAAAGTCAAATGCAGGGACATATCTATCGGTCCTATGGAGCCTGAAAATGACTATAATCTCTTTAAGAATCCAAAACACATCAAAGAGCTTTTCTAGAACAACTATTCAATCACACAACATTCCATTATCATGAAGCACCGGTCCATGAACCTAAATGTAACACCTAGCAGAAAATCAGGAGAACAATTTCTGGATCCAAGTACCGAAACAAATTGGCACATTGATTAGATTTTTGAACAACCAAACGAGTTTTAATTTTGATGAAATTGGTACTGTTGCGAAACTCAGGATATTGGAAACAACTTTCATGAAGAACATTTCTCGAAATTTGGAACTGAGAAAAATCGAAGAACAAACAGAGGCCATGCCAGAAACTGTCATTGCAGAATTGAAATAAAAATCTCCAGATTCAGCTCCTAGATTTAGTGGCTTGTTTCCTATAGCAAATGAACTTCAATTTTAACAGGCAACCTATTGATTCGAAGCTCAAGAAGTCAGGATTATTTTTCTAGCTAATCATTTCCCTTAATTTCTACGTTTAATTGTCCAAATCGGTCATTCAGTTAACAGAACACAAATCAGAACAATTTTCCAGATTCTGGACTAGACTTTGGACATGCAAAAACCATATCAAATGAGGTCCAATCAAGGCATTCTATAGCTTATTGGAAAGATATTTGAACCGTCTTCAACTTTCATGAAGACTTCGAACACAGAAAACCACAGCAACCAGCTCGTATCAAGTCGTTTGCACAGAAGGTTATTCAAAACAGGACACAAGTCAGAACAGTAAATCAACCTAAAAAAAAACTACTGCAGAATTAACAGACTTTGTAAGTATTTTTCAGCGACCAGACGACCTCCATTATGGGCATGCGACATATCAAATCGAAGCTCTAGAAGAGTACTTTTTATGCCTAGAAGGGCTCGAGGTAAAAAAAAAAACTCATCTAGCACTTCGTTTCAGCCAAAACAATCTATACAAAAACAGAGCATCTAATGTCTGTTTAATAGAAGCATGACCTATGATCTATTCAACATGAAATTTCTACGCAACATAGATCATACAATTTCCTGCCACTTTCATAAGGACATCTACGACTGATTCAATTCGTATGAATTTACAAAAATCACAATGCGAACAAGTGTCCTTCAAGTCAGACAAATCACAGCAGCCAATGCATTTAGTTTAAATGAAACAGCATCTTCAATGCCGTCAATGTATGGCTGATATTCAGGACAAATACAAGCAATTTCAGCATATGCAGCATCAATACGGAACCACATTCCATTTCTCCTAGCAACTGCTGCTAGTGTAGACAAAAGGATCGATTGCCGTTGAAGGAGTTGTACCAACATTAAATGAATTGGCGAAGAATCGAAGCCTTCGGCAGCGACAACGCTGTTTGAGCCCTAAACTCCAAGGGCTGTAGAGCGAGCGATAGAGCCAAGAGAGGACTGGTTAAGCGTCCTGTCGTCACCGTTGTTGCCGTCACCGCCGATGTCGCTGATCAGCCTCGGAGCTCAATCCTTGGACTTGAGTCGAAACCTCAGATTGATCGAGCCTCCTATCGTTGCCGTAGCTGGCGTCGTCGTCGTCGCTATCAATTCTCATCAACCGAATCCCTGTCGAGCTCCTCGTCCAGCCGTTTTGTCTTCAATCGAGCAAGCGAGAACGATCCGTCGAGCCAGAACAGAAAGGTACAGATCGGGAGCGGCTGTCACCACTGGTCGTCGTCGCTGTCGCCGGTTCTTCTCTGAGTTGAGTCAATTCCTTTCACGCTCCCGAGCTCTGATTCCGGTTTAGAACAGCATACGGCCGCGAGCAAATCGAGGCACCGGTTTCGGTTCCGGCGAACGGCAGGACGGCGAAGGCTCACTGGAAATCGGGGGTTTCTGGCCTAGGGTTTTGCCCTGCTCGCGCCGATCGTAGAGCGGAAGGAGATCTGTTCTCTTCCCTCCAGGGTTCGGAGAGAGAGAGAGCGAAGAAAAGAGCCCGAGTCCTGAGAGTCCCGAGAGAGTTTTCCAGCGAGAGAGTCCCCGAGCAGAGAGAGGTCGTGAGAGAGGAGAAAAAGAGAATCCTAGAGAGATTTCCTCCGTGAGAGAATCCCCCCGAGAAAAAAGAAAAGTGAGTCCCCCTTTTCCATTTTTGTTTCTTTTGTTTCTTCTTTTTTTTTTTTTGGTTTTCTTTTCTTTTTTATGTTTTCATTCATTTTCTTTATTTTTCTCTTTTTTTATTTCTTTTCTTCTTTCTTTTTTTATTTCTTTTCTTCTTTCTTTTTTTTTTTTTCGTTTTCCTTATTTCTATTATTTTTTTATCTTTTCATTTCAAAATTTTTATTTTTGCAAAATATTTGTTTAAAATGTCGACGAAAATTTCAAGTGTCAACACCCCTATATGGGTTGCACTTCCAACGGATGCGGGTCGCATGAGATTCTAGGCCCATGCTCCTTCGGGAATGCCGTCGACGTAGTGACGAAACCGCGCTCCTAGAGGGGAGGCGATGCTTGACATTAATGTCGATGAGATAGCCGAACTATGCGAGTAGGCTATGCCGCGTGTGGCGATGAATAATAATTGGAATGCGTGTTGAGTGCGATTGTGGTTTATATGAAAATGGTGGCATTCCATTTGTTTAAATTCTTATTACTACCTGAAATTGTGATATAAATTGTGCTAACCTGCTTGAAGGAATTAAGACGAGGTAAGTCTTCTGTGTGATGTGGCTAGGCCACCCAGGGTGTATTTTCTTTCTAATAGGGGTTAGGGGGTTGAACTTGCTGAGACAATGTCTCACCCCGTTGTGGGCCAAAATTTCAGGACCGTAGATGGCAGAACCCCTGGAGCGTTATGGTCTTCCCGTGTATAGTAGGAAGCCGAAGTTTAGTTATCCCGATCCTGATAGCCATTGGATCTATGAGCTTGTTAGGACCACGGTTTGGGTCCAGGAGGGCTTGCTTGTCAGGGTGCCTCATAGATATAGGGCTTGGTTTCGTTTTGGACCCAATGGTTTCAGGATTGGTCCCCTTAGTAGTTTTGATATTCCACCTGCTGTAATGGAAGCCATCCTAGGAGAAGGAGTAGCTGACCCTCCTAATGGTAGAGTAGAGGATCCATCATCTCCCGAGATTTTTCAGTCTGAAGTGGAATCGAAGAGCGAGTCCGACTAGTAGTCTTCGAACCATTCATTCTTTTTGGTGGACTGATCCCTTTTTGTAAGCTGACCCTTTTTGGCATGTATGTAAATTCTGGAATGTTGTTTATCTATGAAAGTACGTTTGTTTATGAATGTATTGATTTCCTGCTTTCCCATCCCGTGAGCTTTTGTCAAGGGTTTTATAACACGTTCCGCATGCTCATAATAAATGAATTGGGTCGGCGACACTACCTGGGAATGTCGAATTTGTATGACCATGGCGGGTTGTTCACGTGTCTCGGGGTTCGGGGTGTGACATCCCCGTTTAAGTGGTATCAGAGCATGGTCTGTGTATAGAGTGATAATGAGCGAGGGAGTCATGGGATAGTTGGTAGGAAAGGCTTTTAATATCTTTGATGCATGTGGTTGATAGGCTTGTTAACTTGTTGGTGAGGTCACTCGATTCTAATGTGGTATTGGAATTTGCAAACAGGTATCTATATTGAGCTTGTAGCATGAGTGACCGAGTGCCGAGAGTTGCTAGGAAGAGAGCAACAGGCCCTGTGTTTCGGGGTGGGCCGCCGATGAGAGTCGATGCCCGTGGTGCCCTTGGGAAAGCGCAAGCTGAGGCCAGCACGAGTGGTGCGATTGCCTCCGATCAATGCGGGGGTAGTAGCCCCTGAGGATCCAAGATTTGCTAGGATTATGAAGATGCTTGAGCTGATGGGTGACAAAATGGATCAGCAGGCCGCCGCTTCAACTGTCGTTACCGCCGCCGCCACCAATTGCCCTAACGCCGCCAATGCTGTTGCTGCTGCTCTGCGTTACCATCGCCCTTACCGCACCGGTCGTTGAACCTAAGGTAGCACATGGTGAAGTTCCACACGGAAACGTGGCCGCCGGGAGGCCTATGCATAAGCCGGTAGAGCAATTCCTGAGGTTGAATCTGCCGAAGTTCACAGGAGCAGGAGATCCCGAAGCTGCAGCACTGTGGATTCAGGAGCTAGAGAATGCGTTTGATTTGTTGATGTGCACCGAGGCAGAGAAGGTTGTTACGCGGCTATCGGTTGAAAGGGATTACGGTACATGGTGGAAGACTACGAAGGGATAACGTTCCCTGAAGGTGTAGTTCCAGAGTGGAATGCCTTTCTCGAGGTCTTCAACAAGAAATACTTTTATGAAAGCGCTAGAGAGATGAAGATGGCAGAGTTTCAGCGCCTTCGCCAAGGTACGATGTCGGTCGATCAGTACGAAGCGAAGTTTGCTGAACTATCGCAGTATGCCCCTGATCTAGTCTAGAGACCGTCAGACCGAGCTCGAAGGTTTAGAGATGGGCTCCGACCGGATGTGAAGAGCTTGGTGGTGCCACTAGATCTGAGGGAGTACAATGCCATTTACAAGCGGGCCCAGCTGATTGAGAAAGACCAGAATGAGAGAGCCGCTGCATCTGGGTCGCAGTTTAGTGTGAACAGAGAAGGTAATCGGTTTGGGAAGAGGCCGATGTCTGGAGGAAGGTATCCTGTTCCACCCAACAGGAAGGGTGGGATAGGGAAGTCGTCGTCGAGCTTTAATGGAGCGTGTCGTTTCTGTGGAAGACGACATGGTTCAGCCCCGTGTCCCTCTAGGACAGGTGCCTGTTATGAGTGTGGCCAGCAGGGCCACATGGCTAGGAATTGTCCCAAGAAATCGATAGGACAACATCAGTTGCCGCCGCCACCACCGTTTGGTCAGATTAGAGGAATCGCGCCACTGAACATGCCGCAAGGTGGGTTGACCCGACCTCTAGCTCAGGGAAGGACATATGCTCTCACCAGAGGACAGGCGGAGGATGTGCCTGATGTGATCATAGGTATGGTCTTGCTGAACGACCAACTTGCTTATGTTTTATTTGATCCTGGAGCTACCCATTCATTTATAGCTGAAAGATATATTAAGTTGGTAGAATTAATTCCTGAGTTGTTGGAGTCAGTGATTAGTATATCTACGCCGTTGAAAGATAAAGTGTTAGCTTCAGTGGGTTGTCTTGGTTGCAAGTTAGTGATTTGTGAGCGAGAGGGGAGGATAGACTTGATAGTCCTGGCCATGTATGATTTTGATGTGATAATTGGCATGGACTGGCTCACCAAGCAACGAGCTAAGTTGGACTGTTATCGCAAGGCGATTCAGTTTAACTCGTTAGGGGGTGATATGACATCCTGATTTTCCAATTATATATTTAATAAAATGAGATGGGAATTTCATCTTCACGCATATAGTTCTTTTCCTTGAGTTGGCCATTAATGTGAAAACTAATCTATCAGGTGAAGCCAGTAAGAGATTCTAATGCATCAGACTTGAGAATTTGACGACGGAACTAATCTGCAAGGGTTATTACGGCACAGTTAAAAATCGATTAGAGACCGGAGATAGGTCGACTCGACAGAGGCATGGGATCAGGTGTGGGTGATTCCACCAGATCACACTATTCTTGTCGGTCGACACTGGACCGGCTTTTCTGTCGATTGGGTACCCTGTGTCCGTATTTAAAACCTTGAGATTTCCCTGACAATCGAGAGTCGCCAATGTATCAAAGATGTACATTGTGGCTTGATCAACCACAGGTCAAATGTATGAAAATTTCTAAAAGTTACCCGGTAAATCAGGACGCGCTAATATTGTTCCAGAGTGAAATTAACCGTGAATTGAGATCAAATTCAGAAATTGGAAGTCCTGGTGTGTCACAAATCATTATTTTAGGAACATTGGCCCATCTTCAGAAGACTTTTCATATAAACTGAGTTTTTCAACAAAATAATCAAAGTATGGTTAATTTGGTTCGGAAAATTGGTAGGCCTGCTTTTGGTTGTACTTTTGAGATCTAAGATGGTTATATGGTCAAGTGATTATGTGAATTGAAGTGTGGTGACATTGGATTAATTTTATGGACTTCAATTGGACTCAATTAGAAGAGAATTGATTGGAATTGAAGAATTTAGTGTACAAGATTTCATGCCATGGTGGAAAAGTAAATTGTAACCATTGGAAGATGTTGTGGAGGATTTGAATTAGTGGAGTATGACATCACCTTAAGTCATGGTGGTTGGGCCATATTGAAGGAGAGCTTGACAAGTGTAAGGTGGAGATTTGCCCTAAAAAAGGTGACCCATCACCATCATCTTCCTCCTTGAATCAAGGGACTTGAGGAGGAGAGAGAGAAGAGGCCGACCGGATCCAGCAAGCCCGACCGGCCGCCCCTACCCCCGCTCGCCCGACCGACCGTCGCCAACAGCGCCGGAGCCGTCGCCGTTGCCGTTCCGCCTTCACCACTGCTCTCTCCCCTTGCTGTTCGACCGTCTCTCCTCCTTCTTTGGTGTGCCTTGAAGGCTTCAAAACCCAGCAGCAAACCAGAGCAGCCTCGTTCGAAGCCGCACGCCGCCGGAGGAGCCTCCGCCACCGCCCGTCGCCGTCCTCGCGCGCCGTTGCTGTCGCGTGCCTCCGCCTCCCTCACGCCGTCGTCCCTGCTCACCCTCATCTCCAGCAGCTTCGCGCGAGCCGGCCACAGGGCCGCGGTTTAGCCACCTCCGGTCGCCATGAGACCCCGCGTTGGCCGCACAAAGACCGCCGCAGCTCCTCCGCCTGTTTCCGACCCAAGCCGGCGCCTAATCAGCCCTTTCTCGGCCTCAACCAGCAGTGGGTAGTAGCCAAGAAAAGTGGGTATCTCAGCTAGGTTTTGGCCCGTTTTGGCCGGCTTCCCGACCCCGAATGCTTGGCCCGCCTTTGGGAATGTCGATCCCCTCGACGCCCCCGTCGTTTTGGTCCGATCGATTCGTTAATTGCGTGAGTTTAGCTCACTAAATCTTGATTAGACGGTTAATGATACTTAGGGTGTTCTTAGTTTAAGTTAAGCAAACTTAGGTGGTTAGATTAGTTTATTTAGTTGAGGATTAGATTAAGGTGTTTAATTAAGTTAAAGTATGTTTTGTTTAAAGCTAAGTAGGTTTATTTTAATATAAGCCTTGATGTGACTTAAAGGAATTTATTTTTGATTTAAATAAATGTTTTGAAATTATTGGATTATTTAATAATATATTATATTCCGAAAATTATTAAAATGTTATTTAAAAAAATTCGAAAAATTATTTCGATCTCAATTGCTCGAAATTTCGTCTTTGATCAGCTGCTTTGTGCATTTAGAATTTGAATTTGATGAATGAATGTGGCAAATTGAGTGTTGATTGTGATAAATAGGGATTTTATTCATAAAAACCCAAGTGTCGGGTTTTGATGTAAAAATTGGATTTTAAGTATTATATTAAATAGTGGGGTTTGAAAAAGTGAGATATTGATTTTCTAGATCGAAATTAACGTGTCCCCATGCAAAGTGAAGAAAAATGACCGGGATCACTATTTTATGTGGAAGCATTGAGTGAAATGCAAAGTGTCCTGGGCCGGATATGGATTGGTGTGTGATAATTAGGAGGAGATCGTCCTGGACTGTTGAGCCGGACTTGCCCCTATATGGGTTGCCCCTTACAACGGATGCGGGTCGCAGTAGATTCTGGGCCCATGCTCCTTCGGGAATGCCGTCGATTTAGTGACGAAGCCGCGCTCCAAGGAGGGAGGCGACGCCTGGCATTAATGTCAGTAGATAGCCGAACTGCGAGTAGGCTATGCCCTTGTGTTGCAGTGAATAATAATTGGAATGTGTGCTGAGTGTGATTGTGGTTTATATGAAAGTGATGGCATTCCAATTGTTTGAATTCTTATTACTACCTGAGATTGTGTGATACAAATTGTGCTAACCTGCAGGAAGGAATTAAGACGAGGTAAGTCTTCTGTGTGATGTGGCTAAGCCACTTGGGGTGTTTTTTCTTTCTAATATGGGTTTATGGGGTTGAACTTGCTGAGACAATGTCCCACCCCGTTGTGGGCCAAAATTTCAGGACCGTAGATGGCGGAACCCCCGGAGGTTGATCAGTCAGAAGTGGGATCGAATAATGAGTCCGACTAGTGGAGATAGGACTGTTCTCTTTTTGTAGATTGCCCATTTTTGGTATATGTGTAAACCCTAGTGTGATTACTTTTGAAAGCATGTTTGTTTATGAATGATTTGGTTTCCTGCTTTCCTATCCTGTGAGTTTTTGTCAGGGGTTCTATAATACGTTCCGCTTTCGCAATAATAAATGAATGGGTCGGCGACGAGTGCTTAGGATTGTCGCATATCTGATCGACTGAAGTGGGATGTGCACGCGCTCGAGGTTCGGGGCGTGACAGGTGAGATCTTCGAATTTTATTTGGAGTCGAGGAGGACCCTCGATTTCCTTAATCTCATCGCTCGAGGCAACTCGTTTGCTAAACGAGGGTTGCCAAGGTTACTTGGCGACTGTCGTGGATACGACAATGGAGGAATTGAAGATAGAAGACATCGTAGTGGTGCAAGAGTTCCCAGACGTGTTCTCGAAAGAGTTAGCAGGTTTGCCGCCAGAGAAAGAGATAGAGTTCATGATTGAGTTAGCCCCCAGGTCCGAGTCAATCTCTAAAGTTCCTTACCGGATGGCCTTGTCAGAACTTAAGGAACTGAAGGTGCAGATGCAGGCGTTGTTGGATAAGGGATTCATTCGTCCTAGTGCATCACCGTGGGGAGCACCGGTTACGTTCGCAAAGAAGCGGGATGGTTCATTGCGCCTGTGCATCGATTATCGACAACTCAATCAGGTGACCATCAAGAACAAGTATCCGTTGCCGAGGATCGATGACTTGTTTGATCAGCTTCAAGGAGCGTCGATATTTTCTAAGATCGACTTGAGAACAGGATATCATCAATTAAGGATCATGAAGGAAGACATACCGAAGTCGGCGTTTTGCATTCGATACGGTCACTATGAGTTCACCGTGATGCCGTTTGGGTTGACGAACGCCCCGGTTTGCTTTCATGGATCTCGATGAACCGTGTGTTCAGGGAGTACTTGGATCGGTCTGTAATTGTTTTCATCGACGACATCCTAGTATACTCAAAAAGTACTGAGGATCATGAAAGGTACTTAAGGGTAGTGCTTCAGACTTTGAGAGATCATGAGCTATACGCCAAGTTCGGTAAGTGCGAGTTTTGGCTAACTCTTGTGGCTTTCCTAGGTCACGTCATCTCCGGGAGAGGAATCTCATTGGACCCAACCAAGATCAAAGCAAAACTAACGGCCGAGACCGACTACAAGGATGTAAATCGAAGTTTTATGGGTTTAGCATGGTACTACAAACGGTTTGTAGAGGGGTTTTCAATGTTGGCATCGCCGTTAACAAGACTTCTGAATAAGGAAGAAAAGTTTGCGTGGTCAGATAAGCGCGAGAGTAGTTTCCAAGAGCTTAAGCAAAAGCTAACTACTGCACATGTGCTTACTATTCCATCTGGTCCAAGAGGTTTTGAGATCTACAGTGATGCGTCGTTTAGGGGACTGGATTGCGTATTAATGCGGCATGGCGGGGTTGTTGCATATGCGTCTCATCGCTTGAGGACTCATGAGTTGAATTATTCGAAGCATGACTTAGAACTCGCAGCGATCATCTTTGCCTTGAAGATTTGGAGGCATTATCTCGTGTGGAAAAGATTCCGGATCTTCACGACCATCGAGTCTCAAGTACATGTTCTCTCGAAGGAGTTGAATATGAGACAGCGCCGATGGATGGAACTCCTGAAGGACTATGACTGTGAGATTTTGTATCACCTTGGAAAGGCGAACAAGGTCGCCGATGCACTGAGTAGAAAGTCTTCAGTTGCACAATTGGTACTCAAAGAGTAGAGTCTACTGGAGAGAGCACGAGATTCGGACTTCAAATTTGAGGTAGACCACCTTTCGAATCTTATGGCCACCCTCAGAATTGAGCCGAAAGTGCATGTCAGAATCAGAACGCTTCAGCAGATAGATCCAGATGTTCAGAAAATCTTGCAAGAAGATACAGAGAAAAGGAAAGCTGACTTTCAGATTTCTGAAGATGGAACATTGAGGTTACGAGGACGATTGGTTGTACTCGACGATGTGGAACTCAAAGAGGAGATCTTATCGAAGTGCATCGTAGCGATTCTGAATTCATCCTGGTAGCACCAAGATGTATCGAATCTGCGTCAACACTATTGGTGGTTAGGTATGAAGGCAGACATCACCAAGCATGTTGCCAAGTGTTTGACATGTCAGCAGGTCAAGGCTCAGCATTGTAAGCCGGGAGGACTTCTGCAACCTCTCGGGATTCCCGAGTGGAAATGGGAGCACATCACGATGGATTTTGTGATGGGTTTACAAAGGAGTTAAAGAGGAAATGATTCGATTTGGGTAGTGGTCGACAAACTGACAAAGTCAGCTCACTTCATCGCAGTTCGAAAGGACCTGAGTTTAGATAGACATGCGAGATCCGTACGTGCGCCGGATAGTTCGTATGCATGGAGTGCCGGTTACGATTACTTCGAGACGACCCGAGGTTCACCGCCGCCTTTTGGAAGAGCTTGCGAGTGCCTTAGGTACCAAGTTGCGACACGGACGGCCTATCATCCTCGGAGACGGATGGCGGTCCGAGAGGACTATTCAAACCCTCGAAGACATCTTTGCGGGCTTGTGTTTTGGACTTCAAGGGAAGCTGGGAGGAACAGCTTCATCCGGTCGAGTTTGCCTACAATAACGGTTACCAGCGAGTATTCGAGATGGCTCCTTTTGAAGCGCCAGTATGGCGGGCGTGCAGAACGCCAGTGTGTTGGGATGAAGTCGGGGAAAGAAAGATCACAGGCCCAGAGTTGGTTCAGCAGTCAGTGGAGGCAGTTGCAGTTATCAGAAATAGATTAAAGACCACTCAGAGCCATCAAAAGAGTTATGTAGATAACCGTCAAAGGCCATTGGAGTTCCAAGTTGGTGATCACGTCTTCCTGAAGGTGTCACCGATGAGGGGTATTTCCCGCTTTGGCAGAAAGGGGAAACTGAGTCCGAGGTACGTAGGTCCCTTTGAGATTTTGGAAAGAATAGGGACTCTAGCGTATCGTCTTGCACTACCGCCGAGGTTGGCATAAGTGCATGACGTCTTTCACGTGTCGATGTTAAGGAAGTATGAGCCTGATCCGACACACATTCTATATTTTGAAGAATTGGACGTGGACGACAAAGTGTCGTACGTTGAAAGTCCGATTCAGATTGTGAATCGCAAGGAGCAGGTTCTGCGCACCAAGACCATCCCATTGGTCAAAGTGGTCTAGCAATACCACGACACTGAAGAAGCAACTTGGGAAACCGAAGATTCGATGAGACAATTGTACCCCCACCTTTTTGCTTAAAGTGTTGTAATAGTTTAAATTTCGAGGACAAAATTTTTATAAGAGGGGAAGAGTTGTGACATCCTGATTTTCCTATTTCTGTTTTTAATAAAATGAGACGTGCATTTCATCTTCACGCATATAGTTCCTTTTCCTTGAGTTGGCCACTCATGTGAAAACTAGTCTATCAGGTGAAGCCGATAAGAGATTCTAATGCATCAGACTCAAGAATTTGACTAGGAAACGACCTTTCGACCGAGCTAATCTGCAAGGGTCATTATGGCACAGTTAAAAATCAATTAAAGACCGGAGATAGGTGGACTCGATAGAGGCATGTGATCAAGTGTGGGTGATTCCACCAGATCGCACTATTCTTGTCGGTCAGCACCGAACCGGCTTTTCTGTCGATTGGGTCCCCTGTGTCCGTATTTGAAACCTTAAGATTACCACGACAACCGAGAGTCGCCAATGTGTTAAAGATGTACATTGTGGCTTGAAAATAATCAACCACGGGTCAAATACATGAAAATTTCTAAAAGCTACCCGATAGGTTAGGACGTGTTAATATCGTGCCAGAGTGAAATTAACCGTGAAATTGAAAGCGAATTCAGAAATTGGAAGTCTTATTATCTCACAAATCTTATTAGAAACATTGGATTAATTTATGGACTTTAATTAGACTCAATTGGAAGTGGATTGAATGGAATTGAAGAATGTGATGTACAAAGTTTAAAATTGTCATGCCACGGCGGAAAAAGAAATTGCAACCATTGGAATAAGGTTGTGGGAGATTGGAGATAGTGGAGTATGACATCATGTGATGTCATGGTGGTTGAGGCCAAGTGAATAGGATTGTGACAAGTGTAGGGTGGGGATTGGATCTCAAAAAGGTACCTATCAACATCATCTTCAACCTCTAGTTTCTTGGAGGAGAGAGAGAGAGAGATTCGGTTTAGCCCGTTCGACCGCCGGCCGCCCTTCGTTTGCCCGTCCACTCGTCGTCATCGTCGCTGCCGTCCGCGCGTGCCGCTGCGCGCCAACTCACCCGCTCGTCGGCCAGCCTTGCTCGCGCTTCGTCCACTACCGGCGTCATCGTCCGGAGTCACCGCGGCCGCCCGCCGTCGCCGGGGTCGCCGGAGGACCGCCGGAGCCGCCGCTTCCTCCGTTCGAGCCGCGCAGCCCGTCTCCGCCGATCCCGCGCACAACCGACCGCCGAAGCTCCTCCGTTCGGCCTTGGACAATAGTCGGAGTTCCAGCCCTAGATCTAGAACTTCAAGTCCCGTTTTGGGTGCCTTCCGGTCCTCCTTTGGCGTCGCCCGGAGGAGATTTGTCGACGGCCTCGCCGTTCTCTTTGCCGGGGACTTGTCGAAAACGATTCGGTGAGTTTAGGTCACTAAATCTTGATTAGAGGGTTAATGATGCCCTAAGTGTGCTTAGTCTAAGTTAAGTAACCTTGGGTGGTTAGATGAGTTTATTTAGTTGAGGATTAGATTAAGGTGTTTAATTAAGTTAAAGTGTGTTTAGTTTAAAGCTAAATAGCTTTATTTTAATATAAGCCTTGATGTGACTTAAAGGGATTTATTTCTGATTTAAATAAATTTTTCGAAATTATTGGATTATTTAATAATATTATGTTCCGAAAATTAAAAAAAATATTATTTTAAAAAAATTCGAAAAATTATTTCTGACCTCAATTGCTCGAATTTCGTGCCGATCACTACGTGTATTTAGAATTTGAATTTGATGAGTGGATAATGCAAATTGAGTGTTGATTGTGAAAAATATGGATTTTATTTAGAAAATCTCAGGTGTCGGGTTTAGTTACAAAAATTGGATTTTAAGTATTATATTAAATAGTGAGGTTTGAAAAAGTGAGATATTGGTTTTTTGGATCGAAATTAACGTGTCCCCACACACGTGGTTAATTTCTGGAATATTTTTAATATGAAGAAAAATGGCCGGGATCACTATTTTTTATTGGGAGCATTGAATGAAATGCAAAGTGTCCTGAGGCCAATTGTGAAATTGTTATGTGATAAATAAGAGGAAATTGTCCTGGGCTGTTGAGCCAGACTTGCCTCTACATGGGTTGCCCCTTACAACGGATGCGGGTCGCAGTAGATTCTGGGCCCATGTTCCTTCGAGAATGCCGTTGACGTAGTGATGAAGCCGCGCTCCAAGGGGGAAGGCGATGCCTAGCATTAATGTCAGTAGATAGCCGAACTGCGAGTAGGCTATGCCCTTGTGTGGCAGTGAATAATAATTGGAATGCGTGCTGAGTGCGATTGTGGTTTATATGAAAATGGTGGCATTCCAATTGTTTAAATTCTTATTACTACCTGAGATTGTGATATAAATTGTGCTAACCTGCTTGAAGGAATTAAGACGAGGTAAGTCTTCATAGATATAGGGCTTACTTGTCAGGGTGCCTCATAGATATAGGGCTTGGTTCCGTTTTGGGCCCAATGGTTTCAGGATTGGTCCCCTTAGTAGTTTTGATATTCCACCTGTTGTAATGGAAGCCATCCTAGGAGAAGGAGTAGCTGACCCTCCTGATGGTAGAGTAGAGGACCCATCGTCTCCGAAGATTGTTCGATGCGAAGTGGGATCGAAGAGCGAGTCTGACTAGTAGTCTTAGGACCGTTCCTTCTTTTTGGTGGATTTATCCCTTTTTGTAAGCTGGCCCTTTTTGGCATGTATGCAAACTCTGGAATGTTGTTTATCTGTGAAAGCACGTTTATTTATGAATGTATTGATTTCCTGCTTTCCTATCCCGTGAGTTTTTGTCAGGGGTTTTATAACACGTTCCGCATGCGCATAATGAATTAATTGGATCGGCGACACTACATGGAAATATCGCATTTGTATGACCATGGCGGGTTGTTCACGTGTATCGGGGTTCGAGGCGTGACAAAAATGCGACATCCCAAGATGCATCGCCGACCCATTCGTTTTATGCACATGCGAAAGCTAATTGAACAAACTCGAGACAACAATCAACACAGGAATAGTAAAACACATGCCAACACCTTTTCCACAAACTGCACTTTATAAACACCTCAGGTTAGTCCTACAAGTCTATGTACAGAAGTTTGTCCCAAAAGAAAACTATTGGGCCACCTGCACTCTGGACCTTTCCGCCTCAGGTTCCGGATCCTCTACGACACCGTATGGGATGTCGATGTCCAAAGGATCAACTACCTCTGCTCCGGACCCTTCAACCTCAGGCCCCGAGTTCTCCATGATATCATTCAGTATATCGATATCCATGGGGTGAAGTACCTCCTCATCCTCGGTTTTGACGGTAGACCCGTCAAAACCCTCCAAAAGACCTTCTCGGACCCCGTTAGGCTCGTTAAGGAACCACGCTTTAAAGCAATGAGGTACCAAGAAAGTTAGGGCCTTATCGACCCAAATAATGGTCACCACGAGCTCACAGTCCCAGGTGGTCCTGAGAATGGGGAAAAACGTAGGCTTGGACTCCACCTCCTGTGGACACCCTAAACAGACGTGACGTACCTCCATCTAAGGACCTAAAAAATTTAAATCACGACGGGGTGAGATAAATGTCAGTGAGTCAATACCCTAAACCTCGATTAGGACAAGAATTCACTCGGAGGAAGCCTAAACAGGCGTCACACATAGACTTACCTCGCCTTAGCACCTCCCTGCACATTAGCACATCACATATATCATATGCATATAGTAAACGTATTTAATAACTGGAACACATGAATTCATCTTTCAAACAATTACACTTTAGGATCTCTTTGTACTAGATACCATCTTGGTCCTTCATCCAGACTTAGCGAGCTGGCATGCAAATGGAGGGCGTGGAGGAAACATTTTGCTTTGAGATAAAGGACGTTTTAATCCGATTCAATTGTAGAAGACATGGGAGGAAACTTGGAGTCTCAGATGACCACCAGTAATTTGGTATAGAGGCATTTTCAACGACCTCATGCCTAGATGTGGATTCTTTAGTAAGTCAATTAGAAACGACTGCAGTTTTGGAAAAGGGATCGAATCAAGTAAAGCTAAGCTCACGAGTGAAATCGAATATCAAATATTTCACATAGTTTGATAAATGCTCTTTATATTCATGTGATCTCCTTTTATCTATCAATTTAAGTTTTTGAGTGAGTTTTTGTAACATGGGACCCGAACCAGTGCTATCCCTTCTCTTATCAGCTTAAGAGGACGACTAAGCAGTGCACAGTGAGGAGCGACCGCTCAATAAGCACCAGAGACTTTTCACAAACTCAATAATAGCAATGGTCTCCCTCTCCGCCTTCGCCACTGTGTCGTACCGCAGTAAGGACGGCAGAAACAACCAAAAGCCTGTCGCCACCACGAACCCCATTGTCAACAGCCTTGATACCTCTGCCGGCAGCTGCGACCTCGTGCCACGTAACGCCTTCTTGGCCGTGACCTCTGTGGCCACGGCGACCCCATGGAGGAGGAAGAACCACATGACCACCCATGTGGGCTCCTTCCTCCCGATATAGTAGAAGATCAGCTCGTGCGTGAGGGCGGACACTGCGAACGTGGTGAGCACGGCGGGCAGAGAAGCCCACTACCTTCCCACGAGACGGCCCGAGGCCGACCGGATGGGTTCATACACGCTTGGCCGCAGGATGCTCGTCACCATGAGATTCCATCGCCGGCCCCAAAAATCCTGCAGCGATGTGGCAAGGTACGGCTCGTTGAACTGCGGCTCCACTGCCACGCCGATGAGCCGGGCAGCCACTGCGCCGACCACCGCCAGAGCCACCTCGAGCACGATATACACGTGGACCAAGTACGCCAACATCATGAACTTCTCGTGCACATAGTCACTTCGCTGGTAGAGCGGAAAGAGCGAAACCAACAATAGACATTTAATGACTTAGTTCGCCGGCGACATCAACCCCCCGCCACAGCCATGCTTGGAAGCTGCGCTTTCTGTGGCAGGGCTGATCTTGATCGGAAGCGATGCGATGGCGATGAAGAGCGGGAGAGAGAGAGGTGCTGATGACGGTGGCGGCACTAAAGGGCCTTTGCCATAAGCGAGGAGGAGGAGCTTGAAGTTGGAGAGCCAGGCGACGAAGAAGGAGGTGAGACCGGCGAGGGTGAGGCTGGTGAGGCGGAGTGGGAGGAGGAGGAAGAGGAGGATCACCGGGAGGAAGAAGAACAGCCTCTTTGGTCCGACGGGGACAAGGACGGAGATGTAGCGACAGTAGGTGAGGGCTGCGATGACAGAGATCCAGACGAAGATGAGGTTTTGGAGCTCGGTCTCCATGGTTTCGGTGAGATCGTCTTGTTTCAGGTCTGATTTAGTTTTGATAGAGCTCTTCTGTTAGATGGTAAAATGCTGTGTTTATTTCTAAGTTATTTGGGAAAGTTCAGGCGATTTGGGACGTGGGAAGCAGTCTGGGACCAAAAAAAATGAGTTAGGGGAAAGCATGGAAAGCATCTAAATATTTATATGTTTAACATATATATATATACACACACACATAGTATGATTTGGCAGTTTGCGTAAGCCGCACAATCCGGGTGCAGTCCCTTCCAAGAACCATTTTAAAAATTACCCATCCTAAACTGAACCCAGAAAAAAAAAAAGTGGTGAGTTAGGAGAAAGCGTGGAAAGCATCCAAATATTTATATATTAACATATATATTTATTAAAGTATGATTTGGCAGTTTGAGTAAGCCGCACAATACGGGTGCAGCCCCTTTCAAGAACCAATTTAAAAATTACCCATCCTAAACCGAACCCAGAAAAAAAAAAATTCAATTTTGTGCTCAGCTCTAATCAACAATATATATGAGTATGTTGCAACATTTGCATTATGCAAGAGTTCCTCTCTAGGTAAAGGATTCAGGCCAGATCAACCTCCCGAAACAAGGATTTGAATCAAAAGGAGAGGTTAAAACCCTAAAGACAAGGAGCATATCCTAAAAGCAGGACTAACGTCCTAAAGATGAACCCACCCTAAAGTCAAGATTGACAACCTAAAGACAAGGATCTAACCTTAAAGGTGGGATTGAAACCCTAAAAATAGGGATCCGACCTTAAAGGTGGGACTAAAATTTAGTATTGAATCGGATTATGAAATTTAGACTCTGAGAAGCTATGCCATAAAACTGTTTGAATTAGACTAAGGGACAATGCAAAATGTAGTATTATGGTCATTGGAGGTGAAAGGATCAACGGAGAAGAAGCAAATCAATTTGATCTGACATTGTAGAGCTTCAAAAATGAGTTGTAACAATACAACCCCAGAATTCTCAAAGTGCGGAAACATTATAAAATTGAAAACGAGCTAACTGCTGCCTTTTAATAATTACCGACAAGATACATTTTCAATATACAAATCAACATGACCACCTGAAAACCATCCAGATAGAATTCTCAACAACGTTTGATTTTGCAAGATGACAAATGCATACCATGTGGTGTAGAACGAGCTAGGGTTTGACCTTTCACATGGTATGGTTTTATATTAGTCGACAATGTAGCTTTCCCTTGACATGTTTACGTACAAGTTAAGGGTACCGATTTATCAATAAAAGAAGAAGAATATGGAGGTATCAAATTAAATACTAGTAATAATGGGGGTAGACGTAGCCAAGTAGATCAAGGTAGTGGATTGTGAATCCACCATGCGAGGGTTCAATTCCCGTCGTTTGCCCGTGAAAAAATGATTCGCTACAAAAGGAATTTTTAAGTGAATGCATCATGATTAATTACTTCTATTTTTTTTTTGTAAAGACGAAGAAAGAAATTAGATTTTCTTCTCAATTTATTATGGCGACAAAAAATCAAATTATCACTATATTTCTTCCTTTTTTTTTTTTTTACTTTTTCTTGATTTGATATCCTCTGTATTCCTTTTCCTTAATTGATAAATCAGCGCCTTCACAAATGATAGAACTGGATGCTTAGATTATCGTGTCACTTGAGAAAATTGGGCTAAACTGGATGTTTCTCTCCGATGTTTGGAGTCTGGCCCGCCTTCAAGTTGCTTAAGATAGCACGCCTGCACACGCGCTTTTCGACATTCACGTGCCGATGCAAAGCCCAGACGAGATCATTGTAGTTTCTTGATCATGTGCTGGTTTCTTGGTCAGCCTGTGATGCCCCCTTGTAAAAGCCTGCTTGGCTGCTAGTGCTAACTGTTTGTAGTTGAGAAATTGCGTATGGCCACTAGACTATATGTTTAATTTCAAAAGGTGTTATTTTGCCTAGCAAGGAAAGAAAAAGGAAAAGAAGACTTGTAATAACATTCAAGTTAGAGAAAACGCAGAGAGAGAGAGAGAGAGAGAGAGAGAGAGAGAGAGAGAGAGAGAGAGAGAGAGAGAGAGAGAGTGAGAGAGTGATTTGAAATTAAATTTTTCCTATGATCAATCATGTGGGCAAATCTAGATTATTTATAAGGTGTGTTGTGTACAAAGGTGGCATTTTTTTTAATGAATGGTGTTGGGACGCACTGCAAAATCTTCACTTGGGGAGAAATACCCAAAAAATCCTAAACTATTGTCACTGTGCTAATTTAGTTCTAAACATTTTTTTTTCTTCAAGAGTTCTAAATATTTTGAATTTGTGCCAATTTAGTCCATCTAGCCAATTTATGCGAAAATCACCGACGTGAAAGCCGATCATTTTACATGGTGTAGTCGGCACTTGACATAAACATTTTTAACAATATTTTATTATTTTTCTTAATTATTTATTTATTTTTATTTTTGTGTTATTTTTCATTTTTTTTTTCTTCCTCCAGCCGATTGCTGGATCTTAGCGATCGACTAGAGGTGAGGATCAGCAAGGCCAAGCCTTGCATGATTTGGCAAGGGCTCGTCTAGTGATGATGAAATCGACCTTGCTAAATCTGGCAAGCTAGCGAGGCCTCAACTAGCCATGGAGAGGCCTAACCTTGCCTAGAGATAGCAAGGTTAGCCTCGTCGACCCTCACTTGTTGCCAGTGGTTGAAGTCTAATGACTACCTCTAGGCAAAATGAAGGGATGAAGAAAAAAGAAAGAAAGAGAGAAAAGGAAAAAAAAAAATTAAAAAATATTAAAATATTATAAAAAATATCCACGTGCCGGTCCACGCCACATCAATGATTTCCAAATCAAAGTTAATCGAGATGGAATGGGCTGAATTGAAATAAATATAAAATGTTTATGACTCAATTGACTAAAAAAAAAAATTATGACTGAATTGACATAATTACAATAGGCTTAAGACATTTTTGGTAATTTATTTCCTTCAGTAAGGGAGATTACCAAGAGATTACCCAAGTTCAAGTCCATAAACATATTTAATTAGACTCCTTTTCACTTCAAAATTTAAAGTGATGAGTAATTGAAGCTCCACACTATAACGAATCTTTGAATAGAACTTACGCACGTGTACTTCAACAATAGCCCCCTCATAAGTGAACTGTAGTGCCAAGCATACTTCTTTAAATTAGGGATCCGTTTGCATCACCATAACACCCGCCTCCAAGCGTATTCTCTTTTCAAGAGGCCACTCATAAAGGCAATTTCTACCGATAGTTGCGCTGACCGTTAGATATTTCAATCAAATGCATGTCTCTATTTGGGGGCCCACCTGCTTCAATATCACTTGTTGGGACGGCCGAAAGAATCTCGATACTTTTATTTAGAGAGATTATTACAAGAGGGTCTACTTTCAAGCCTATCAACATATTCATATGAACCCATATTTATTCAAACACTTGAGACAATAGCTACGGGTCAACTAGAAAATATTAACTATTTCACACCATACCAAATCTCATATGTGGGAGTACGATTCACATGAATCTGAGTCAATAAATTGAAAATGCCAATCATCTTTCTTAAGTGAGAACACCTCAATCTGTAATTACAATGACTGCCTTCAAATGATGGGATAATTCATGCAAGATTAATGTTCTTTTTCTCTGTATGATGACTTTTTATAAACCTTATGTGATTTGTCATATCTCAGTTCCGTCTTATTCAAATAAAGCAACTCTTTGGTCAACGGAGAGGAGGCAAACTTATACGATTCATGGCCATGTTTGCCCAAATCTAGTGAGGGCATTGTGGCCCTCGCCCAAATTTTGCGAGGGCTACAATGCCTTGGCCTAGGGCTAAGCCCGGGGCCGTGAGGGTGTCTCGAACCTCACCTATGGCTCGTAGAGCGCTAAGGCCACGGACCAGTAAAGGGAAAATAAGAAAAAAAAAAGGAAAATAAATAAATGAAAAATTTTAAAAATTGTTCATGTTAGTGCCGTCATGCCACATAAAATGATTGGTGTACATATAAGCAATTTCCGGTCAAAATTGACCGAAAGAACTATATTGACAAATTGGCGAAAGGTTTAGGTTTAATTTGGCTAAAATGAAAAGTTTATGATTGAATTAGTATTCGTTCAATATGTTTAGGACTTTTAGGTATTTTTCCTTATAAATTGGTGGCTTTGCTTGGGAAGCAAGGGAGATGAGGAAAATGAGAGGTGGTAAGAAAAATAAACATGAGTTTATAATCATTCCGTGAGGAAAGGAGAGGGGAAGATCAACAGTTTCTTCCCCTCCTAGTCTTTTCATCTCTTTAGACAAAGCATTAGACTCCAATATTACCTGTATGAGTTTTTAAGGGAGATCTGTTGTAAAATATTGCGTTGCGAATATTTAATAGATAAGAGATTGATAAGAGAAAGCAAGTGAACACTAGAGATAGTAGAGAAAGTCAAATATTTCACTGTATTGTGATTATTGTTCTGATAGTTGTTATTGTACATCAAAACTAAACTCCTATTTATAGGAGAACAAGAATGTACTTATCATTAATATCAATATATCGAATGATACATGTACTTGGATAAGGGAGATGAACGTTCATTGTATAGGGAGATGTACTTAGAAAGTATGATACAAATGTACCATAATAAGTACAGTAGATAAAATGAATATAATGAATATTCATTCATGTATCTCATTCATTCATGTATTTCATAACACTCCCCCTTGAATATTCATTGTATTCATTATGTATTGTGCATCGAATGATACTGCCTCATTAAAAACCTTAAGCCGGAAAAACCCAGTGGGATAAAAACCGGACAAAAGGGAAAAAGAGTGCAGAGCACAAATGTTATGATCTCTCCCTTTTATGGATGCATTAATTGTCTCGTTAAAAACTTTAAGCCGGAAAAACCCTGTGGGAAAAAACCGGACAAAAAGAAAAAAGAGTGCAATGCATATATAGCCACTACTGGGGCTAATCATTCTTGCATCTTGTGAACTCGCCGCATATCAATGCTGCAATGCATAGTTCATAATATCTCCCCCTCAATTGAGCCATGTAGCCACTGCTGGGGCTAATCAATCTTGCATCTTGTGAACTCGCCGCATACCAATGCCATATACTAATTTCTCAAAAGTTGATGTTGGCAATGATTTGGTAAAAAGATCTGCAAGATTATTTATGGATTGAATCTGTTTAACATCAATTTGTCGACTTTCTTGGAGTTCATGAGTATAGAAAAATTTCGGCGAGATATGCTTGGTCCTATCACCTTTGATATATCCTCCCCTAACTTGTGCAACACAAGCAGCATTATCTTCATAAATTATAGTGGGAGAATTTGTAACCGGTATTAAGCAACAAGAATTATGAATATGTGTTATAACGGATCTTAACCAAACACACTCTCTTCCAGCTTCATATAAAGCAATAATCTCGAGTGGTTAGAAGATGTAGCTACTAGCGATTGCTTCGTAGAACGCCAAGAAATAGCGGTGCCGTTATAACAAAATAAATACCCGGTTTGAGAGCGAGCCTTATGTGGATCGGATCTATATCCAGCATCAGCATATCCAACTAAACCAGAGTTAGTGGAATTCTTGGAATAATATAATCCCAAATCTATGGTTCCTCGGAGATAATGGAAAATATGTTTAACTCCATTCCAGTGTCTCCGAGTTGGCTCAGAACTAAAACGTGCCAATAAATTTACCGCAAAAGCGATATCTGGTCTCGTACATTGTTCCAAATACATCAAAGCCCCAATTGCATTGAGATATGGTACTTCAGGACTAAGTATCTCTTCATCAGATTCTCTAGGACGAAATGGGTCCTTTTGGGGATCTAGAGACCTTACAACCATAGGGGTGCTCAATGGGTGAGCTTTGTCCATGTTGAAACGTTTAAGCAATCTTTCAACGTATCTTTGATTGATGGACAATTATTCCATTTGCTTTATGCTCAAGCTCTAGACCAAGACAAAGTTTGGTTTTACCCAAATCTTTAACTTCAAACTCCCTTTTCAAATACTCAGCAGTTTCAGCTAACTCTTCTGGAGTTCCAATTAAATTTATATCGTCGACATAAACTGCTATAATAACAAATCCGATCTCTGATTTCTTAATAAACACACATGGGCAGATAGGATCATTCTTGTACCTTTCCTTAATTAGGTACTCACTTAGGCATTGATACCACATGCGACCGGATTGCTTTAACCCGTACAAGGATCTTTGCAATTTTATTGAGAATAAATTGCGGGGAGCGCATGCTTTAGGCATTTTGAATCCCTCGGGAATTTTCATATAAATATCAGAGTCTAATGAGCCATATAAATATGCCGTCACAACGTCCATAAGACGCATTTCCAATCTTTCAAAGATTGCTAGGCTAATGAGAAAACGAAATGTAATCATATCCATCACGGTGAATATGTCTCATTATAATCAATCCCGGTCTCTCGGAGAATCCTTGGGCAACCAATCGGGCTTTATACCTGACAACCTCGTTTTTCTCATTTCGTTTTCGGATAAATACCCATTTATAACAAACGGGCTTTACATTATCGGGGATACGAGTTACAAGTCCAAAAACCTCTCGTTTAGTTAGGGAAGCTAATTCAACTTTAATTGCTTCCTCCCACTTAGGCCAATCTTGCCTTTAACGACATTCAATAATAGATTGCGGCTCACAATCATCATCCATAATTTTATGAGCAACTGAGAATGCAAAAGCATCATCAATGATGATTTCATTTCGATCCCAAATTTCATTACAATATGTAATGGAATTCTCGGTATTCCTGGGGCTAGTGTTCCTTTCATGGGTTTGCACCTCTTCAAGGGCAATAAGCTCTTTGGGAGCAAGCACAATGCCAGGCTCTTCTGGAGCGGATTCCTGATTCTTTCCCCTTCGTTTTCGAGGAATAATATCTTTTGATCCTATCGATCTACCACACTTCAAGTGCAGGGGATTTTGATCCATTTTAGCCTGTCCTTCAGGAACAGCTATCCTAGCTGGAGCATTTGCAGCTGGAATATGATAATAGTGCAACTAAACATACAAATGTGTCATTGCGCGTAGATAATAGGCAAACATGGGACCATCTACAGGATGCGTCCACTAGTACCATAAAATATCGAAATGGTCCACTTGGTGGTTGTATTGGTCCACAAATATCACCCTGAATTCTTTGTAAGAATAAAGGAGATTCAAGATTAACCTTTGTTATAGAAGATTGATAATGAGCTTTCCTTGTGAACAAGCCTCACAATTTTAATCTTTGGACAACAATACATTTATATCCTTTAAAGGGTGCTCTTTTGTATTTTGAATTATCCTACGCATCATTGAAGTGCCAGGGTGACCAAGGGGATCATGCCACAGTCCATACTGATCATGGTTTACCAATCTCCAGGTTGTGGTTGCGTAGGTTTCAACTGTCTTAATCATGACACAATACAAACCCATAAAAGAAGCTTCTAATTTCTCATGAATGGTCTTCAGGCCCACTTATAAGAGAAAATGCCGATATATTCTTTATCTTGCTCATAAATAATCTCAATATGGTACCCATTATGGCGTACATCTTTGAAACTGAGCAGATTCCTTTTGGATCTAATGCTTAGAAACGCATTTTCAATATGCAGGATGGTGCCATTTGGCAAAATAATTGTGACATTTCCAAAACTATCAATAATCGGAACAGGGACCTAATATTGTATGGATTTGTGTCTTACGCAATGTCATACTCGAGAAAAAGTGTCGACTACGAAATATAGTATGTGTTGTTGCACTATCAAGCAAACAAACATCTCCCTTTTTCTCGGTGTTTTCCATTTGCATTTATGTTGACAACTTCAGGTGCCAAGTATCATAAAATTTGCATATTATCATTGCAAAATTAAATCCTTATTAATTAAAAGGATTTTCAAATATCAACCACCACTTCGGGAGCAGAATGATATTTTTAGATTTGAAATTTGGCTTTGAGCCAAGAAAAATAAAAATGAAGAATTGATAGAAGAAGATGAAGTATAAGTTGATTAATAAAAGAATGCCCACCTTGCAAAAATTACTTACTCAATCGGTAGATCTTCGTGCTTGCAGAAATTACTTACTCAGTCAATAGATCCTCGTGCTTGCAGAAATTACTTACTCAATTGGTAGATCCTCGTGCTGATAACGTGTTGTAAAATATTGCGTTGCGAATATATAATAGAGAAGAGATTGATAAGAGAAAGCAAGTGAACACTAGAGATAGTAGAGAAAGTCAGATATTTCACTGTATTGTGATTGTTGTTCTGATAGTTGTTATTGTACATCAAAACTAAACTCCTATTTATAGGAGAACAAGAATGTACTTATCATTAATATCAATATATCGAATGATACATGTACTGGATAAGGGAGATGAACGTTCATTGTATAGGGAGATGTACTTAGAAAGTATGATACAAATGTACCATAATAAGTACAATAGATAAAATGAATATAATGAATATTCGTTCATGTATCTCATTCATTCATGTATTTCATAACAAGATCCAGATATCCCGCTGGAAGTTAACTTCTCATCCGATAGTTGATGCCCAGAAGGCGTCATTTTTGGGTAGATTATGAGTTCCTATAAGTGCAATTCTCTTTGATTTTGTTTGGCGATGCTTGTACTAAGATATCCCACATCACTCGTCTATAGGGTAAGAGTGCAAATGTGGGTGAAGTGAAAGAAAGAAATCTCACTATAAATGTCAAGAACTAAAAGAAGCAATTGAACATATATAGTTTTGTCATAATTCATTTAGCTTAAAATTTTGAGTAATTGTAGGTCAAACTATGTTCTCAATGGGCTTAAGTTGGATGTCCTCATTATGAAGGTATTGAATTTCTACGGAACTTCCTCAACAACTTTATCAGAATTGTTTGTTAACTGGTGGCTGCCTAATACATATAAGCACCCTAAACTCAATGAGGATTCTTATGAATACTCACGGTTGCTAAGTCCAATTTGCTTTCACGGTTTAGTCCAGGAGAAGAGCACGAGTGACAAGCGTGTTTGCACCGATTGATATTGATTGAAAATTTGGTTGAGACTTGTTAGGCTGCATTTGGGGAAATGCAAAACATTTCAAGGCTCCATTTATTTTACAAAAAATGAATAATTTTGGAAAATATTTTCCTAAAACCGATTGCTTGTATCTCTTAAAATAATTATCCAATAAAATTATTTTCATTATCAACAACAAGTTATACCTAAATATTTTAGTGGATGATATAAATATTTTCGTACTTTAATTTTAATATGTGATATGAGCGATCAATTTTAAGAAAATGTCTTTCAAATCATTAATTTTTCGTGAAACAAATAGAGTCTAAGTTAAAGCGGTTTTTTAAAATTCAAATTGTGTATGATAAATTGTACTTTGAAAGTCTATTATAAAGCAACTTTGGATTTAATCGTGTTTGAAGAAATTCATCTTGCGAATTTTTTTGCAAAGCTTCCTTAACATGAGGTTTGAATGGGCCTTATATTCATATATTCTTTATCAACCTAATGACTGAAGCTTTTAGGTTGGGCATACGAACATGATATCAAACAAAAAAATTACCAAAAAGATCATAAACCTATTGCAATCGTGTTAATTCAGTCCTAAACCTTTTTTTTTTTCGCCAATTGAGTCATAAGCATTTCGCATTTATACCAATTCAATCTATCCAGTCAAGACATGGACGTTGGCCGTCCTACACAACGCAATTGGTGCTAACGTTGATACTTTTCAATAATATTTTAATATTTTTTGATTTATTTATTTTCTTTTTTCCTTTTTTTTCCTCTCTTTTTCTTTTCCCTTTCCTTCTTCCTCTAGCTAGTCACCAAACCTCGGCGACTGGCTAGAGTCAAGAGCCGAAGAGGTGGCCTTGCTCACCCTTGGTGAAGCTCGCCCCCGTTAGCCACTAGCAAGGGCTTGTCTTCGCCAGCTCTTAGTGGGGCCGAGCCTCAATGAGCCATTGGCGAGGTCAAGTCCTCATCGTCACTAGGGGAGGGATTGTCAATATTGTCATTTTGGCCATATTTGGTCTAAAATATGTGACGTGGATGCTGTCCGTCTTATGTGCCACGGTCGATATTGATGTGGATGATTTTTCTAATTTCTTCAAAGTTTCTGAATTTATTCTTTTTTTCCTTTTTCTTCTTTACAATTTTTCTTTCTTCCTCGTGAAACAAAAAAGAAAGAAAAGAATAATAAGAAAGAATTTAAAAAAATTCATAGAAATAAACAAAATGGAAAAAACTATCCATGTGTGCACTAGTTGTGCTACAAGAATGGACTGTGTCCATATTAGTGATTGTTAACCAAAATTGACCAGAATGACTATATTGACAAATCGTCAAAAGGTTTAAGACTAAATTAACTAGATTAAAAGGTTTAATATTGAATTGACATCGCATGATACGTTTAGGAATTATCATGTAACAACTTGCGAAACTCATTACAAATGCATTCGTACATGACAAATTAGGAGTCTTATTCTACACGGCCTGCGCTTCTCAATCTAAGCTAATACCATTCCCTTTGCATTGACAAAGCATCAAGTGGGAATACATGCTCGTGTGCACGCATCTATATACCCTTATCGAGCATATGCTTTTAATAGACTTATCATTCCATTCTTTTGAGTCACTTGAAATAGAGAAGAGGGTGCATAAAAATGGGTTATAATGGGTCTCTTCTTGCGGCCGCGGTGCTCGTTCGGGTTGTTTTCGCCATGCTCGAAGGCGAAGTGACGAGGGTTTGTCGCGACCTTCTTTTTCGACGCCCTATTGCGCGGGCGCCAGCCGAGGCTAATGGCTCGCTAAGTCTATTAGGGCTTAGCCAGAGCTCTCCCAAGTCCACCAATTCACGACTTATGGTCTGAGTTTTTAATTTGCAAGTTAATTTTAAATAGGAGTCGCCACTAATCAATTTGGGGTGGGTCGATTAGAAATCCAGTAAAGTATCATGAGAAATATTTCACTCTTGCGCAACCAGAAAAACTAGGATCGATGACTTAATTACACTAGTTAATTACTAATGTCTTTCCGGTACCTAATCTTATTTAAACCCTAATGCTTTTTGGATTTTCAAGGATTTTTCCATGCATTTATGGAGGAAAATATATTTTTGGTCTTTTTTTTTTAACATAAAATGTATTTTTGGATTTTTTTGATCTTTTTTCTTTTTTTGAAAATATGAATCATTTTTTGACTTTTTGTGATTTTTGGGAAAACATGGAATATTTTTGGATTTTTTTCAAAAATAAATTATTTTTATTATTTTTTGGATTTTAATTATTAAAATATTTTTATATAATAATATATTATTAAAACAAAACCGGGTCGGATTCATGCGTTAGACCCAATCGAAGACGACCCGGTCACATGGCCCAGACCTCGGGCTGGGGCTAGCTTCCACAAATGGCGAGGCTTAGCCCGCGGGTTAGGCCGAGAATACAAACCCACTGTTTCTCTCCAAACCCTAGAAACGACCGGGTCACACGCCCAATTCGGCCGACTCGGTTCGCAGCCGCCGCTGCCCCTCGTGGTTCGGCGGGCGTGACGAACGACGCGTCGCCCGTCTTCGCCCTACCGTTCGACTTCGCCCTGCCGTCCGACTTCGCCGACGCCATGTCGGCCAATCCCTGTCACGACCTCTTTTTTTTGGCACCCATTTTGGGGCGGACGCCTGGCGGAGGCTAATGGTTCGACTATCTCTATTAGGCCTAACTTGGACTCTCCCTAAGTCCACCAATTCACGACTTAATGGTCCAAGTTTTTTAACCTGTGAGTTAATTTTAAAAAGGAGTCGCCACTAATCGTTTTGGGTGGGTCGATTAGAAACCCAAGCGAAGTATCGAGAGAAATACTCGCTCTGCGGAACCCGGAGAAATTAGGATCGGGGACTTGATTACACTAGTTAATCACTAATGCCCTTTCGGTATCTAATCTTGTTTAAATCCTAAGGCTTTTTTTATTTTTGAGGGATTTTCTATGTATTTTGTGAAGGAAAAATATTTTTTGGGTCATTTTCATTTTTTGGACATAAAAGAAGCATTTTTGGATTTTTTTTTTGGCTTTTTTTGGGAAAATATAAATCATTTTTGACTTTTTCTGACTTTTTTGGCTTTTTTGGGAAAATATGAGATTTTTTTTATTTTTTTGATTCTATGGAAAATAAAATATTTTTTATTATTTATTTTATTTATTAAAATACTATTTTATATTAAAATAATATAAAAACGACCCGGGTCGGATTCCGGGTTGGGACCGACCCGAGACCGGACGGGCCCACGACGCGGGCCCGGCCGGATTTTTTCTTTTTAACCCCGAAAGCCCAAACCCATTTTTGGCCCATTTTCATAAAAACTTCGCCCAAAGGCTACCCGGCCCACGCGCACAACCCGGCACGGGAAACCCTACCGGACGCTAACCCGTGCCCGACCGGATCGCGGCCGCGACCCGGCTGCGGCCTCCGCTCCCCGCGACGTTCAACGGGGATAGCAGCAACGCGGTGGTAGTTGGCCCGAGACTTGGTTGCTGCGGCCCTCCAAGCGGCACGGCGACGATGCCTAGTCACGACGATCGATACGGCACGGGCGGCCGAAGAAATCGAAGGTCGTAGCGGAGAGGTATTCGGTGACGAACTAAGCTTGGCGAGGATCGTGGTGGGTCATCGAGGATGGAGTTAGGGTCGTCGCGGAGCGGACGACGCCGGCGGCGGCGCACGCGACGTCGAAGCCGACGGTGTCGAGAGCCCGCGGCGGACGGCCATGAAATCGGCGTTGTCTGTGCGTGACGGAAAGAAAACTGAGCCCTGTTTACCGCATCAGCTAGAGTCGCTGGTGGCGGAGCAGCAGAGCAGCGGTCGCGGCGATGGCGGCGACAACAGGCCTACAGCTTCGCAGATCTGGAGTGGCAACGACGTCGGGCACGGCTCGAGGCGGCTCTCTCTGATTTCTCTTCTCTCCAAACCCTCTTCGCGGATCTGGAACTCTCTCCTCTCTTCCGGCCTCGACTGCTCGCAGATCTGGGTTCGCTTCTTTGCCGCGGCCTCCCCCGATGTCTCTCGGCGGGAGGTCTTTTAGCTTGCGACCCGATCGTTCGCCTCCACGCTCACTCTTCGATTTCCCCACGAAGTCTCTCAAGGGGAAGCTCTCGGAGTTCGCTGGCTTCTGTCTTGTGTCCTTCAACGGTGGTGGTGCCCTCCTATTTACAGGCGAGGAGGAGGCCGATCAACGGAGGGGCTCGGCCGCAGGCTTTTGGCTTGCCGATCGGACTCCCGCGGCTGAACCGGCGTCTCATCTCAGCATTAAAGGCGTGCATTGAAGGCGCATGCGAGTCGTCCTCTCCTTCGACGGCCTACCTCTGTTCCTCTTTGCTGTAGGCTGCTTTCGAGCACGTTGCCAGCCACCGCCCGTGAGATGCAGAGGCGAATGAGGAAGAAGAAGACAAGAGGAAGAAGAAGAGAGGAGGGGCCGGGCCAAATCTAAAGAAAAGAGGGCTGGGCCTAGGGCCCGCGTGGAAAACAAGAAGAAGAGGGGGTTGGGCGCGAAGGCCCAAGCCCGATGGGCTTCTTTTTTTTTTTTTTTTTTTTTATTATTTATTTATCCGAAAAAGAGGACAAATAAAGATTAAAAGATACTAAGGCCTAATTAAAAAAACCTAATCAAAATTTAGGCGTCAACAATCCTAAGCCGAGGACTAGTCACTCGGCCGGTCCAATCCACCGTCGGCGGGACGCGGCTCGGCTTACTCGCTTTCTCTCTCTCTCTCTCTGTTTTCCGCAACTTGACCGGCCGAGACGGTTGCGTAGCTTGCCTCGGCCGAGCTATTCGCTCACTCTGGCATCGCCTTGGTTAGCCCCAGCTGCAGGCTTGATCCTTGACTGAGCCGTCATTCCCCCGACGGTGTCCTCACCTCCGGCGTCCCCGACCGCATGAGTTACGGCGACGGTGGTGATGGGACACCTTGAACAAAAAAAGAAACCAAGCAAACCATGAAAAGGGAGGAAGGAAGCGCTAGCCAGCGGTGCCCCCGCACCTGGTACGGCGGCGACACAAGCACGGCAAGGATCGACCTAGCACAAGGACAACGTCGGTGACATTGATGCCCCGTCGGCCGGACCGGTGTCGGCTCCCATCTTTTCCACGGAGATCTGCTTGGCATTGATGGCGCGTCCCCATCGTTTGCGCCGCTCCACGTGCGTGGCCTTCTCCTCCTCCATCCGGCATCGCGTGCGTCCAGCTCCTCTGCGCATGTTGTAGAGACAAGGAGGAGGGGGCCGGGCTTGGGAAGAAAGGGCTGGGCCTTGGGCCCTTGCGGGGGAAAAAGGAAGAAAAAGGGGGCTGGGCGCGAAGGCCCGGCCCCCAAAGACTGGCTGTCCCCCCTTTTTTTATATTTAATTATAAAATAAAGGAACTAAAATAGGAAATGGATGCAAAAATAAAAATAAAACCTAATTGATGCAAACATCATTTTTTTAAGGCTGAATTGGTCCTTAATTTTCTTATGCAATTTAATTTAAAATACCTAGCCTAAATTTAGGTGTCAACGGGGTTCTCACTTCAATTTTTAAGACAGGTTCTCTCTCTTGCTCTTAGATCATACTCAATTTAGGGTCTCTTTGTGCTAGAGGTATTTAGGAGACTCTTCTGCTCCAAGATAAGAGAAGTGAGCGACATTTTAATTGGATTCAATTGCGGGAGAAAACACGGGAAGGAACTTGGAGTCTCGGGGGACCCCGACGGCTATCCTTGGGCGACGGTCTTGTCGAGTACATGGTCAATGGCACTAACGACAAAGGCTAGCTCTTGTAGAGCGATGACCTCGATCGATTGTTATCTAATACTGAATAGATATGTCACATGATAATAAACATTCTACATGCCAGTATATATAGAAATAGTTGCTTTCTTATCTACCATGCCTTCTTGGGAAATTTAGAGCCTATTTGGCAACATGCTAACTAGTGTTTGATTATATTATTTTATTTACTTGAACAAAAAAAGAGCATAAATCAGTTTGATAGCGTTTCTGTTCCCAGGAATAAATTTCAAACAAAATTAAGAAGTAGAAAAAAGTGACCTTTTTTTGTACGGGGAACAACTCCAAAATCAAGCCAAAACCATTTTCCTTTTTTTTTTCTTTTATTTTCTTTCGTTTTCTCTTCCTCTTCTTCTTCCCTTAGCCGATTGGCGGCCATGGCGATGGCTGGTGAATGGCTAGACGAGGGAGAGGTCACTAGATCTCGACTAGCTAGTCACTGGCCATCACCGTGGCTAACGGCTGACTAGAGGAAGAAGAAGAAGAGAAAGAAAAAGAAAAAAGAAAAAAAGTAATATAACTATTAAAAAATTAAAATAAATTCTAAGCAAAAAAAAATTAAGTGGCGTACGAAACACATTTCTATTCCTATTACGGGAATAGAAATTTTGGACAGTTACCAAATACCTTTAAATGCTCAAAAATTAATTTAGGAAAATAATAGAAAAAAACTATTTTTGAGCAGAAATTATTTCTAGAAATAGAATAGTTACCAAACGCATCCTTAATATACCTGTATTGTAGTAGCCAATAGCCGAGACCGATAATTTGGTAATGGTGGCATTTCTTGTGGCCTTGTCCCTAGAAATAAAACTAAAGTTCATAAGCGAAATTGCACATTTGTAAAAAGATGCGAGAGTTATTTTTGCATCATCCAAAAAGAACAAATTCTTACAAAATCCGCCCTTTAACTAATATGTATGAAAAATCTGGAGCAATTCAAGGACCACCATTAGTTTAATTGCGAAGTGATGGAAATGATGGAAGTTATGAATACGCCTCGCTAGAGTATGCGAGAGAAATCCCAAGATGCTCCAAAACCCTTTCACTAACTCAATAACCACAATGGTCTCCTTCGCGCCTTCGCCACCGCGTCGCACTACGGGAGCGGCAGTAAGAACAACCGGAACCCTGTCACCACCGCGAACCCCACCGTCAACACCCTTGATATCTTTGCCAATAGCAGCCCTCATCTCATGCTGCGTAGCGCCTTCTTTGTTGCAACCTCTGCTACTACGACGAATCCATGGAGGAGGAAGAACTGTGCGTGGGTTCCTCCTCATGTGGTAGAGCATCGGCTTGTGCATGAGGGCCGACACCGCGAACGTGGCGAGCATTGTGGGCAACATGGCCCACCGACTCCAAAAGAGGCGTACCGAGGCTGACCGCAGGGGGTCGTGCATGCTCGAACGCCGAATGCTCGACACGATGAGGTTCCACCACCGTCCCCAGAAATCCTGCAGTGACATGCCGAGGTACAGCTCATTGAACTGTTGATGTTGTCTTGAATTCCACAACATTTGATCGATTGGAAATTCGAAGTAAAAAAGTCGATCAGGAAATCTAGGAAGGCTTGAAGATTGCAAGCTATTTGTTTCCAAATATATTTCCTAGATTTAGATCTATCTATAAGAGATTTTCATGGGAAATAGTCCTGGTTCAATGTAACTAGGGTGTATCATGATATCTCTAATATATAGGGGATAATCACTGAAGATTTATCGGTTAGTTTCAAATTTGATAATATCTTTATGGTGGAATTCCTTTCTTACTAAGATTAGGAAAGTGGGGATCCAAAGATCTATTTTTTTTTTTTAATTTCAGCATTGTACCTTGTACTTGAGATATACGCTCAAATAAGAAATCGTCTCTCTCTCTCCCGTGGACGTAGGCAGATCTTTCGCCGAACCACGTAAACCTCCGTGTTCTTGATTATTCTTGTTTACTTTTCTCATCTAGTTAAGGTGTTCTTCCACACAACAATTGATATCAGAGCAATCCAGGTTCTCTATTCATGTATTGCGACTTTTAACTAGATGGCTGGAAAAGGTTCAACCGTTCGATTTGATATTGAACGATTCACCGGGAAGAATAGTTTTACGCTATGGCCGAGAAGGATGAAGGATCTGTTGATTCAACAAGGTTTATCAAAGGTTCTTCCGGGAAAATCGAACAAGCCGGACACCATCACTGATGATGATTGGGCTGACATGGAGGAGAGGGCGTGCAGCGCAATCCGATTGAACCTATCGGATGAAGCCCTTCAATATGTAGCGGAAATCGAATCTGCTCCGGAGGTATGGCTCAAACTCGAAAGCATTTACATGACGAAATCTCTTACGAACAAGTTGTTCTTGAAGAAGAGATTGTATTCACTTCAGATGAGTGAAGGAGGAGATCTGTTGGAACACCTCAACGTGTTCAATAAGATGATTAGTGAACTTACAAGCTTGGAGGTAAGGTTTGAGGATGAAGACATAGCACTTCTACTACTGGCATTGTTGCTAGATTCGTTTGACCACTTGGTGACTACGCTCCTTTATGGCAAGGAAACCACGGAGATCGAGAGGTGGCTTGCTACCACGATTTCGAACGACACCCGAAAAATGGCAAGTAGTTCAAAATCTTCGGGAGAGGACTCTTTGCAAAGGAGAAAAGCAATCAAGGAAGAGGAAGATCAACGGATCGAGGATCGAGGATCGAGCAGTAGGGGTCGATCAAAATCCAAGGAAAAGTTCAAAGGAAGATGCTACTGGTGCAATCAGGAAGGGCATACCAAGAGATTCTGTCCAAATAAGAACAAGAAGAAGAGCTCGGATGAGGCAAGAATAGCCGACAGCATTGAGACCAATGATGGGGACGTCTTGTCCATATCGTCGGGGAAGGACACCTTTGAAGATTCGTGGATCATGGACTCCGGATGCACTTTTCACATGTGTCCTCATCGAGAAGCCTTCGATGACTACAAGGCATATGATGGTGGTTCAGTTCTCATGGGGAATGATACTTCGTGCAAGACTGTGGGTGTTGGAACCGTGAAAATCAAGATGTTTGATGGCATGATTAGAACCTTGGCAGATGTGCGTCATGTTCCGGGTCTAAGGAAGAATTTGATCTCATTGGGAGCACTTGAATCCAATGGATGCAAGTACACGGCTCAAGGTGGAGTCTTGAAGGTGATTAAGGGAGCTCGGTTGTTCTTAAGGGACGGAGGCACGGGAACCTATATCGACTTATAGGAACCACAGTGCAAGGTGGAGCATCTGTGTCCACGGATGCTAGCACGGATGTAGATAACACCTATCTATGGCATATGCGTCTCGGGCATATGGGAGAAAGAGGATTGATGGAGCTTCACAAGAGGAATGCACTCCGAGGTATAAAAACATGCAAATTAGATTTCTGCAAATTTTGTGTGTTTGGAAAACAATGCGAGTTCGGTTCAATGCTGCAACTCATACAAGCAAGGGCGTGCTCGAGTATGTACACATGGATGTATGGGGTCCTTCACCGGTAAAGTCAAAAGGGAGGAATGAATACTTCGTGACATTCATTGACGATTTCTCTTGCAAAGTTTGGGTCTACTTCATGCGACACAAAAGTAAAGTCTTTGAAAAGTTCAAAGAATGGAAAGCTGAAGTTGAGACTTCAACGGGGAAGAAGGTTAAGTGCTTGAGATCGGACAATGGAGGAGAGTACAAATCGACACCATTCATGGAGCTTTCCAAGAATGAAGGGATTAAACGTCACTTCACAGTTCCGGATACGCCCCAACAGAATGGCGTAGCAGAAAGGATGAACCGGACCTTGTTAGAGAGAGCTCGAAGCATGAGGCTACATGCGGGACTGAGCAATGAGTTTTGGGCAGAAGCTATCTGCATGGCATGTTATCTTGTGAATCGGTCTCCATCAACTGCAATTAAATGCAAAATTCCCGAAGAGGTGTGGACTGGTAAAATTGTCGATTATTTTAATTTAAGAATATTCGGTTGTCCTGCTTATGTACATGTGCAGAGTTCAAAGCACTCGAAGTTGGATCCAAAATCAAAACAATGCATATTTCTCGATTACGAGAAAGGAGTGAAAGGCTACAAATTATGGGATCCAAGTGAGAAGAAAGTTCTGACGAGCAGGGATGTTATATTCTATGAATCTGCAATGTTGAAGTCAAGCTGCGTACCACGCGTGGCTGCTGAAGAGGAGAGTGATAAATCTATCGTTAAGGTGGAGCTTGAAACCAGAGAATCTGCAGAGAATGGCGAGTTATCCGATGAGGCTCCGGAAGTCGAAGAAATGGTAGAAGTTCCTCATACCATTGCGACGGGTCGAGGAAGGCGCACTCCCAAAGCACCGGAGAGGTACGGTTTTGAGGCGGACCGAGGCTGACCGCGAGGTCGTGCATGCTCGAACGCCGAATGCTCGGCACGATGAGGTTCCACCACTTTGTCCCCGAAATCCTGCGGCGACATGCCGAGGTACAGCTCATTGAACTGTTGATATTGTCTTGAATTCCACAAATTCGATCGATTGGAAATTCAAATTAAAAGTCGATCGGGAAATCTAGGAAGGCTTGAAGATTGCAGACTATTTGTTTCCTAATATATTTCCTAGATTTGGACCTATCTATAAGAGGTATTCATGGGAAATAGTCCTGATTCAATGTAACTAGGATATATCATGATATCTCTAATATATAGGGGATAATCACTGAAGATTTATCGGTTAGTTTCAAATTTGATAATATCATTATGATGGAATTCCTTTCCTACTAAGATTAGGAAAGTGGGGATCCGAAGATCTATTTTTTTTTTTAATTTCAGCATTGTACCTTGTACTTGAGATATACGCTCAAATAAGAAATCGTCTCTCTCTCTCCCATGGACGTAGGCGGATCTTTCGCCGAACCATGTAAATCTCCGTGTTCTTGATTATTCTTGTTTACTTTTCTCATCTAGTTAAGGTGTTCTTCCGCACAACAATTGGTATCAGAGCAATCCAGGTTCTCTATTCCTGTATTGCGACTTCTAACTAGATAGCTGGAAAAGGTTCCACCGTTCGATTTGATATTGAACGATTCACCGGGAAGAATAGTTTTACCAGATAATCTGCAGAGAATGGCGAGTAATCCGATGAGGCTCCGGAAGTCGAAGAAACGGTAGAAGTTCCTCGTACCATTGCGACGGGTCGAGGAAGGCGCACTCCCAAAGCACCGGAGAGGTATGGTTTTGAGGATATGGTTGCTTATGCTCTTACCGTAAGCTACGCGAGCCAAGCTCCTACCATGAAGCTTTGAAAAGTGATCACAAAGAAAAGTGGATGACCGCAATGATGGAGGAGATGGAGTCGTTACAAAAGAATGAGACATGGGAACTTGTGAAGAAGCCCAAGGATCGGAATGTCATTGGTTGCAAATGGGTTCTTCAATGAAAGGAAACAGCAACAGAGAAAGAGCAAGAGAGATACAAGGCCCGACTTGTTGCTAAGGGCTATGCACAAAAGGAGGGGATTGATTACGACGAGATATTTTCCCCGATTGTAAAACACACATCAATTTGTGTTTTACTAGCTATGGTAGCCATGTATGACTTGGAGCTTGAGCAGCTAGATGTGAAGATGGCATTCCTTCATGGTGACTTGGAGGAGAAAATTTATATGGAGCACCCCGAAGGCTTCAAGGTGGAAGGGAAAGAGGATCATGTTTGTTTGCTCAAGAGATCACTTTATGGTTTGAAGCAATCTCCGAGGCAATGAAATAAAAGGTTTGATTCTTTTTTGCTTCGTATTGGCTACATAAGGAGTGTGCATGATTCTTATGTCTACTACAAGGTTTTGGATGATAAGTCGCTTATTCTGTTGATGCTCTATGTTGATGATATGTTGATTGCTGCAAGAAAAATGACAGACATTAATTCCCTAAAGTCTCAGTTAAGTAATGAGTTTGATATGAAGGATCTTGGTGCTGTAAAGAGGATCATTGGCATGGAAATCTTTCGAGATAGACATGCAAGTAAGCTTTCGGTAAATCAAAAGATGTTGAGAAGGTCTTGGAGCGGTTCAACATGGGTAAAGCTAAACCGGTTAGTACAACCTTAGTAAATCACTTCAAATTATCTGAGAAACAATGCCTTGTTTCACATGAGGAAGTTGGAAAGATGTCTCGAGTACCCTATGTCAGCGCAGTAGGGAGCCTCATGTATGCTATGGTTTGTAGCAGACCGGATTTGGCTCATGCGGTGAGTCTCGTCAGCCGATACATGAGCAATCCGAGTAAGGAACATTGGGAAGCTGTTAAGTGGATCTTTCGTTATTTGGCTAAAACTGTCGGAATGGGTTTAATGTTCAGTTCCAAGGGAAGATCGATCAATTTAGCAGGTTATGTTGATTCAGACTTCGCTGGTGATTTGGACAAGCGAAGGTCCATCACGGGATATGTCTTTACTCTTGGTGGTGGAGCTATTTCGTGGAAGGCAATGCTTCAACCTACTGTAGCATTGTCTACAACCGAAGCTGAGTATATGGTAGTAATTGAGGCTGCAAAGGAGGGAATATGGCTGACTGGTTTGGTCACAGAGCTGGATATAAAGCAAGAAAGTGTTACATTATATTGCGATAGCCAGAGCGCAATATGTCTCGCGAATAATCAAGTGTTCCATTCTAGAACGAAACACATTGAAGTTCGGTACCACAAAATTCGAGAATTTGTGAAGAATGGTAGCATTGCTTTGAAGAAAATCTATACTAAAGATAATCCCGCAGATATGCTCATGAAGACGGTTACTACAGAGAAATTCAAGTCCTGCAGGGACTTGATTTCTCTCACTCATCATTGAAGTTGATGGAGGCCGCACCGATCCAAGTGCGGGCGTACCTTTGCGAAGGTACGGTGGAGGGAGAGATATATTCGTTTTCTTGGTTCAAGTGGAGGCTTGTGGTTTATTCAAGCCAAAGGTGAAGATTTGCTGATGTTGTCTTGAATTCCACAACATTTGATCGATTGGAAATTCGAAGTAAAAAAGTCGATCAGGAAATCTAGGAAGGCTTGAAGATTTTAGGCTATTTGTTTCCAAATATATTTCCTAGATTTGGACCTATCTATAAGAGATTTTCATGGGAAATAGTCATGGTTCAATGTAACTAGGGTGTATCATGATATCTCTAATATATAGGGGATAATCACTAAAGATTTATCGGTTAGTTTCAAATTTGATAATATCTTTATGGTGGAATTCCTTTCCTACTAAGATTAGGAAAGTGGGGATCCGAAGATCTATTTTTTTTTAATTTTAGCATTGTACCTTGTACTTGAGATATACGCTCAAATAAGAAATCGTCTCTCTCTCTCCCGTGGACGTAGGCAGATCTTTCGCCGAACCATGTAAATCTCTGTGTTCTTGATTATTCTTGTTTACTTTTCTCATCTAGTTAGGGTGTTCTTCCGTACAACATGAATAGTGGCTCCATCGCCACGCCAATGAGCCGGCTAGTTGCAGCACCGATTGCCAAAGTGAGATTGTTTGGGCGAATTGAGACGTGGGAAGCAGTCAAAGATGGGAGGGACACATAAAATGTGATTAGTTAGGAGAAAGCAGGGAAGGCATCCTAATCTTTATATTTACTTAAATTAATATATTATTTACATACATACATACATATGCACATACGATTTGGCAGTCTGCGTAGATTCCAAAATATTTTAAACCAAGCCGCACGATACGGTGTAGTCACTTCAATGGACCGTTTATAAAAATTAGCCATTTTAAACTCAACCAAACCAAGAAGAAACTACACCATTCTCACCTCTAATCAACATCATATATTAGTATGTTCCAAGAAAAATTAATGTAAAACTCCCTCTCTAGTTGAGTTAGGCCGGATTAACCCTCTAAAGATAAGAACCTGGCCCTAAAGGTAGGATTTAACACCTCAAAGACGAGGATCTAACCTTAAAAGCGAAATGAAAACTAAAGATAGGATCCTGTTGAAATGTGGTTTATATTCCATATTAAACATAATGGTATTTGGAAACTTGTTGAGTTGCCTGAAGGTCACTAGCTCATCAACTATAAATGGGTATACAAGACTAAAATGGACTCTAAAGAAATATTGTGGAGTTTAAAGCCAATTTGGTAGCCAAGCGTTTCACTCAAAAAGAATGAGTGGAATGTGAAGAAATATTTTTTCTAATCTTTTATAAGGATTTTTTTCAGAGTGAGTATGCCATTAATAGCTCATTTTAATATGGAGTTATACCAGATGGATGTTAAAACTTTCTTTCTAAATGAAGACCTTGATAAAAGATATATATGGTGCAACTCGAAGGTTTTATAGCAGATGATTCAAATAAGCTTGTGTATAGACTAAAAAGTCTATTTATGGCCTCAAGCAAATTTTAGACAACGGTATTTAAAGTTTCATAGTGTTGTCAATCAGTTCAATTTTGTTGAGAACAAAGTAAATCGGTATATATACTACAAGGTTAGTGGGAGAAAATTTATTTTTCTCATACTCTATGTACACGATATCTTACTTGCAAGTAGTGATTTTGAATTATTGCATAAGACAAAGCAGATATTGTCGAAATTATTTTTATATAGAGGACCTTGATGAGGCGTCTTTTGTTTTTGGCATTGAGATCCGTAAGGATTGTTCTCGCTGTATATTGGTTTGTCTTAGAGGACATATGGTAATTGTATTTTCAAAAGATTCGGTATACAATTGGATGATATACCTTGTGTTAGTACACTTGAAAGTATTATATATGCTCAAATTTGTACTAAACCAAACATTGCTTTTATGACAAGACTTCTAGGCAGATAGTAGTTAAATCCAAGATATGATCACTAGGTTTTGCTAAGAAGATCTTGAGATATTTAAAGAAGACAAAAAACTATATGCTGATTTATAGACATGTTCAAATTTTACAGCTAGTAAGATATTCTAATGCAAACTTTGTTGACTATTAGAATGACAGGAAATCGACAACGAAATGCATTTTTATTTTAGCAGGAAGTACAATATCATGGAAAAGCAATAAACATAAACTTTTGTCATCCTCTACCATGTAAGTAGAGTTTGAAACATGCTTTTCGATTGCTATTCGAGTTATTTGGCTCCAAAACCTCATTAGAGAGTTGACTGTATTTGACTTTATGGATAGACTTGTACTATTATGTTGAGATAATAATTATGCAGTGTTGTTTATACAACAACAATAGATGTCTCAAGGGGTCTAAACATATAGCGGCCAATTTTTTAACCATAAAATAAGGGTACATAATAGTAACGTTACAATAGAACATATTTCCATAGATGATATGGTTGTATATCTACTATCTAAAAGCCTTCACCCTTGTGTTCTTGAATGACATGTCATTAACATGGGTTTAAGAGCATCATGAGATGATGTTATTTAATGAGAGTTATTTCAATTTTGCTCTAATAAAGCTTAGATATGTATTTGTTACATTTAGTAACATTGTGATATATGTCAACTTTTTTGTATTCAATAAAGTAATTCTAAATGGATTGTTATCGAGTTGAATACATATCTTTGTTGAAATTCTCAAGGTATTGTATGAATCTTGAGTAAATGCTAGGAGCATCTCGTTATTAGCCTTAAAGATATGTCTTGTTATACATAAAGAAATGTTAACCATAATAATAAGACATATGTATGTTCATGAAACCACAAAGATATTCTCTAGTTGAATAGGCTTTTGTGACACTTAAAGAAAAAGAATGATAACTAACAAAGAGGATGACACTATTATTCTCTATAAGAGGTGTTATCCACTTGCCACTTTACCATACTAAATCCATATTAGTAGAGTTGAAAACACTTGTGATAATGTAAGGCTTTATGTGTATACATTAGTTATTGCCATGATTTGGTATTTGAAACTTTATGGGATATGATTGGCTATTAAAAATTATCTCTAGACCAAGACACACACATACAATTTCAAATAATATAGCCCAAGTGAGAGAATGTATAAATTTTTATGATATGGGCTACATTAATTGATATTGTAATTTATGATTTTATGAGATTGATCTAATAAGGTGAGATAGAAGGTTTATTAATTAGTCTAATATAGGCTGGTTAGTGTGGGTCGAGTTGAACCCGGTCCATGATAAGAGAGCTTAAGTAAAAACTTTATAAATAATATTCAAGTTTCTCATCTAATCCTGACACATTATAATCCTCATATAAGGAGTTTTTACTGAACACTAATGAATGTTAAGGATGAGGAGCAGTCTCATTGAGGTAGTGATTCAGAGAGTAATAAAAAAGAATCTCTTGAGTGGATCGTCGCTATTCTATATTAAGAACAATGGATTCCAAATCAAGTGTGTAAATATCTTTGCTTAATACATATGTTCTTGATTTTTACTATAGAGATCTTGGGATGTTGCTTTCGTGGCTTACATTAGCGACAGTAGATGAGGTCTGTGACAATAGAGATCCAGACGAAGACGAAGTGATGGACCTCAGTCTCCATGTTTTCGGTGAAATTGCCTTGTGTAGATCTGTTCTAGTTTTGATCGAGCTCTTTTGTTTGATGGTTAGTGCTGTGTTTATATTTTTATTCATTGGGAAAGTTTGGTCGATGGACGTGTGAAGCAGTTCGAAACAAAAAAAAAAAAAAAAAAAAAAAAATGTGATGAGTTAGGAGAAATCATGGAAAGAGTCCAAATCTTTAAACTGCGGGTCTTCTAGGTTATTAATATATGTTAAGTTTCAATTAGAGAATTACGGTCGTTGATGATTGAATCTCATTCCTGATCACGAGTGCCTTTAAGAATTGATTGAGATTTACTTGTATGTGATTCCTGAGCATGATTTGTTCCAGCTGGCCATGTTGTGTTAGATGCAATTGCGTGGTGTGAGGAAGTGATTGCTTAAATGGAGTTCCTGCTTGAGTATCAGACAATTAGATTTCATGTACTTGGGTGCAACTTGACGTATGTGCTTGACTTTTCATTAATTTTCTTAATACATAAACATTTTTTGGGATATTCAAGTTCTCCTACTATGCCATTTGATATCAACTTAAATGGGAATCATTATCTTTTCTAATAAGTCTTGATATGTCGAATCTCACAGTATGCTTATTTATGATTGATTGACCTTTATCATTGCCATGCTTTACTTTGATTCCCCTTGTTCTATTTTCTTGCGTTAGTCAATACATATTAGGGCTTTGAACCTTTAAATCCTAAGGTCAGACCCTAATATTTTTTCATGTGATTTTCTATGATTGATTTGATTAGTTGAAACTTGATGGCCTTGAAATATCATGTTATCAATGATATGGTTAATTCTAAACTTAACATGTATTTCAATACATCATATGATATTATCAATCATCATTGTTCGTCACTGTCTCATGCATATTTAGAGCTTAGAGAACGTAATTCTTGTGGTCTTTTAATTAGGGCAGATGCATGTTAGTTTTAGAATGCACATAGATTTAGCATAATACATATTTTTCATAAATATGTCACAAATAAAATTGTTATCTAGGTTTCATTTAGATAACAGGTACACCTAGAATTAATTAGGCTCATGTCATATGATGCATGTCATTTTGATATAAGTTTTAATAATTATATCTAGATAGTTTTAGTTATTGCATGTAAAACATTAAAAGCTTCAGGAAATATATCTACATGATAATTATAAAACTTTTTACATTATAGTTACTAACAAGTTACTCGGAAAAAAAAAGTAGAAAAAAAAATCATATACCTATTTATTTACCAACAAATGTTTAACATTTACTAGGACTTACTGTAATCCATTAGTGTGGATAAAAAATTGGTATTCTTTTGTCATGGAACAATATAATTATGCACATAAAATAGATGGTTTCCTTTCTCCTTTTGGTGATGTCTTGTTGCCATGGCAAAACATTTTCGTGTATTGAATATATATCAAAAAAAGAAAAAGAAATTTGCTAAATAGAAACGACCATCGGAGGATAATTCTTAAAGTCAACATATAAAACAAACCCTAAATTTGGGGTTTGCTCTCCATTCTCACCTAAAACCCTAGAAATTGCTTACTATGATATATGACATGAGCTAATAATTCTTGATGCCTTATTGTGACGGCGAGGGATGGTACCCTGTACTATGCAGTACTTCTTATGCTCCTCAGGGTTTGTACATGTACTGCTTAGTTCTCTAGTTGGTGAATAAATGCAATGAAGTCATACATCTTCTTCACTCCCTTCTTCCCTTGCTTTTACCACGACACATCACGCTTCTCAATATCCTCCTACTCTCAATTATACGAGTTCTCGAATTGACACTTATCGATCAACTGGTTGCCCTGTGCTAAGGAATCAGGAGGTAAGCATTTTGTCTTGTTTTCCACCAGTTCAGTTTCTTGTGCTACTCCATTTCACTTATTCATGTCGAGTAGTGTAGCCGATGTATCCCTAACTGGAGTGCGCGTGCGCCACAAAATCCATAAGCCATTATTGCATGTATTGGATTGTGAACTATGGCTTCTCACTTCTTGTATCACGTAAGTCTTGCATAGAGTCCCCACAAGAATAGTGAAATCAAGCTTCCTTCCGCTTTTAAACTACCTTTTTTGAACTCTAGTCTTCTGCAATAGATATAGAGGGCTATTTTACTGTTTCGAGCTTATTTACCTAAGGCAGGTTTGTTGGATATCTAGTCCAGCAGGTAAGTCTATGTAGGACCTATGGGTCTGGGCTTCCTTCTCGGGTAGTTCTTTCAATGGTAATTTCAAAATAACCAATTTAATCCTAACTATTTATGCAAAATTTAACTATAATTTTTTCTATCAATTTTCACCGGAAATTACTAATATAACAATTTAGTCAGTACCGGCCATCCTACGTGGCACATCACCACGTTAGCGATTTCCGGCGGAAATTGGCCGGAGAAATTATATTGAAATTTCACACGAAGGTTTGAAATTGAATTGGCGAAATTAAAAGAAAAAAATTAGAACTAACTGATATCCTTAAAATATGTTATGCTTTCGAAGTGATTGTATTTATTCGATTTATAATTTCAGATAAAATTACGTTTGGCGGGACAATGCTAAAAACACCATAGACTCCAATATGCCAATCTCCATTATTCCTTGTCATGAACCTCTCTTTGGTCCTTCTTTCTTCTTTGGCACACGAAAACCTCTCCTTGCTCGTCTAATTTTGGTACTGCGAACGTCCGTGGACACAAGGACTGATTCTGCTGCTCTCAGCATGTGCCTTCATTCCTCTTTCACGCAAGTCTGTTCTTCAAGTGCCGCCCCTTCTGTCTGAAAAGAAATCAATTATTCAACTCGAGACACGTCTGAATCAATAATTGAGTTGCATATTTACCACGTGCCCATAGAATAAAGCAAAAGATGCTAACCTTTTTGCCATGGTTTATATGATGGATAAATTCGACGAAGAAAAAGGGGGTCCATGACCAGCTGAGATCGAGGACATCCTTTTGGGTAGAAAAAGGAGACTCTTTTTAAATTTTACGACTTTTGTTACATCTGTCTGGTTGAAAATTTGGAATCAACAGGGAACGGTTACAGCGAGAATGCATGCATCTAGAGTGCTAGAGCTAGAATCCTCTTAATCTATATCCAAGCAAGCTAATCGATGCACGTTTGATGCGTGTGTAACTAGGTAAAACACGAGCTAATTCTAGAAATAGGAACATTGTTCGATCCGATGAAGAACAACAATGTTTTAAACACTTATGTTGTTATTATGTTACACCCCATCATTTGTGGTAGTGCTAGAAAAATCATCGCATGCATGTTTCTATAGATCACACAGACTAATATCATCTCAATCAATTAATTGTGGAGCCAGCGTAATCAATGCTAGAGATGAACTTGATCTACATGGTCTATATGTAAGTCATGTAATGTTTTGCTTGACTCAAGAGGGGGAATGTTTGATCTCTACATGCCCATTGCTAAGTAGGAAAACCTTAGTCGTGACCAGTGAACTGGCTCGCTACCTAGTTCCTCCATTTCCTGAACCGGAGGCCGGTGCTTCTATATTAGATTTGACCTTCTAGGATCCGGTTTTTTCACTAATGTGGACGGAATCATTAGCTTTGCTTTCACCAGCATGATCTCATTCACGTTGTCTAGTTCTGCATTATGTACCCAAAAACGTGCCCACATAGCAAACACAATTATTACACGAAACACAACATGATTAATTCTACCTAGTCTTCCCACGGAACGTTATAATAAACTAAAGAAAAAGGTCACTTCCGTGCAGGCCACAAGTTAATTTAGTCCACGATAGTAGTGATCATCCGGTTAGCCTCGTTACGCTCATCTTCTAATTGCCCCCTCATGACCTTGTTCAGTGACTTATTAGGCGATAATGCAAGATAATTCCACAAGAACAAGCTTGATGATGCGACAACGGAAGCTCCTTTTCAATCTTCCCAATTAACTTTATTTTTGTCTACGCATTATTATTATCAGTGATAGTACCGTCATCTGTGTCCCTCCAATACTCAGAAAGCAGCCCACTCCATTGGTTCCGCTAAAAGTATAAAGTTTCATGCCAAAGACAAAACAATCGTGAGGAATTTTATTATTTTTTTATTCGTGAGGAATGATATCCTCGCAATTTAATTAGAATCTCACATTTTGTGAGGCCCATGGCTGTTGATTACGTTACGACACTACTAATTATTTGAATAATCTTGCATCCAAATTCTCAAGTTATAATTAAAACGTTTTATATAATTGCCAGGTAAACTCCAGTTTATATCATAAAGATGTCTTATTATTATACGCTTTGCTACTAAGCTCCGGTAAGTTTTTTTCCTTTTGCCATGATCATAAGTTCCATTAGTCTTACGGCACTTCTGAAATTTTTCATAGCGCGTTGATTAATTAAAAGGTGCACCAATGTTTCTCCGTTCTGCTCTGGTACATTGTATGTATCCGAGGAAAATATGAAGTTCCAACATAGCGCTCGTGTTGTGAGAAACGTGTTTTTAGGTTTCTTGTACGAGCATGAAACCACGCCTTGTGTATTACAGGGAATTAAGCAAATTAAAAAGCGATTGCTTAAGGAGTGAGTTACATGACCATGGAATGGTGTCGAAATACACGAGGAAACTTCCATAGGAGCAGGATCTTGTCCGGTTATGGAGGCAACATCATGGGGACAGCATCAATTTAAGGAAAGTGTCTACACGCCTCAAATGTATACACTAGGTACCGTTCTTCGTCGATTCACCGATCGAAGCAGAACTCTGATGAGGGAGTTATTCTTAGATGCAAACATAAGACGTTCCCACCCTCCCAAATTGATAATTATGTGCCAAGGTTCATCGGCTCAGAAGAAAATGGGAAAATACACGATATTTTGTATGTTTCTATTGGCAAGGTGCAGAGGCTATGACGACCAGTGTCCTCTCAAGAAATAAAATGTTATTTGTTTACATGTCAACATCAATCCAACTTTCAAAAAATCATGAAAACATTATATATGAATTTTAGTGTCAAATTTGTATATTGTGAGGGTATTAGATATTATGGGACAAGAAAAAGTCTAAAATGTTCATCACAAAATTTAGATTATGCAAAAAGAAAAAAGTAAAACCTAGAGAATTTTTTATTGATTGGGCATTGAGAGATTTTCAGCTAGAAACTGGAGGACACGTATCTAAATCCTGCTAATTGTTTGCAAATTACACTTGATTAGGGCCCTTGCATGGGCCAAAGGATTGGAAATAATTAGTTCATGAGATCTAGAGGGTGCTCAATGAATCTCTAGTCAAAGATCATTAAAAAATGGAAAAAATAGAAATAAAAATATTTAGACAATTACCGCATGTGGTGGCCCAGTTGGATAAGGCTCTCCAATGAAGTTAACGACAACGGAGGGGGTCGAATCCCGCTGGCCGCGCGGGGTCTTAAGTGGGATGTCGGGGTGGTGGGTCATCCGCTAGCGTCCCCCCGGGTTTACCTCGCCGGCTGCCGACTGTACGGGGGTTCCCGGATCATAAAAAAAAATATATTTAGACACGCCTTTTAAGATTAATGATTGTGGCATCTCGAGGTTCATGGTTGAAACATTAATCATGTGGATACACAATTTTCGTTTCCTTTCATCTTTATTGGTCAATCGGCCATCTAAAGTAGCTCATGCTACTATGAGAAATTGTCAGAATAAGTCGGTATCTGTCTCTTCATGGCTTGAGTTTCTCGATTTACTTTCTTAAGGAGTCTTTAGAATTGATACACACCAATGTTTATACCAAAAATTCACATTCTAGGAATAGTTTGTACCCTAGCATTTTATCATATGTACAAAAGCATATGTTAGGCATTTATCGATGATCCCGTTCGGAATTTATACCGCGCAATCACCAAGTATCAAAGTGAAGGGCACTCATAAAAATTGGATTACTATCGCGATGGTGGTTCAGGGTTTTTTCGGATACTAATGCTGCGCCGGCAATGTTCATGACATCAACTTAAATTACTGAAAAAGGGTCTTTCACGTCTATAAAGCAATGATAAACGACAAAACCCTTAATTTCGTAGGCCATGTTTTTGTTGAAAAATGCCGTGAGTGAATCATCCCTGGTCATAGAAGATCGACAGCCTGCAAAGAAAGTTAACCACCGGCATCTCGTCCAATCATGTAAAAGAAAGATGCTAGCTCATCTAGTCAAACAATGATTCGCACCGCGTGCTTTAATCAAATCATGCAATCAGCTTCCCGAACATGATTCCCGGGCTATGGTATTGTCTCTGATCTGGATCTACTTTGTGTGCTTATATGTCAAGAGGAAAATTGGAAAAGAGATTTCCTACGCGCTTCTGTTCCACGAAGGAATTGAGGCAGCTTGGTCTAGGTAAAACCCTGCAAGATCGATCTCATAGAAATTTGGAAAGAGCAGCCATGACTATAAGCCGTCATTTCACATGGCAAAATGAACCAAATATGCTTTTACATTCCCATTTTTCTTTTTTTGGCAATTTGCATTATCTTCTTCTTTTCGAGAAAATCATTTACTCTGTGAAATTCCAAAAAAATGCTTTGCTTCAATAATTTACGCATTATTGGGGGTAAAAAAGGTATTTACAAGCTTTATATGATGGCCATATTTAAATGGGCATTAGTACAAGTTCGATTTTGTATCAAGAATCAACAATGAATCTTGAAGCAGTTGACGAGCGCGTAAGATAATGTTTGCCTTTCTCTCTCTTTCTGGCCGGCACGACTAAACAAGTTGAGAGAAGTTCATCAGCTTGTTCCTCTGCGGTGCTCTTCAACCGATCTTCTTCTTCGTGGAAGCACGGGAAAAACGAGCACGAGCCTTTGATTGACAAATGCTCATATTTTCTTTAATTATCATTTGCTGTAATGCCATAGGACACGTGTCTCTGTGGGGCCTACGGCGACTTCGTTTTCATGTGGGGGGCAGACAGAGACCGTGTGGTCAGAGATCACCAAACATTGAGAGAAGTTTCCTATAAATAGCTCCCTTCAATGGAAGGTGAAGGTCACAAGAACAAAGAAACAGAGCATAACCCAAGTCTGCCTTTCAGTTCTGGATCGAGCGATTAGTACAGGTTCGATATTTTGTATCAGGGAGAGGGGGAGAGAGAGAGAGAGAGAGAAGGGGGGACGATGGGAACATTTCTAGGGTTTACGGTCACTGCGACCCTGCTCTTCTGCATGGCTCAAGGCGAAGTCCTCTTCTATGATTTCGTGGTGAGTAGCAACATCCCCTTGCTGAACATTTAGTGACTAAGAGCATTGGATTGTTACCAGTTTTAGCATCTTTCGGAGGCATTATAGTTTACCACGATCCTATCAGTGTATTCAACACAAGAATCTCCTTATTTCAACAATGATCTTTACATCTAAATCTCTCAGCTAGCTAAACCCTGGAGTATGCTCAAGGCCGAGCACTACATCATTCAAATGCCAAACTAGATGCAATTTTTCTGACGATTTCGACATCTTGAGAGTTTAATAGTAATCCGGCAATATCTATGGTTGTATGATTTATATATTGTACTCTTTTGGGATGTGGTTTCCAACCCCGTTTGGAGTCTTTATCCATAAGAAAGTTTGGCTACAAGCCTTGCGTCAATTTAATAAGACAAGTTATTTTATGGGTATAATGGTCCAAGATTCATAGGGTGATTTTTGTTGCAGTTAAAGGAGACACCTATTGAGATGTTGTGTGAGACAAATCAGAGTGTAATAACCGTGAACGGTCTATTTCCTGGGCCAGAGATCCGTGCTCACAAGGGCGATACTATTTGCGTTAATGTCACCAACTTAGGACCTTATGGAATCACCATCCACTGGTAATAATACAGCCCTCTCTCTCTCTCTCTCTCTCTCTCTCTCTCTCTCTCTCTCTCTCTCTCTCTCTCTCTCTCTCTCTCTCTCTCTTCCCCCTAATTCTATACACATGTGCAGGCACGGAGTGAGACAAATACGATATCCTTGGTCTGACGGCCCGGAATACATCACACAATGCCCCATCCCTACTAACTCAAGCTTCCTTCAAAAAATCAAGCTCACCGAGGAAGAGGGCACATTATGGTGGCACGCTCACAGCGACTGGTCACGTGCCACTATACATGGTCCTATAATCATTTTGCCTGTCAAAGACACCAACTACCCTTACGAGTTTGACAAGCAACATACAATCGTGCTCTGTATGCTATTTTCAACTACCTTAAATTTCATAAATAAGTTTTTCACTTACTCAAACAAGAATACACGCACACACAAATAACAGTTTGCATTGTTTTTTTTAACAAAATTATTGTTTGGCATGCAGCTGAATGGTATGCGAGAGATACGAAGGACATAATCGATGAGGCTCTTGAATCCGGAGGCGATCCAGACTTGTCCGTGGCCTATACCATCAATGGTCAACCCGGAGACAGTTATCCATGCTCTAATGGTACTAATTCTAGTTTATATATGTGAGTGTGATATATGCTATAAATATAAAAGAAAAATTCTTATTCAAAGGTAATGAAATAAAACTTTACTACTCTATAGTTAATGAAATGAGATCTTTGTGAAATTGTTATGCCTTAAAATTTATTAATGATGATTGATATATAGCAGGAGTAATTTTAGGATCTTCGTCAATACTATTTAATATGGTGTGCTTTTTTCCACCTTTTGTAGATTCGACATACAATATAACAGTTGTGCAAGGAAAAACGTATCTCTTTCGGATCATACACGCCGGGTTGAACGAAGAGATGTTCTTTGGCATAGCTGAGCACAATCTCACTGTGGTCGGAATGGATGGAGCTTATTTAAAGCCGCTTAATACTGAGTACCTCATGATAACTCCTGGTCAAACAATGGATGTTTTGGTCACTGCGAACCAAACCATCGATCGCTACTATATGGTTTTCAGTCCGTTTGTGGACACCACTGCCCCATCCAACGAAAACGTCACAAGGGGGATATTCCAATACAGCGGTAGTAACAGCTCAGAGACTCCTGTGTTACCCGAGCTTCCAGGTTTTACAAATAAGAGCGATGCTGGAAACTTTACTACTCAATTGAGGAGTTTGAATAGCGAAGAACATCCGTCCACAGTGCCAACCAACATCACGAGAAACATTACAATCACGGTGTCCGTGAATCAGCAGCCATGTCCTGCTAATAAAACATGTACCGGTCCAGACGGCTCTATGCATTCGGCAAGCTTGAATAACATAAGTTTTTCGGCTCCCTCGATTAGCATTCTCCAAGCATACTACAAGTACGTAAATCGTTAGACCCACAAATTTTGATCCTATTTGTTCGGATTGGATATCTTTTTCGAACTGATAGCGCTGGTTCAGGCTGAAACATTCTTCAAATGGAACCAATTAAACTGGTTAAAACCTTCATTGTCTTAAAGCGAAGGCATACTTCGACATCTAAATGTGTCTATAACATTATGTTTGTGTGGTGTGTGCAGCAATCTTCTAGGAGTCTACAACGAAACTTTTCCGGATGAACCACCTTTCGTGTTCGACTACACCGGGAATGTTTCAGCCTTAGGGGAAGCTGCCAATGTGAGTACCGAAGTGTTGATGATTAACTATAATGAGGAGGTCGAAATTAGATTCCAGGGGACCAATTTCGGAGCAGCGGAGAATCACCCCATGCATTTGCACGGCTATAGCTTTTACGTCGTCGGAATGGGCGATGGAAATTTCAGCGACTCCTATGTATCGGATTATAATACAGTGGATCCGCCCTATATTAACACCGTCGGACTCCCCAAAAACGGGTGGACAGCAATCAGATTCAAAGCCGATAATCCAGGTACTATGATTTCATCGGTAGACACGCATAGAAACATATCGTTTCTGTTTTCAAATGAATAGCATCTATTATCATGTATCTACCATTTTGTCATTAGTTTTGCATGAATTGATTTTGTATGTGAATGCATAATTAACTGATTATTCTTTTACGGGTGGCTGTAGGAGTGTGGTTCATGCACTGTCACTTAGAACGCCATGCGAGCTGGGGAATGGACACAGTCCTCGTCGTTGGAGACGGGAAGCTAAAGCATCAGAAGGTGTATCCGCCGCCCAGAGACATGCCTCCTTGTACCGTGTCTTAATCTGGATGTTGTTTGCTTCGAGTTCATCGCCAGTGCAAGAGGCTATTGACATCCGAATGGGAATGAATCATCTGTGTTTTATACCGAAGTATGCACTTTTGCATTATTCTAATAAGTTTCGATTGTAACATATGCTCGGAATCTAAGAAGCATTTGTTCAATTCAAAATAATGTATTTTTGTCCAATAAAGTGATTCAAAATGTATTTTGTGCATTGCCGATGATGACTCCAAATTTAATCCATAGGGGTGAAATTCTCAATGATGTCGACTGAAAGGATCATTTACTATCCAATCTTAATAAGTTCATCAAACATAAATTGGCATAATTATATCAATTTGACGTGTAAAAGAACCTAAGTAATAACCATCGTCATAGTGAAAAATGCATGCCAACTTGCGGTGTTGACATGGAAAAAGTGAATACAAGCCGAGCTGATTAATGGCTGGATCAATTATCCATCACCTCATTTTACCGACCAAGGATCATAATTAATTTTAGCTAGTGCGGATTATCTATTTTTTGAATTAATTACTGCATTTTTTCAAGGCATCTATCTATTTGTTATTATTACCGTGGCGCTTTCTTACTTGTGCAATTTAACATAAGGCATTTTCTTTCATAATTTTCATATGACGTTCATTTTAGCGCTAAAACTGGGCTTCGCGACCTACCCCTCGAGGGAGAAGGAATAGGTTTAAGGATATTGCCTAAAGGACGAACTTAAGGCCCATGATTAGACATGAACTCTCCCAAACCCATATCTCGCGCAACATTGGGATATTCTTAAGAATTTCGCAATAAGGAGTCGCCACTACCCTATTGGGGTCGGCTAGAAACCAAGTGAGGCATGGGAGTATGCCTCGCTTCCTATGCAACCAGAGAATCTAGGGTCGATGACTTAATTACATTAATTGACCAATTAGTGCCCTTTCGATACCTAATTTTGTTCATTTTAAAAGAAAAGATTTTTGTCAAGTAATTTGGATTGATTTTACACATATCCACTAACATGCAAGGTGATCATGCACAATTATTAAAATAATAATTATAGCTACCAAGATCCTAATTGCAATAAAATTGAGCACGTGCAATTAAACATAATTAAATATGCAAATTAATGCGATATAATCAATTTACGAGCAATTAAAGGCCTAATTACACTAAGAATGCAAGACATGACAATTTCCAACCAAACCCTGCATTTTTTAGATTTTTGAATTTTTTTTTTCTTTTTGGGCGAACCGGGCCGGGTCCGGTCTGACCCGACCCCGATCTGACCAGGTCGGAGTGGGTCGGTCAAACCCGCCCGAATCCGATCCAATCGGGGTTGGGCTGGTCAGCCCGCCCGAAAGGACTAGGCCCGACCAAGGGTGGTTGGGCTTTTGCCTGGTTTAGGGATTGGGCTCACCTAACGGGCCCAATTTCCCTTTCGCAAAAAAGGCTCACTGCAGGCTCACAGCCCAGACTAATTCTGGGCTGTTGGCCTGCGAAACGAGGGTGGCCGAGCGGGCCAGATCTATGATCCGGCCCAGCTCAGCTCAGCTAGCGCCCTTTGGTCCGCCACTGCTTGGTCACGACCAGGGGGCGCCGCGCTAACATGCAGCCCAGGTGGCTTTCTAGCCAACATGCAACGGTTCTACTTCGATTAGGTGGGGGGTCTCGACGGTGGCGGCAGGGTGTCGGTCGAGGATGGCCCTCTGCCGATGGCGACCCCTACTCTGCGACCTACCCTGTCGCGACAGGGAAGGCGGCGATGGTAACCAACGCGGGTGTTCTCCGGCTAGGGCACAACAGCGTCTCCACAATCGGGCGGGGCATAGCCTGGCTTCCGAGCAAACGGGAATGCCCCTCCGGTGGCCAACCGACCCTGCCGATGTTTTGAATAAGAGGGTCAAAAATTGGTTTTCGGTCGGACATTCTAGCGAACATGTGGTGGGCATTCATGAAGGCGGCAACTTCTAGCTCGGCCGAGGCCCGAGCGAGAATTCGGAAGGCTAATGAGGCACGCCAGGACAATAGGAGATGCAGCGGGGACAGTTGGGGGCCGGAGCTCGCTCGAAACAATTGGGAGAGGTTCAGCCAGCTCAGTACCACACTACGCACACCAGGTGTTTGGCGAAATGCCTACCTGGGTTCCAGGGAGATGGCAGCGGTTGGTGTCAATTGGGTGGCTCACCGATGGCAATAGGGCGTCCCAGGGAGTCTCCTTCTTCTTTGATTCCTTCTCCGGCCCTGTCCTCCCTTTCTTTCTCTCGTTTCACTCTCTCTCGCTCTCGGTTCCCTCTACGGTCACGCCTGTCCCCCTCCCTCCTCTCCGGTTGCTCTTTTCTCCTTTTTCTTCTTTGCAAGTCCGCGCAAAAAGACCCATGTAGTAGCAGCTGGCCAGCCAGACTGCTCCTGACCCACGGATCGCGCCACCCGCCTGACCCTCGCAATCCTCCTATCCCCTGCTGCCGCTCTCTTCTTTTTTGTTTCTGCAGGTTGTGTGCGAAGGATGCTAGGGGGAGGAAGACAGCTGGGCTGGGCCCCACGCGAGTGAGAGAGAAAAAAGGAGGGGCAGGTTGGGCCAAAGCCATATTTGGCCCAACCCGGCCCCCTTAGTGCTTTTTTTTTTTTTCTTGTTGTTTTGCTTTGTTTATTTTTTATTCTGTTTAAAAATAGGTGTCAACAACAAGTTATTTCTCTCTCTCTCATCATACTCACTTTAGGGTCTCTCTGTTCTAGAGGGATTTGGGAGACTATTCTGTTCTAAGATAAGAGAAGTGAGCAACATTTTAATCGGATCCTATCGCAGGAGAAAACAAGAGAGGGAACTCAAAGTTGTAGGCGACCCTGGACGGGTATCCTCGGGTGAATGGTCCAGTCAACATTTTTAGCGGCACTGATGACGAAGGCTAGCTCTCGTAGAGTGGCAACCTTAGATCGATTGCTATGTAATATATACCGAATAGATATGTCACACAATAAACATTCTTATCTCCCATTCCTTCTTTGGAAATTTAGGGTTTATACTTGTATTGCAGTAGTCAATAGCCAAGACCGATAATTTGGTAATAGTGGCATTTCCCATGACCTTGTCCCTAGAAATAAAATTAAATTTTAGGAACAAAATTACACATCGATTAAAAGATACATTGCATCACGCAGAAACAATTACAAACTCCGCCCTTCAAATAACATGTACGAAAAATCCGGAGCAATTCAAGGTCCTATCGCTAGGGTATGTGAGATAAATCTCAAAGATTCTCCTACGCCCTTTCACAAACTCAACAACCGCAATGGTCTCCCTCCCTGCCTTCTCCGCTACGTCGCACCGCAGGAGCCGCTGCAGGAACAGCCGGAACACTGTCCCACCACAAATCCCACCGTCAACACCCTCGAAACCTCTGCTGGCAGCCGTAGATGCCGCCTCTGCCGCCTCGTGCTGTGCAGCAGCGCCTTCTTTGCTGCGACCTCTGCTACCTTGGCAACCCCATGGAGGAAGAAGTACCGTGCGACCACCCACGTTGGTTCCTATTCCTCCCAATGCGGTAGAGCATCAGCTCATGCATGAGGGCCGACACCGCGAACATGAGGAGCACGGCGGGCAGCACAGCCCACCACCTCCCGACGAGGCGGACCGAGGCTGACCACACGGGGTCATACATGCTTGGGCACAGGATGCTCGACAAGAGGTTCCACTGCCGTCCCCAGAAGTCCTGCAGCGACGTGACGAGGTACGGCTCATCGAACGGTGGCTCCACCACCACGCCGATGAGCGGGCTAGTTAGTCGTAGCACCGGCCGCCAAAGGTGAGATTGTTTGATCGAATTAAGACGTGTGATGCTATCAAAGGTGCAAGGGACAAATATAAAATATGATTAGTTAGCAGAAAGCATGGAAAGCATCCCAATCTTTTATTTACTAAAATAAAATACATACACACATAGAGATAAATACATATATATATATACACACGTTTTGAACCGAGCCGCACAATACGGTGAGTCCATTTCACGGACCGTTTATAAAAGTTACCCATTCTAAACTCAAGCAAACCAAGAAAAAACTATATTATGCGCACTTCCGATCAACATCGTATATCACTATGTTCCAAGATATAATTGTTACGTAAAACTTCTGTCTCTTGTTATAGAATCGAGTCGATAATCTTGCTGTATTAGCAATTTAAATGCATTCCTATGCAACAATGTCCAAAGCAATTTGGCTCAAACTATTGAACAAGACGACACCATTTTGAGTATTATCCTAACCCGGCATGCGCTCCTCAATCTAGCCATACCAGACCTTGCGCTGTCAAAGCATAAGTGTGTATACTCACTTCAGGATCTCTTTGTGAGTGATCCTATCCTGGTCCGACGGTCACATTTGGTTTCATCTAGACTTACCGAGCCTGGCATACAAATAGAAGGCCTGGAGAATCTATTTTGCATGCCGGGCTAGTCGGGCATGGAATGAACTTATAATCATGAAATCGACTCAATCGTCTAATTATAAATTATTAGATCATAACCCTAGCCTAATCTCTTTTGGGTGGAGCAGATAAGAGACATTTTTAATCTGATTCAATTGTAGAAGAAGACATGGGAGGAAACTCAAGAGTCTCATATGACCACCAATAATTTGGGTGGAGGCATTTTCAATGACCTCATGCCTAGATGTGGATTCTATTAGTAAAGCAATTAGAAACGGCTGCACTTTTGGACGTGGGATCAAATCGAATAAACTAAAGACCATGAGCAAAATTGAATATCGAATATGTTGAGGTATTATCCAACGTCGCTTAATAACGGATCATAAATAGTTTTTATATCAATATTGTAATATATGGGCTTTAAAACAAGAAAAGAAAATAAAATAAAATAAAAAGAAAGGGTTGAAAAGTCAAAAAGGGAAGCTAAAGGAAAGTGGAGGAAGCTTCGGCTAAGTTTTAAAAAGATAGAGAGAGGGAGAGGAAGAGAAGAGTACCGGCAGAAATAGGGGAAAACGCGAAACAGGGGAGAAGAGAGAAAGAAGAGAAAGGGAAAAGGGAAAAATTTCGGCGTGCTCGTGGTCCGGACGCCTCATCAAGCCGACTCAAGTGTGTTTTGCAACGCCGGTAAGGAATCAAAGCTTTTAATCACCTACTTCAAGCAATCGCCGCAATTAGGGCTCGAAATTCGGATTTCTTGGATATTTGTGTGGCGAAGCCCAATTTTTGAGTCGTTGAGCTGTATATTTTTATAGAAATAGTACTTTGGGACGTTGTGAAGCTATAGCATCTTATGGATCGTGATTTGAGCTTGCGGTTTGTCCGGAACGGAATTTTGAAGTTGGGGGCGCATTCTGGTACTGTAGCGAACAGTATCTTAGAGCTTTTTTTTTTGTTGTTGTTTTCAGTACTTGTTTTGGGGTGGCTGAGTTGGGGTTGTTGTTGTACATTAAAAGAGCTTTCTAAAGACTGTAAGATGGTTTGAAACGGAAATTTGTGGAGGGAGTTATGGCATGACGAAGTTGGCGCATGGACTGCGCCTAGCTGAAAATGATGGGTTTCCACTAAATTGTGAGCTTTCGTGGCTCATAGGTGTCGTTTTATCAACTAATAGGCCTAGTATAGGCGAGTCGTTGTAAGAATATCTCTTTTTACTCGGCCTTTTGATACTGTTTTTCCGTTAATTGTTAGGGATCCGAGTGTGTGGTTCGAGTGAGCGTCGTAATTGATTTTTGACTTTTACCGGGTGAGTGACACTATTTCTTCTTTGTATTTTAAACTCATATTTTGAGAAACATGGTGGATTATATAATCCATGAGTTGATAAAAAGCATATCTTGTTACATAAAACAGGATCGAGCTATTACTACCATTTTTGTTGTTTGAAAATAGTTTGTGAAATTCTTTATGAAAGAATCGAATAATGCTTTGATATTTATTTATCAAATTTTGAGCTGTGACATGACTTCCTTTCTGATGTTGGATTACTGGATATTGTGATTGGTGGTTGGTGCTCAATGTTTCTGTGGACCTTGAGGGGTGTGGGTATGCGCATACTAGTCTAGGATATCCTTATGGGCCGAGCCACTGGCTAATAATAGGTGGAGCCCTTGCCAAGGGGGGAATCTTGGTCGTCTTATCACGGGCGTTACGCGTGACCATAGTTAGACATTTGAGCATGAATTGGTCAATGGAGTGGACCATTGACGTGTGATTTGAGTTTGGTCGATGGAATGGACCATCGATGTGATTTGATGAGATTAATCAATGGAATAGACCATTGATACATGTTTTACGAGATTGACTAATGGACTCGACCATGGGTACTTTTGGTATTTGAGTTATAATTTGGTATTATGATAAAGTGAGTTATGTTTGTGTTTAAAATGTGCATAGTAATTTCTCGATCCGCTTAAAAGAAATGTGTTACTCACTGAGCCGTGGTAGCTCACTCCTCTCATCTACTTGTTTTTCAGGTTCTTCAGCGAGTTGCGACTAGGAGTGAGCGTTCGTTCGGGGAGGACTTTTGTGGTGGAAATTTTTGGGTATGACTTGTGCATAGTTTATAAGTTTATAAGTTAGTCTTTGTAGTAGGTGTATATTTTATTTTGGTGGATTGTAGAGATACTCGATATTGTAACCAAATACCATTTTCGTCATATATATATATATATATATATATATATATTATATATATATATATATGTTGATATCGGGTTAAATTTTGGTTATGTTGAGGCTGCGTCCTTTGGTGAAAGGATGGCCGTGTCATGCCCCTGTTCTAGTGGATTGGGGTGTGACAAATATAGTCTCCCTCCACATATCAATCTAAATTTTTGGATTGGACTTTTTAATATGGTATCAAAGTCAGTTCTATCTATTCCTCTATTTATCAGAAGAGGATGACTAATTTGTGTACGATGAGGAGCGACCACTTATAACGGTAAATGAGCTAAATCTCCACAAGCTCCAAGGACATTTCACAAACTCAATAACAGCAATGGTCTCCCTCCTCGCCTTCGCCACCGTGTCGTACCGCAGCAAGGGCGGCAGAAATAGCCAGAAGCCTGTCACCGCCACGAACCCCACCGTCAACACCCTTGACACCTCTGCCGGCAGCCGCCACCTCATGCCGCGCAGCGCCTTCTTCGCCACAACCTCTACTGCCATGGCGACCCGTGGAGGAGGAAGAACCACGTGACCACCCATGTGGGCTCCTTTCTCCCGATATAGTAGAAGATCAGCTCGTGCATGAGAGCGGACACTGCAAACGGGGCGAGCACAGCGGGCAGAGCAGCCCACTGCCTTCCCACGAGGCGGCCCGAAGCCAACCGAATGGGTCATAGACGCTTGACCGCAGGATGCTCGTCGCCAAGAGGTTCCATCGGCGGCCCCAGAAGTCCTGCAGCGATGTGGCGAGGTACAGCTCGTCGAACAGCGGCTCCACTGCCACGCCGATCAGCCTAGCAGCCGCTACACCAATTACCGCCAGAGCCACCTCGAGCACGATATACACGTGGACGGAGTACGCCAACATCATGACTTTCTCGTGCACATAATCACTCCGCTAGTAGAGCGGAAAGAGCGAAACCAGCAATAGACATTTCGCGACGTAGTTCGCCGGCGACTTCAGGCCCCTGCCACCACCATTCTTGGAAGCCGGGCTCTCGGTGGAAGGGCTGATCTTGATCGGAAGCGACGCGGTGGTGACAAAAAGCTGAAGAGAGAGAGGGGGCGATGTTGGCAGCGGCACTAAAGGGCCTTTGCCATAAGCGAGAAGGAGGAGCTTGAAGTTGGAGAGCCAGGCAATGGAGAAGGAGGTGAGACCGGCAAGGGTCAGGGTGGTGAGGCGGAGCGGGAGGAGGAGGAAGAGGAGGATCACCGGGAGGAAGAAGAAGAGCCTCTTTGGTCCAACGGGGACGAGGATGGAGATATAGCGGCAGTAGATGAGGGCGGCGACGACGGAGATCCAGACGAAGACGAAGTTATGGAGCTCGGTCTCCATGGTTTCGGTGAGATCGTCTCGTCTTGCTTAGGTCTGATTTAGTTTTGGTGAAGCTCCTTTTGTCTGATGGTCAAATGCTGTGTTTATTTCTAATTCACTTGGGTAAGTTTGGGCGATTTGGGACGCGAGAAGTAGCCTGGGACACAAATATTTATATATTTAACAGATATATATATGATTTGGCATATATATATGATTTGGCAGTTTGAGTAAAGCCACACGATACGGTGGCAGTCTCTTTTACAAACCATTTTAAAAATTACCCATCCTAAACCGAACCCCCAAAAAAAAAATCAATATTGTGCTCACCTCAAGACATAAACATTATGTAAAAAATCCTCTCTAGCTAAAGGATTTAGGCGAGATTATCGCCCTGAAACAAGGATCCGAATTTAAAGGCGAGGTTATAATCCTAACTAGAGTTGATCCTGTAAACAGAACTAACGTTCTAAAGACGGACCGACGCTAAAATCAAGATTGACAACCCTAAAGATAAATTTGACTTAAAAGTGGTATTGAAACCCTAAAGACAAGGATCCAACCTTAAAAGGCGGGATTAAAATTTAGTATTTTGGACTATGAAATTTAGACTTTGAGAAGGTGTCACATAAAACCGAATGAATTAGACTAGAGACGCTGCAAAATGTGGTTCTATGGTCATTGGAGGTGAAGTATCAACAGAGAAGCAAGTCAATGTGATCTGATATTGTGGAGCTTCAAAAATGAGTCATAACAACGCCCCCAAATTCTCAAACTGCGGAAACATTATTAAATTGAAAACGAGCTAACCGCCGCCTTTTCATAAGTCACCGACAAGAACCATTTGCAATATACAAATTAACATAGTATAGTATAATTCTCGACAACGTTTGACTGTTTGATTCTGCAAGATGACAAGTGAATACCATGTGGTGTAGAATGAGCTAGGGTTTGACCTTTCACATGTTATAGTATTATATTAGTCAATAATCTAGCTTTCCCTCAGGATGTTTAGGTACAAGTTAAAGGCGCTAAATTATCAATCAAGGAAGTTGGTTGGATTGTTAGATCCTCCTTCCTAGATTAAAAAATCCAACCAAATTCCTTGATTGATGAATCAATGCCTTTACAAGTAATAGAACTGGATGCTTAGATTATCGTGTCATGTTAAAAAAGTTGGCCTAAACCGGGTTTTCCTATCCGATGTTTGGAGATTAGCCAACCTTCAAGTTGCTTAAGACAGTGCGCGTGCATGTGCGCTTTTCGACATGCATGTGGGGATGCAAAGCCAAAACGAGATCATTGTAGTTTCTTGATCTGTCTGAGCTGGAGTTTCCCACGTGCATATGCGCTTTTTTTTGCCGTTTTCTCTATCAGCCTGTGATGCTTCCTTGCAAAAGCCTACTTGGCTGCTTGTGCTAACTGTTTGTGGTTCAGAAATTGTGTATGGCCACTAGACTATGTGTTTAATTTCAAAAAGTGTTATTTTGCCTAGCGAAAAAATGAAAAAGAAGACTTGTGACAACATTCGAGTTAGAGAAAAAGCGCAGAGAGAGTTGAAATTAAAATTTACCAGTGATCAATCATGTGGGCAAATTTAGATCATTTATAAGGTTTGTTGTGTCCAAATGTGGCATTTTTTTTTAATGAATGGTGTTGGGACGTATTGCAGAATCTTCATTGGGGGAGATTACCAAAGTTTACGTTCATAAATATATTTAATTAGACTCATTTTCACTTAAAAAATTAAATTGATGAGTTATTAGTCAATTAGCATATATATCAACTACTCCACATTATAATGAATCTTTGATACAATTTACGCACATGTACTTCAACAATAGCCCCTCAAAAGTGAACTTTAGTGTCAGGCATGCTTCTTTAAATTAGGTATCCATTTGCATCATCATATCAAGACCAGGTTAGTACACCATAATGTCCACCTCCATGAGTATTCTCTTTTCAAGAGGCCAAATGTGAAGGCAATTTCTACTCAATAGTTGCACCAACCGTGAGATATTTCGTCAAATACAGATCTCTATTTAGGGGTCATCTGCTTCAATATCACTTGTTGGGACACCTGACAAAATCAATAGCTTCATTTGGAGAGATTATTATAAGAGAGTCTATCTCTCAAACCTATCCTCATATCCATATGGATCCATACTCACTCAAACACTTGAGATAGTTGTTATGGGTCAACTAGAAAATGTTAACTATTTCACAGGCAGAAGTATAGCCCAAGTGCAAAAACTTAGCACAGAGAGACACTTAAATGCTAAAACTTTGAAAAGGTAAACTTAAGTGCCAAAATTGGAGTAAAATGGATCACTTAAGTGCCACTCTGGAAAAATCTGGCCAAATTGCTGACGTGGCAATTTTCCGGCAAAGTAAGTGCAAAACGGCGTCGTTTTGCACGCTGACGTGTCGAGAAAATGCAAAAACGACGTCGTTTTGGCCTCGATATGTAAATAATTAATATAAAAATTAATTTAATTAAATTTAAAACTAAATTTATTTAAAATATTCTAACAAATTTAAAAACTTAAAATTTAAAAAATTTAAAAAAAAAATAGGGGGAGGGGGGGGCCGAAGGAGGCGGCGAGGGCCGAGCCCTCACCGCCGCCGCCGAGAAGCGTCGGCGACGGAGGGGGGAGGGTCGGCTGGGGTCGCCAGCGTCGTCAACCCCTAGCCAAGGCCCCAGCGACCCCGACCGATGCTCCCCCCGCCGTCACCGGCAAGGGCCGGCGATGGTGGGAAGGCAGCGAGGGCCCGCGAGCCCTCGCCTAGATCCGGCAAGGGCTCGCGGGCCCTCGCCGCCGGTCGACCGGCGACCCCAACCGATGCTCTCCCCACCGTTGCCGACCCTTCCGGGGACCGCGGGGAGGCGGCGAGGGCCCGCGAGCCCTCGCCCAAATTTGGGGCAAGGGCCGCGGCCCTTGCCCAGATCCGGCGAGGGCTTGCGAGCCCTCGCCACTGATCGGCCGGGGGCCGGCGACCTCGGCCAACCCTTCCTCCTCCATCGCCGACCCTTCCCGGCGGCGGCGAGGGCTCAGCCCTCAACCGCCTCCTTCAGCTCCCTTTTTCTTAAGCTTTTAAATTTTAAGTTTTTTTTATTTTTTAGAATATTTTAAATAAAATTTGTTTTAAATTTAATTTAATTAATTTTTATATTAATTATTTACACATCAAAGGCCAAAACAACGTCGTTTTTGCATTTTCTCACTACGTCGGCGTGTAAAACGACGTCGTTTTGCACTCACCTCGCCGGAAAATTGCCACTTCAGCAATTTGGTCGGATTTTGCCCGAAGTGGCACTTAAGTGATCTATTTCACTCCAAAACTGGCACTTAAATGTACATTTCCAAAGTTTTGGCACTTAAGTATCCCTCCGTGCCAAGTTTTGGCATTACAGGTGTCCCAACCTCCTATTTTACACCACACCAAATCTCATATGCAAGACTTACTCTAGTACAATTCACATGAATTTGAATCAATAAATTGAAGATGCCAATCATACTTCTTAACTCAGAACATCTCAATATATAATTACAATGATTGCCTTCAAATTATGGGATAATTCATGCAAGATTAATGTTATTTTTCTCTTTAAGACACTTTTTATTAACCTTATGTGATTCATCGTATCTCACTTCTTCTTTATCCAAATAAAGCAACCTTTTGGGAAACATAGAGGCGGTAAATTTCATTACCATTGTTGTCCCACACCCCCCCCCCCAAAAAAACCCCGCTCTAACCCAAATCTAGCGATGGCTATGGCACCCTAGCCTAAGGCCAAGCCTAGGGCAAGCAAGGGTGTCCTGGTTGTGGCCTATAGACCACTGAGGCCGTAGACTAGTGGAGGAAAATAAGAAAAAATAAGAAAAGACAAATCTAAAAAGTTCAAAAAAAAAAATTATCTATGTAAGGGCCACCATACTACATAGAACAGTTAGTGTTCACATCTTTCAGCCAAAATTGGCTTAATGAACTACACTGAAAAAATGTTAAAAGGTTTAGATTTAACTTGCAAAATTGAACCAACAAGTATTTGGTCTAGTGGTAGCAAGTTGGACCTCGAGCGGACTTTACCTAGGGATTCAAAACTCGAAGAAACCCTTGTTGGGAGGGGAGAAACCTTCACTGCTCTAATCCCCAAGTTTGGATTAGTCGGGGCTTTGGTTCCAGATACCGGGCGGGTTACACACCCACCCATAAAAAAAAATAAATAAATAAATAGTTGCAAGATTGAAAGGTTTAAGATTGAATTGATATATGCACAATAAGTTTAGGACTTTTTGGTGATTTTTCCTACAAATAGGTGGCTTTGTTTGGGAAGCAAGGGAGATGAGGAAAATGGGCCATGATATGGAAAATAAACAAGATTTTATAATCATTGTGAGAAGAAAGGAGAAGGGAAAATTAACATTTTCTTCCTCTCTTAATCTTTTCCCCTCTCTAGACAAAGAATTGGACTCCAAATTTGGAGTAAATATAACCCGATTTGAGTTTCATAGGAAGATCTAAATATCCTGTTGGAAATTAATTTTCATTGAATGTTTGATGCCTAGAAGGTATCACCTGTAGGTAGACCGCGTGTTCATATAAGTGCAATTCTCTTTTATTTTTTTGGCGATGCTTGTATTAATATATGCCATATTGTTCGTCTATGGGTATTAAGTGCATATGTGAGCGAAGTGAAAGATAAAAATCTCACTATAGATGTCAAGAGCTAAAAGAAGCAATTGATAAAACATAGTTTGCCCATAATTCATTTAGCTTAAAAATTTTGAATGATTGTGGGTCCAACTAGGTTCTTAATGGGCTCCCTCATTTTGAATGTATTGAATTTCTGCAAAACTTTCCAATAACTTTATTAGAGTCATTTGTTGATTGGTGGGCGCCTAATACATATCAGCATCCTAAACTCAACAAGGAATCTTATTTTCTATCACAGTTCAGTCTAAGAGATGAGCATGAGGGAAAGGCATGCACCAATTAGCACTAATTGGAGATTTGGGTTGAGACTTGTTAGGCTGTATTTGGTTTGTCTTTGGGGAAATGCAAAGCACTTAAAGGCTCCATTTGTTTCACAAAAATGAATTATTCGGAAAATATTTTCCTAAAAATTATCATTTGTATTCCTTAAAATAATTAGCCAATAAAAATTATTTTCATTATTGATAACAATTTATTCTAAATATTTTCGTGAACGATATAAATAATTTTATACTTTAAATTTTATAAGTGATATAAATAATTATTTTTAGGAAAAAAATTTCCAAATTATTCATTTTTAGCGAAACAAACAGAGTCTAAGTTAATGGAGATTTTTAAAAGGCAAATTGTGTTTGTCCAATTGTAATTTGAAAGTGTGTTGTAAAGCCACTTTGGGTTAAATAATTTTTGGAAAAAATTCATCTTGCGACCCAAGTTTTTGCAAAGCTTCCTTAACGTGGGGTTTGAATGGGTCTTATATTCATATATTTTCTCTCAACTGAGTGTTGAAACTTTTAGGTTGGACATACTAATTTGATATCAAACGCGAAAATTACCAAAAAAGTCTTAAATTTATTGCAATTATGTTAGTTCAATCACAAACATTCTCAGTTTCTATTATATTTGTGTCAATTCAGTCCATCTGGCCAATTTTGCTAGAAAGTCAATGATATTAATGCCGGCCGTCCTACATAGCACGGATAGTGCTAATGTAGACAATTTTAAAAAATATTTTAATGTTTATTTATTTATTTTTTCTTTTCTTCTTTTCTCTCTTTCTTTTTCGCCTTTCCTTCTTCCTCTAGTCATTTGTTGAACCTTGGTGATTGACTAGAGGTGAGAGCCGATGCGGTCGACCTTCCTAGCCTCTAGCGAAGCTCGCCCCGTTGATCACTAGCTAGGCCAGCCCTCACCTTTGGTCAATTACCAAGGTCCGACGACTTGCGAGAGGAATAAGGGAAGGAAAACAAAGAGAAAAAAAAAAGGAAAAAGAAAAGAAATAGAAAAATAGAAAATAAAAATATATCGTTAAAAATTGTTCACGTCAGTGCTAACTGCACCATATAGGACGGACAGTGTCCATGTTAGTGATTTCTGACCAAAATTAACTGAATGAACTGAATTGACACAAATGTAAAATGTTTATAACTCAATTGGAAAAAGAAAACATGTTTAGGATTGAATTGTTGCAATTGTAATAAATTTATGACATTTTAGATAATTTTTCTGATATGAAACTATAAGGATATGAGTTTAAATCTCTTCAAGATCACATTTGCCTCCTCTATTATACATTTTCACACTTTAGTTTTAGACTATTGGTCCACCATCGCCATTTAAAAATTTGGTTTGCAATCAATATTTTAGGTTAATATCCGGAAAAACCCCAAACTAGTTCACTTGTGACAAATTTACCACAAACTAATTTTTTGACCATCAAAAACCCCAAACTGGTACATTTTTTATAAATTTACCCTAAACTAGTACACTTGTGATAAATTTACCCTATGTTAGTTTTCGTTAAATTTTACTATCAAATTACTAAGTTAAATTACACGTAACAGTTGATTGGTACAACATTTTGCGATTTTACTCTCCATTTGTCACATTTACACAATTTGTGTTATTTTTTGTGATATTAATCCAATTTAACGAAAATTATATTTGTCACAAATGTACCAATTTAGGATTTTTGACGGTTGAATAAATTAATTTGGGATAAATTTGTCACAATTATACTAGTTTGGGATTTTTTATAGTTAGTTGAGATAAATTTGTCACGGATATACCAGTTTAGAGTTTTTCATTGTCAGAAAATTAGTTTGAAGTAAATTTATTATACGTGTACCAAGTTGAGGTTTTTCAGGGTATTAACCCAATGTTTTTTAGGCAAAAATTCCCCTGCTGTTGTAGCGAAAAGTCGCACGTCTTATGAGCCAACAAACTTGGCCGGCAAACCCAATCGGAGAAGATCGGCAAGCCAATGAGCTTGGGGGTGAACGGCAAAATGTACCTAAATTGGGAAGATAAATCCAAGTGTCGACGACAAAATCTACATAAACTTATTTTATAAACAACAACATCGATCTACTATATAGTGTGGGATGAACTCTACGTAAGACAACGTTGAAAGAGGTTCTAACGCATATAAAACAATTTGGCACACACACGATACGCAATGCGGAAAGATTTCTTAGATTGTATTCTTGAAAACAAGGTGAATTCAAAATCGGGTTTGACCCGAAAATAAAAGATGAAACCTAAATAAATAGAGATGGCAAATACAAAGTGCATGGAAAAATTGCCCAATTAATCCTAAACCTATTTTATGGAAGTCAATTTAATCCTAGACTTTTTAATTTTATCAATTTGATTTTAAAATTTTGCTCAAAATTTTAATGTAGTCCTTCTAATCAATTTTCTTCTAAAATCGCTAATATGGCGGTCCAATTACCACCAGCTATCTTACACAGCACACTACCACTCAACAATTCCAACCAAAATTGACCGGAAGTACTACATTGAAATTTTGCATAAAAGTTTAGATTAAATTAAAAAATGAAAATGAAAAATAAAAAATGAAAATGAAAATGAAAAAAGTTCAGAAATTTTATTGAAAAATTGCAAAAATTGTCAACTTAACACTGCCCTTGCCGTGTGAGACATTCGCCATCCACATTAGCAATTTTCAACCATAAATGACTTAAATTGCTAAATTGGCAAATCGTCAAAATTTATGATTTTATTGGCCAAATTGAGATGTTTGTAACTAAATTGGCATTCGTACAATAGGTCTACGAATCTTTTCTTAATTATCCTTGCAACACTATGTATGAGTGAATGTATATGATTTTGTATCGTGGGTGAATTTATATTATGTATGCAAATAATGCTTATTGATGCAAGCTTGTGCTTTTGTCATGACATTGTTATTGATATAATGTGAGAAGTTCGTTATATTCATGATGCCATTAGGAGATGTTAAGAGTCATTCTATGGATTATAGCTATATTTCATGAATAAAAACACGATTGAGCAATTTCAAGAGGATTTTGAATGACCTTGACGATGCGATGTACCAAATGATTATTTACACAATAACTGTAATGATCAAATTGCACATCACAATGTTATATTATGACGATTTGCATGTAAAGGACGCCATATGATGGAGACCTTTACTAAGGTCTATATGCCAGAGAGTGAACTCCCTTATATTAATATGTGAATAAGATTTTGGGAAAAGACAAATGTTCTTACCATCTATGACGGGTTTCTAAAGAGTTCAGAGCATATAGAATCCTATGTGTCATATATCAAATGATACGCTTGTGCAGCGTGTGATGTGATATTATAAAATAGCCATCGTCATGTAGAGTGGGAAGTAGATGTCCAACTTTAGATAAAAGAGATTTCATTTGCTAAGCTCAGGCTCACTCGAAAATCATTTTTCAGATTGGTCGAGTTTGGAGTTTAGGAGCATTCAATTTAGTGCTTCTGAAGTTCTTCGATCAAGAGCGCGCAACAAAAATAGCCATGTTTTTTTTTTTTTTTTGTGCTTGATGTTTTGATTATGTATAGTGAAAAAAAAAAATTGTCAACAATTGAGGCTCAATTATTTATTCTTTCGAGATTCATATTGTATGAAAAATTCAAGTCGTGACAGCTATTTTGTCTCCCACTTCATTTCAGAAGTGCAACACACACATAATGTAAAAGGCTTCACATATGAGAAAACTATAGGATTGTATTTGTGGCCAAATTGTGTGGCTTTTATACTTTGACTGCGGTTGCCACTAGCCAAGACCAATAATTTGATATATTGGCATTTTCAATGACCTTATGCCTAGAGATCTCAGGTCCAATTTCCCTAATTAAAAATAGAAGCTTCGAACTTTGTGACAACCTAGGTGTGTGGATTCTATTAGTAAATCAATTCAAAAGGACCAAACTTTTCGATTTCAGACAAATAGGATTAATTAAATAAAGTTTATGAGCGAAATTCAAGATTGAATAGAAAGATGCAAGAATTATTTTTTTGCGCCATCCAGAAAGAAGGAAGTTTTACAAATTTTTTGTAGCCAAAGGAAGACTAATCATTTATAAAATATGGAGCAATTCAAGGACCACTTACTACCTCAAATGAGATGAATCTCAAGATGCTCCAAAGCCCTTTCCCAAACTCAATAACCGCAGTGATCTCCCTCCGCGCCTTCGCCACCGCATCGCACCGCAGGAGCGGCGGCAGGAACAGCCAGAACCCCGTCACGACCACGAACCCCACCGTCAACAGCCGCGACGCCTCTGCCGGCAGCTGCCACCTCGTGCCACGCAGCACCTTCTTCGCCGCGACCTCTGCCGCCACGGCGACCCCGTGGAGGAGGAAGAACCATGTGACCACCCATGCGGGCTCCTTCCTCCCGATGTAGTAGAAGATCAGCTCGTGCATGAGGGCGGAGACCGCGAACGTGGCAAGCATGGCGGGCAGTGTGGCCCATCGCCTCCCGACGAGGCGGCCCGAGGCCGACCGGACGGGGTCGTACACGCTCGGCCGCAGGATGCTCGTCACCATGAGGTTCCACCGCCGCCCCCAAAAGTCCTGCAGCGACGTGGCAAGGTACGGCTCGTCGAACTGCGGCTCGACCGCCGCCCCGATGAGCCGGCCAGCCGCAGCACCGACGGCTGCCAGAGCCACCTCAAGCCCAATATACATGTGGATGGAGTACGCCATCATCATGACCTTCTCGTGCACATAGTCACTCCGCTGATAGAGCGGGAACAGCGCAACCACGAACAGACATTTCGTGACGTAGTTCGCCGGCGACTTGAGGCCGTCGCCGCCGCCGCCGCCGCCGCCGTTCTTGACATCCCCGCTCCCTTTGGAAGGGCCGATTTTGATCGGAAGAGACGCGACGGCCACAAAAAGCGGTAGAGAAAGAGGCGGCGCTAAGGGGCCTTTGCCATAAGCGAGGAGGAGGAGCTTGAAGTTGGAGAGCCAGGCGACGAAGAAGGCGGTGAGGCCGCCAAGGGAGATGGTGGTGAGACGGAGAGGGAGGAGGAGGAAGAGGAGGATCACGGGGAGGAAGAGGAGGAGCCGCCTGGGTCCGGCGGCGACGAGCTTGGCGACGTGGCGGCAGTAGACGAGGGCGGCGACCACGGAGGTCCAGACGAAGACGAGGTTTTGGAGCTCGGTCGCCATGGCTTGTGTAGATCTGCTCTTAGTTTTGATCGAGCTCTATGTTTCAAAGTTAAAGCTGTGTTTATTTTTAATAAATTTGGCGGAAAGTTAGGGGGGGGGATAAAGGCATCTGTTGGAATAATTGCTTTGCTTTTTACTCTAAAAAAAAAAAAAATTGGGGAGGTGGGGGATAAAGTGAAGCGGTCAAAGGTGGAGGGCTTTAGGAGAAAATGTGTGAAAAGCATCCAACCATCTTTTCTATGCCAAACCGTGCAAGATATGCGCGGCATAGACCATAGAGCATCGACCGTTTAGTTATATGTGTGTGAGGCAAAGAGTAGAATGGACGGTATCAATTGAATCAACGCTTGAGGTGAGCATAAAAAACACACTGAAAATATAATATTTTTTATGGGACACCAAAATCGATACTAATTATCTTTCGAGAGATCACCTTAGCGCTACCACCTTCAGTGCTACCTTTGGAGAAGAAACCGCATAAATGCTATTGGTCAATTTAAGTGACTAGAAATCCGACATTGTATTGTTTTATAATGAACACTTCGACATGACTCACCGGCAAAGAATCACGTCGTACTTAAAAATTCTACGTTAGACTTAATTTTCTTGTCTACGTCGAACATCAAATATTTCCCTTTTCAATTTTTCAATTTGCAGGGGATTAGAAAAACCAGAGTTGACAGTGGTGATTGCACAAATTAAAAATTTATAAATCATATTAAATAAATTAAAATCTTAAGAATAATATTATATATTAAATCAAAATTGATAGATTACTTGCGTAATTAACTAGGTACTAAGAAAGTATAAGAATCTGAATGGACTTTCTTTTTTTTCTTGTCCTTTTATACTCAAACTTGGAAAGTCCGCCTCGTCAACTCTGGCTCCTGACAAACCTCTGTTATGAAGACAGTTTCCAGGTCTTGCACGGCTGCCGCCGCTGCAAGAAACCTACGAAACCGGGAACCATTCATACGCCAGTTGCTGTCAGAAAAATTGAAAAAAATTAAAGTTGGACGGAATCGAAGTTGGACCTTTCTTCCTCCTTCATAACCCTTTTGCGTTTGGCTTACCTTTATTCAAAGCCGCGTGTAAACTGGGAATTGGCACCAAATCTTGATGGACAAATTGTATATAAATTCACTTTATCAACCGTGGCATCAATCTCGATATAAGGACATCAGAGCGATACAGAGAAAGCGCAGGGTGAAATCGGCATGTGATGAGGCTGAAAAGGGTATAAACATAAACAAATCGGACACACATACGCAGCAGATTAGGGTTATAAGGACTAAATGTAATGTAGCTATATATCGAGAACGTTTCAGAGAATAATAAGTCTACAAAGAATAGAGATGAGGATTAGGGTTTAACTTTTCAACTTATTTGGCTTATTCCGATCAATATCGTCATTAAGTGAATTAAACTCTTTGGCAATCGATAAATAATTAAAATAAAATATCTCAAGTGCATAACGATGCAAGTAATTTTATTATATTATTAGGTTAAAGGGTGAGCGTCATGATAATTGCATCCGAGGTTCAGGTCAAGCATAAAGTAGGGTTTCAATAAGTATTCAAAGTGGATAGGTCGATCTAAAGAAAGTGTCAACCACTAACGAATATACTTTTTTTGATCAATATGGGTTGGTTTATTTCAACAAAAATGAATACTTTAAAAAATATATTTTTTAAATGTGATCACTTGTATCATTTAAAATAAGTAAATCAAAGGAAAATGTTTTTTTATTAACGACAACAATTTATATGTAAATATTTTCACACGCCATGAAGACGGTTTTCATTCGTCTATTTTTGCAAATGATATAAACGGCCATTTTCAGGAAAATATATTTCAAATCAATCATTTTTCGCAAAATAAAGATATTCTTATAAAAACGAGATACCCTAGTGTTGCCTGGTCCCTTTTCTTGTGAATCGACCATCCATTAGATCGAAACTTAAAAGCATTTTCAAATTGTCCAAAAAACCTTAAATCTTTTATATATCCAATCAATTCAATCATAATTTTTTTTTAATTTAGTCAATTTAGTCTTAAATTTTTTGACAATTTGCTAATTTAGTTGTTTTGATAAGTTTTAGTAAGAAATCGAGGACGCGACAGCCTGACGAAAACAATTTTTACAATTTCTTTATAATTTTTCTAAAAGTAATGACGTGGACAACTGGATATCCTACGTGACATGAGCCTCGTCTTGTGGCTCATCGTCAGCCATCATTGAGGTCTCGGTGACCCTTGTCAGACCTATGGAAAAGAAGATCAATAGAAAAACAGTTTTAAAAAATTATTAAAAAATCCTGAAAATCTTAGAAGTTTTGTAAAAATTGTTAGTGTTAGCACCGTCTATATCACATAAAACGGCGGGTATCCATATTATCAATTTTCTATTAAAATTGGTCATAAGAATTAAATTGATAAATCATCAAAATGTTTAAAATTTAATTGATTAATTTAAAATATTTTAGATTAAATTGACCATCATATAATAACATGTGCAAGACTTTTTGGATGGTTATTTTGGTGGACTTTAAAAACTATTTGCATCATTCAGTATTAACTCTTCATCCACTGATTCTGACCTGTGACACTTCAAACTAGGAAAATGATTAGACGTTCACCAGCTACTGAATTTCTCTTTCGTGGGTACTCAATAAACTAACCATGCAACCACCAAGTTTGTCTTAACTGGGATTGTCTACAGTTTCATATCTTCATATTATTTCAATTCCTTTTTCCAACCTCTTTTCATGTCCAACTTCCTTGATTTTGACTAATCGAGCCTGCCACATCACTTGAAGTTTCTTGATAAAAAAAAAAAAAGGGACATAATTATAGACTCAATCTTAAATTCATCTTAAATTTATTAAATGGACGTCATTACATTTATAAAATTTTCATTCTATAAATGTAATCTTGAACTTTTACGTGAAAATTTAGTCCTACCAACTAATGGCTCTTGGAAATCATTGATGGTGTGTCGAATTTCGACAGCAATTGATCGGAAAAGGTTCATTGGAATTTCGCTCATTTTATTAGATATATGTTGCCTTTCTTTAGTTTCATATTTATTGTAAAGCAATGACGACTCAAAAATAGGCGGACAAAAATGTGTGCTTGAAAAATAGAAAAAGTTTATTAAAGGAGGATAATATGGAATTTGTGGAAGTTGCGCGGACCCTTTTGAATTACCATTTTGATTAATTAGTGATAAGACCTTATCATACACTCTTACAACATGCAAGCATCGGTTTAAATTGAAGTTATTAAACTGATGTGAAGTTTAATAAATAAATAAATAAATAAAATGTCTCAACAGGCCAACTTCATATCTCATCAGAAATAAAAATAATAAAAAATTAGTTCTAAATTTCTGTAAATTTTTGTGGTACAGAAGAAAGGTAGATGACGATTCCTAGATGCCATTGGGTGCTCTCTGTTCTGTCCGATCGTGGAAATGGATGCAGGTTAGGGTTTGGCCGGCGACCATGCGTTAAGCGAATCAGGGTTATAAAGACTAAATGTTAAGTAGCTATATATCGAGAAAGTTCAGTAGACCAGTAAGTCTATAAAGAAGTAGAGATGAGGATTAGGGTTTTACTTTGCAACTTATTTGACTAATTCCAATCAATAATGTTATTAAGTGAATTAATCTATCTTACAAGCAATAAATAATAAAAATAAAATATGTCAAGTGCATAAACAAACGCAAGTAATTTTATCATATTATTAGGGAAAGGGTGAGGGTCATGATAATTGTACCGGAGGATAGAGTCAAGCATAAAGTAGGGTTTCAATAAGCATTCAACCGTATGATTAGGAATTGATTCGATTTGATGGTTTTGTGGAATGAACTGGCGAGCACTGCTCGACAAAAACATTGGTCTTTCAAAACGTGCAAGATCGTCCAAATTTCGTGGCACTCCAAGCTGGACTCTACTTTATATTTCGTGCACTCGTGCACTATAGTGCTACCTGGTGGCAGTTGCTCCCTTGTCTGGTGAGCGTACCATTCATTAGACCGAAAGTTATATCATTTTCAAATGACCCAGAATATGTTAAGCCTATTATACGTTAACCCAATTTAGTTTTAACTTTTTTAATTTAGTCAATTTATTTCTAAATCTTTTCCATAACCTTTGCCAAACCTCCGCCAGACCTTCACGGAAGAAGATCGGTAAATAAAAAAAGAGAAAAGAAAAAAATTAAAAAGCTTATTACAATTTTTTTTAAAAAAATTTAAAAAATTTTGTAAAAATTTGGCTATATCACATAGGACGGTGGGTATTCATGTTATCAATTTTCTATCAAAATTGGCCATTAAGGTCAAATTAATAAATCATCATGATTCAATTGGTCAATTTTAAAAGTCTTTAACTAAATTGACCACCTTAGAATATGTGAAGGACTTTTTGGATAATTATTGCGATAGACTTTAAAGTTTAAACAACCATTGCATCAATGACTCTTCATCCACTGATTCTGACTCGTACCACTTCAAACTAAGAAAGGAACGATTAGACATTCACGTGCTACACAATGTATCATTCGTAGATACTTAATGAACTAATCATGCAATCACCAGTTTGTCTTAACTAGGATTGTCCACAGTTTCGTATCTTCATATTTATTTCAATTCCTTTTTCTAACCTCTTTTGGTGTCCAAATTCCTTGAGTTTGACTAATGGACCCGGCTACATCACCTGAAGTTTCTTGACAAAGGCTAAAAAAGGGGCATAATTATCGAATCAGTACTAAAGCTAGTCTAAATATCGAATGGACATCAATTCAAATTTCAATTTTCTGATTTTACAATTGTAATTTTAAACTTTTTATGTGAAATTAAAGCCCTAACGATTAATTGCTCGTGGAAATCGCTGATAGTGCGTTGAATTTTGATGGCAATTGATTGAAAAGGATACATTAGAATGTCGCTCAATTTATTAGATATATGTTGTCTTTCTCTAGTTTCATATTTATTGTAAAGCAATGATGACTTTTAGCGCATTACTTTCATTAGGTATCCCCAAAAATAGGTACACAAAAATGTGTGCGCGAAAAATAGAAAAAGTTTATTAAAGGAGGAAGATATGGAATTTGTGGAAGTTCCGTGGACCCATTTTGAATTACCATTTTCACTATCAATTAGTGATAAAACCTTATAATTAAATCTTACACCATGCACGCATCGGTTTAAATTGAAGTTATTAAACTTATGTTAAAGTTTAATAAAAGTGATGTTTAATAAATAAAAGAAAATTCCTCAACAGGCCAGCTTCATATCTCATAAAAAAAAAAAAAAAAATTGTTCTAAATTTCTGTATATTTTGTGGTACAGAAGAAAGGTAGACGAGGATTCGTATATGCCATTGGGATGCTCTCTGTTCTTCTGTCTGGGCATGGAAAAGACGCCGGTTAAGGTTTCGCCGGTGACGATGCGTTGAGGGCTCCTCCCAAGGTGAAGCTCAGCCCTCTCCCGACGACGTCCCTCACCAACGCGCCCACCGCCGCGTACTCCTCGAACGCCCTCTCGTCCGCCCTGCACCGGAGCAGCGGCGGCAGGAACCACCAGAACGCCGTCACCATCACGAACCCCACCGTCAGCGCCGCCGCCACCGGCCTCGGCAGCCGCAGGCCCAGCTTGAGCTCCTTCTTCGCGGCGATCTCCACCATCAGGCACACCCCGTGGAAGAGGAAGAACCACGTGATCTCCCAGTTGGGCCGGACGCGCCCCAGGTAGTAGAATATGAGCTCGTGCATCAGGGCCGACACCGCGAACGTCCCCAGCACCGCCGGCAGCGCCGCGTACCTCCTCCCGACGGCGCGCGAGGCCCACGCGAGTAGGGGCTCGTACACGGTCGGGCGGAGGATGCGGGTGACCATGATGTTCCACCGCCGCCCCCAGAAGTCCTGGAGCGAGGTGGAGAGGTACGGCTCGTCGAACTGCGGCTCGAGCTCGAAGCCGAGCGTGGCGCGGGCCGCGACGGCCACGGCGGCCAATATGATCTCGAGGCAGATGTAAATGTGGAGGATGTAGAGGAACCAGACGACCTTCTGCGGGAGGCGGTCGCTATAGTCGTAGATGCGGAGAATGGTCGCCAGAAGAAGGATCTTGATGCCGTAATTGATGGCCGATTTGTGGCCCTTTTGGGGCTTTTGAGGAGTTGGATTTTGTTTATCCCGGCCGTTCTGAATTGGGTCGACGTTTTCTTGGCTTCTCGAGGCGGTTTCCGGCGACGGGTCGGTTCGGCGGGCGGGCTGAATCTTGATGGGCAGGCAGGCCAGGGCGATGAACCGGGGGAGGGAGATGGAGGGGTCGGAGGCCAGGGGGCCCCGGCCGAAGGCGAAGAGCAGGAGCTTGAAGTTTGCGAGCCAGGCGATGAAGAAGGCCGTGCTGCCGCCGAGGTGTATGGAGTGGAGGCCGAGAGGGAGGACGAGGAAGAGGCCGACGACCGGGAGGATGGCGACGAGCCGCGGCACGCCTTTGCCGGCGATCTTGCCGATGGCGTAGCAGTAGCCGAGGGCGGCGAAGACCGAGAGCCACACCTTGATGAGGTTGTGCACCTCGCTTCCCTGGTCCATTTTCTTGAAAAGAAAGGTCAGCGCAAACGCCAAGTGAGGTGGGCTCTTGAAAGGTTGGAGCTCTTTCCTGGTGAAAGCCAAGGGAAGAGAGCTAATTGGAAGGATAAATGATGGTACACTCTAGTCTTTACTCCTATATGGACCACAATGTCTTCCAGTGTATAATGAAGGCTTTTATCGATTGGTAGATAGATATATGCGGTGAAATTGGGATGTGATTGGTGTGAATGAGAGAGGCTGAGCCACCTTCTTTTTTGGCGGGATGCCCTGTATTTTCCGGCACGTACTATACGGAGATATAGATTGGTCAAATGTCGATTTGAGGGGAATTCATGTGGTACCGGTATGTCTCCTATCAGTCTTAAGTATAGTGTATAGCCCGTTCGATTAAATATTCTTTTGTTTGTGGCCGATGATCATCTTTATGGATCGATTGAGGATCGCGGCCAAGCGTGGCCATAGGTCAGATTTTTAATCTTGTTGTACTATACCCAATAAACATTTTTTCACGGATAAATTTGGTCAGGAATTACTAGTTTTTTGGGCAAAATTGCGTCTGCCGATCTTAGTCCCTGAGTACTAGCTAACAAGTAATTATTTACCGTGACGGGTGTGCTGACCTCTCTCCCCATTGCAACGCGTGGGGATTTTTGTCTTCCCGGTGTTCACGCCGTGCTCCTGCGTTAATCTCCCGTGAATATCAATAGTGTTTCACGGCTGTCATCCTCGGAAACAGTGCTTGTACCTTCGGAACTGACTTTTCTGGGGTTTTAAATCAATGTTAGGTAAAATCCGCAATCAATTTTAAATCTATTATACATATATAAATTCAATCATAAATTTGTTAAATTTTGCTAACTTAATCTTAAATTTTTTGCACAAAATTTCAATATAATCTTTAAGGAAAAATTATCAAAATAGTCCTAAAGTTATTGCAATTTTTTCAATTCAATAATAAACATTTTATATTTGTGCCAATTGAATCTATTCAACTAATTTTTATCTAGCAGCACTGATGTAGACACCAACTAGTGATGATCGTCCGGCCAACGTTAAACGTGCCAATTTTTTAATTTTTTTAATTTTTTATTTTATTTCCTTTTTTTCCCTTTTTTGTTTTTTCTAACCTTCTTCCTCTGGCGAATAACAAAAAAGTCAAAGAGAAAGAAAAAAAATTGACACATTAGTGTCAGTCGGCGTCCACATCAATGCAATATGGCCAAAATTAGTTGGATAAATTGAATTGGTATTGCAAAACGTTTAGAATTGAATTGATAAAAAAAAATGGGGGGTTAATACCCTAAAAAACCCAAAATTGATATATATATGACAAATTTAATCTTAAGTATAGCCCGTTCGGCTAAATGTTCACTCGTTTGTGGCCGATGATCATGGCCATGGATCGATTAGGGATTGCGGCCAAGCGTGGCCATAGGTCAGATTTTTAATTTTGTTGTACTATACCCAATAAACATTTTTTCACGGATAAACTTGGTCAGGGATTACTATTTTTTTGGGCAAAATTGCGTCTGCCGATCTTAGTCCTTGAGTACTAGCTAACAATGTTTATTGGGTAAATTGATTAAATGTGTACCAGTTTAGGGTTTTTTGCGGTAAAAAAATTAGTTTATGATAAATTTATCATAAGTGTACTAATTTAAGATTTTTCAGGGATTAACTCTAAAAAAAAATGTTTATGACTGAATTGAAAAAATTACAATAAATTTAAAACTGTTTTGGTAATTTTTTCAATCTTAGAACTGACTGAACAATTTTCCTGTTGATTTCTAACCAAGGTCAATAAAAGCTCAAAACGAATCAACCTTTCTTTTCGACGTATGTTTGGTGAGCTATATTCTACGGCATTTTTTAAAATTCAAAGGGAGAAAAAAAGGGGCGATCAAGCCGGAAACAACACTTCCCCTTCCCAAGTCAACGGTCAACACAAACCCACTAAGAAGAAAGTCCAATTTGTCGAACCAACATGCGATGGTGGATCCAAGCGTCATTTTCCTAGAAAACCAGGCCTTAAAAGATGAACATACACTTATACACTAGTTTTTCCATCTGACTTTCTCTGCATTCGGATGCCCTTCGCGACCCTTCGCCAGGTTTTTAATCATCAGCAATGTGGACACTTGCGTTTTAATAGTCGAGCTCGAAATTTTTGACTGGAAATTTTGCTGGCCCATGTAGTATAACTGGCGGATCAAGATGGAACTTCAGGTTTCGTCGACAGTGATGCAACCCGGCTGCCTAGATTAGGGTGCGTGGGTTTCAGGACCATGAAATTTACCATGTAAGCATTAATTGCAAACCTTTAGAATCTTAAACCTACCTTGTCTAGGTTCCAAATTATTTGGAACTTGTCAGCTGCGCATGTTTTAAGGTACACTATACTATTCTTTACTCTTTTTTTGGTTTTTTTTTTAAAATGAATATTCACTCATAAAAACATTGGCGCCTTGATAATAACGTACGTGTTTATTCCAACCTCAGATATAATAACGCCAAAAGTAAAATATGAAAAATATATACCTTTCTTCCTATCATTTCATACATAAAGAAAATAAAAAATGATAATTAATTCGGTACAATTATTTTTATTTAAGTACTTCATGGACCCTCTATCTTTCTAAGGGGCTACCTCCACATGGTAGGGTCAAGAGGGGATGGTGGGCATAATCCCAGACTTTGGAACCTACCATAAAGTCATCGTTTCCAAAATTTTGAAACATTAAATTTATTATGTGATATGAGATCACAAATTATACTTTACGAATTTTTCTTTTTCTTTTTCTTTTTTCTTCTCTTCTTCCTTTAGCCAAATTTACCTTGTTGGCCACTGAAGATGGCGAGTCTCACCCAACCGAGATTTTTTTTTTTAAATATTAAAATATAATTAAAAATTATCCACTTTAAGATCATCAGCATCATGTATGATGATTGATGTCTATGTCAGCAAGTTCGGCCAAAATTGACCGAATGAATGAATTAGCACAAATGCAATACGTTTAGAATTTAATTCACAAAAAATGTTTTATGACTATATCGGTATAATCATAATAGATTAAGAGCTTTTTTGGTAATTCTTTTGATCATTTGTGTCATTTTTCCATATATATATATATTTTATATTCATCAATATTAACTTCACCAAAAATTTATAAATACCCAATGCTAGACTCGAGCATGATCAAGCTTTGAATTCATGATAACTCAAAAAACTCAAAAATTAACTTCACTTGAAAAATATGATCGCCCGATACTCGACTCAAGCACAAATTTATGATGTCTTGGCTCACGTAAACTTGTCAGAAAGATTAGGGTTAACACCACGAAAAATCTCAAACTGGTGCACCTATTTACCCCCAGTGACCACAAAACCCAAAACCGGGTACACTTGTGTCATATTTACCCAAGACTAAATTTTTAACTCAAAAAATCCCAAATTGATACATTTATAACAAGTAAAATCTCAAACTGATAGACCAGTCAACTATCACATGCAATTGACAGTAAAATTTAACGAAAACTAACAGATGATAAATTTGTCACAAGTGTACTAATTTGAAGTAAAGATATCAAAAGTGTACTAATTTGGGGTTTTTGATAGTTAAAAAATTAACTTGAGATAAATTTATTATAAGTGTACCAGTTTTGGGTTTTTTTGTTGTATTAACCCAAAAGATTAAAAACAATCTATTATGTTCATTGTGATTGGTTCACTCCGTTGGGTCACTCTTAAGTATTGAAAAGAGATTGCGTAAGAAAAATGGAAAATGTCATTGGCTTCATCTGACTTCGTCTGTACTCAGTCGCCCCGCATGGCCCTTCACCAGGTTTACCATCATGAACAATATTGACCACTACATTCGATCATCGAACTCGAAATTCTAGAAAGAAATCTTAGTGCAGAACATATTAAGAATAGATACGTACCTTTAAGTTCAATCAACACCAATGCACGACTAATTAAATTACTGGATATATCAGAATCCCTGAGAACGCGCTTCGTGGGGAAAAAGTTTCTGGCACGGTTTTGGTTACACGGTATACCTCCTCCTTGAATTTACCAGTGCGGCTTCAGCCTCTCAGCATCAAATTTCTTCTTAGAGAGGAACAGGGTGTTGTTCTACATAAGTTGCTATCGACAAATGTGAGAATCAGGCTAAGTTGTCCTTGCGAATCGTGGCTAACCTGTGGTAATGCAGAATAGCAAGCAGTTACTGTATTATTAGCCTCAGCTCCAACATCCACTGTCATTTGAGGGACATTTTGGTTGAACCAATTTTATTCCGTACCTCGGGCATAGTTTTTTTGCGGCCTCCATCTCGCTCTCGCTCTTCTCCAAGCAAATAAGTCTAGACAAGGTGGATTTCGCACGCCAAATAGCGCTCAGAAACAATGTAAAACCATCAGCACGTGTGAGTTGGAATAAGATGGGATACCAGAAAGCACTCTCTCACTTTGAAGTCCCGAAATCCAATTGCAAAGTCTTGAGAAGCCGCGACATGAACTTGGCAGGTTTGCGTGACGTAACTTCCTGCAGAAACTTGCTAGGATGTATGTTTAGCGAATCAGCAATTTGAGTCAATCCTCATGACATTTGGACCTGCCCTTTGATTGGTATAGTTTAACATTGCAACGTTTCAAACCGCACCACACTACTAATCTACCATAAGCACCTGGCCATCGGCTGTTGATGATACTGGCAGTCCCTTCGGTTTCTCAGCAAAACATCCTCTCTTTCAATCGCCATCTTCTTGATCTCCTCGTCATAATCAGCTGTCTTGTGATCAGACTTTTGACAAGCTTGTACTGAATGGTGATGGGGATGGTTGATGTAGCACTCTTGCCCTCTTTGAATCTAGAGCGAGCTCCTCCTCGTCTGCCACTTCTCCTTCTCTTTCTATGACTATCCACTGTCGCACGATTATAGCATGAAATTGAAGAGGAACATACTTTACCCAGAAGCAGGTTAAACCCAGGATAAATTGGGGACATTCAGGGCAAAGTAAGGTAATGTTCAAGAAGACCGATTCTTGAAGGCTCGGTATATATCAGTATGATGATATAGAGCCCATCTAAGTTTTTCTTTCCCTCGAATGATCAGAATAGACGATGCTATTGTTGGAGATGGATCCAGAGCCTGCAACTATACTTCGGCTACCACTGGCATAAGAGCACGTTAAGAGCACGTTCAGGTACTATGTATGGTCAAACACAAATGCAAGTTTGTCTCAGTTCATCAAATCAGGCCGCAAAAGGTTGCGGCATGAGTCCAACTTGTATGAGCACGAGACATTACTACTCAGGACTCATAGATCGTGTTGGTTATGATGTATTATTGGCCTCACATGAAGCTGGTTACTGCACTGAGAATTTGTGCAAGGTATCTCGATTTGAAAAAGCTCCTCCTTCACGAGAGGAACGTCTCAGATGATAGGTATCCTGTAGTTAAAGCAAATGGGTTGTTTACGATCACATCTTATAAGCATTTGACTTCACACCAACCATAATAGTGTTGATTTTATCCTAGAAATTGGATTGTTAAGGAAAGCGGAGCCTTTACCTTTGGCCAGCGATATAAAATTTTGCTCTATAGGGTTTGCACATTCATGTGAGCTTTACATAACCACGCCATGATGGAATGTGCCCTGAGGAGAAGCATCCAAGATGTGGAACTGCTGATGGACTGATGAAACGCCTGTCCAGTCAAGTTCCGGAAAGTTCTCAGAAGTTGATTACTCGAGTATATTTCAACTGTTATTGTTTTTGGTGGTTATGGGCAGGATGAGTTTGTAAACACTTAAAAGACAGGCAAATCTTCCCCTATTCAACAAGGGGAAAATGAAGAGAAGATTGTTCCATTTAAATTCTCCAATTGCCATGAGATGTCGGGTTTACCCAAAAACTCGTTTGTTAGTCCTTGTCTGTCAAACCGCTCCTTGTTCATGCATTGAATTTAGCTAGATACAATCTCTTGAGGACATCAATCGTACTCGACCGCAAATTTGTGTCTATCGCACTACATGGCAACTTCTAGTTTATAGCAGATATCTGGTTATTCCTTGGATAAACCAGATGGTCCTGCTCAGTTACCATGTCCAATGAGCACACCTACCATTCTTCTTTAGCAAGACCCATTTGGCTTCTCTGACCAGTTATAAGGTTAAGTTGCTTAAGCACCTTGAAAACACTTTAGGTTTCATCTACCCGTTTTCATCTACCAGATTGACTTCATCTCTAATCTCCAATTCCAGAATACATCATGACATCCACGTCAGAACTCGAGGCTGCGAAAGGAAGCTCCACCTTCATCGAATCCCAGACCGATACTTCTCGAAGTGCGAAGCCGCAATCGCGCCACAACAGTAGGATCATCATTCGAAAGCAGTTCCCTCGGACAAGTACTTGACAGTGCACCAACCATGGGTCCAAAAGTGTTGACATTTTCGCCATGGAATCTGCCTTTCTTTCCTTCTCAGATGGGATTTTGCTTTGGAAAGTGGAGCCAGAAGCAAGCGATGGGGGACTTCTCTTTTGCTTTATCAGGCTGGGCACACTCATGAAAGCGTATGCTTTGATTGCTTTGGGTGAGTTCATAGTCCCTCCCGCCACGGGCAAATTCACATTTTGCCCCCCAAGGTTTTTGCGTTTTTGCGAATCGCCTCATCGTGTTTTGCAATTTAGCCCCCGAATCATATTTTATTGGCAGTGTGTCCCATGGCATTGACTTCGGCCAAAATTTTGCTTGGAGCTTCGACCTGATGATAGCATGTAACTAATTACGGAAGGCAAATTCATCATACAAATAATAAAGGAATAATTCAGAAGTTTATTGTATGTGAGAAGATATAACTTGAATTCTGATGAGAATTTGACTGGAGTCAATACAAGATGTAAATTGATATATGGTTTTGAAATATATTTGTGAGTAGTCCTTATATTTCTTTTAACACAAATAGATGATATATGACTAGTTTGTCTTCCTAACTAGTCACATGCAATGACAAGAATGGATATTCGAGAAAATTTTGGCTAGAGTTAACTTCAATTTCAAAAAGTCAAGGGCAAATTGCAAAATTGAAATGTCAAGGGGTAACTTGCCACAAATCCTAAAACTCGGGTCAAAATGTAATTCTCTCTTCCCGAGCATCGTGCCTCCATAAATTTTACCATTAGATTAGAAAGCAAAAACTCATGGCCATCCTTGCTGAAATTTGTTCAACGGTTGAGATCTGTTACATTTTAATCCAATAGTTAAGTCCATCCATGTTGAGACTTGAGAAGCATCCAAGAGTTGCAGAGTATAAAGCTTGTGTAAACAGAGCTGTCCAAAGTTCTCATAAGCACAATTGCTTGACCAAAACTGTTCTGTTTCTAATTTTTACAACGATTTTGTCTGTGATTGATGAGCTTGCAAATACTGCGTGCATACATAAATGCTGAGGAACTATACATTCCCCCAAACTAAATTGGGTGGGCAAAAGTAGTTCTCGGTCCTATCAACTTTAAATCATTCTCAACTATTGATAATGAACATGATAATGCCTGCTGAGTCATCATTAGGAAAAGAAAAAGAGGAGCGGACCACCTTAAAAGATTAACTGAATGATTATAATATACAGGTACAGAGGGGTCTCACCAAGTGAATTAAGAGATAAACCTAGAACTTTGCAACTTCGAAGTTAAAGAAAACAAGATGGGAGATGGTCTAATTTGTGCACTGCTTCTTCCTTCACTCGCATAAAGAATCAACTGTTTGGCTCAAGTTTTCAAATGGAGTAATCTATACTCCAACAAGTAAAGCGATACGGCAAACAGAGCAGACAGAAGAATATTCAGATGAACCAACTCGATTTTTCTAACGAAAGGACTACTACAAAATGATGGGTAGGTTCTAAATTCTACTTGTCTGAACCACCTTTCTGATGTAAATCCCCACTTTATTACTTAAAGTGACATCCTACAACCGGAAATAGATTACACAAACTGAATTTTACCAGTCTCAAACTTGAAACACAAGCAACACGGTGCGAATAAAAGTGGACAGAACAAAAACTCTTCTTCTAACTACCAGTCTTTCCGGATATCAAAGGTGTAGTTGATCTCCAAGTAGCACTTGTTGTCATCGTCGATAAACTGGAGAGGAAAGAAGAGAGGTAAGTTAACAAGGGAAACAAAGACAAAACTACATCAGATTTCAAATCAGTAAATTTGAAAAGGGACAAGGAGGCCCACCCATTTGAAATTCGACACTGCTTGTTATGCAAAAGCAGATGACGCAACACCATCACCTGCTTATATTATTTATACTAACTTGACCAGACAAAATCCATCCAAATCCCGAAGGAAAGCGACATAAATAGAGGGAAGTTTTCAAATTCTCTATCAGCTGAAGCAAAGTTCAGTTCTTATACATTCTGAATTAACGCAAGTTTTTGTTGACAACTCTACCGTGAAAGATTTAGTAGGGTCCCCACATTTCAGAAGCACAAAATGCATTCGCATGTTTAGAAAATAAGGATCAAGTGACAAGTACCAAAATATAGCCTCCGTATAATGGTTGAGTATTCCTTTAGTAGTGAGGCATCAAAGGGAGAAATGAAAGGCCAAAGCACACTTATCAGGCCAAACTAACCTTGCTCCGAGCCGAGTATGATCCTCTAGCGAAAATTCCAGAGGGTGTTGTGTCTTCGTGCATCTCATGTGTGTAAGGCTCTGACTGTGGACTAAATGTTCCAAGCATCTCCTTGGTGCTGTCCACTGCAAAAACAAGACAAAGAGAATGAAATCTATTTAAAGAAAACGGTTTCGAGGGTTAAAAAGAAAAGAGGACAATGGAAATCGGAAAAGTAAAATTACCCTTGACACCAGTTTTCCACACACTATTAGTGTACTTGAGACCAGAGACAATGTTGTTGCTGACCTGAAATGTGAATTTGAGGCTATAGCGACTACCTTCTTTCAACGTAAACCACAAACCTTTTGGCTTTCCATTCTCGGGAACAGAAAGAACAATGTCAGATCTCCCAGGAGATCTGATTGCAAGGCTCAGGATCTTGACGTCCGGTTCCAGAGTTTCTACATTGCATACAAGAGACACAAAAAGAAGCTTTATATTTAGGGCAATGCACAAACGGATGGGCATGAAGCCGTTGCACTTGAAGGGGGAAAACCTAAGAACATAATGCAGAAATTTGAATCTCAAGATTTAACTTTTAAGATCAACTGCAAAAAAAAAAAACATGGGTAAATTACTGCACTTTGGAAAACATTCAAGAGGTGCAAAGACCACAGAAGCATTGTATTCATAAATGGAGGAACAGGTAAGGGGAAAATTGGGAAGAAGTACAGAAGAGAACGGAAAAACTAACAGAAATTGGGCTAATTATGTGGCATAGATGAGAATTTGAACGTTAAACAAGAAAAGCTGCCTCAGTAATTACCTCCAACAGAATTCAAATCCACACTCCCCAGGAGCTGTTCCTTCCATCTCCTCAAGCTCTCATCATCCTAGATACAGGAAATCATCACAAAATAAAGGGAAAACCAAAAGATCAGAAAAAAATCATACCCATAAAGAATACAAAGCATCTCACAATTCAAACAAAAGGGGCACTATAGAAATGGAGAATGCAGACTGCCAAATGAAACATTTAAGGGAAAAAGAAAAAACAAACCTTATCCTTCTCAAACTGTTCTTTAAGAGTGTACTGAGGACCCAACTCAATCTTCCTTCCCTCATCATCTTCCTCATCCTCAGTGGCGCAAATGGAGCTCTCACTCGCTGATTTGTGAATCTTTCCCTCGGGGTCACCATCAGCACCCTCCTCAATTTTGGGTGTCTTTGCTCTGCTGTCTGCACCAACGTCCGCTTTCTCTCCACTCTCGCTGTTCTTCTCATCACGCTCGTGTCCCATGGTCTTGGAACTCGAAGTTGCTCCAACCGCCAAGGACATCAATTCAGCTCATCCACAGCAACAAGAAAGACCAAATTCTGTGCGGCTGGGCACAATTCGAACTCTCTCTGTCACACGCCTGACGTATCTTGAACTGGGAGGGGAAACAAGATTCTCGAGATTAACAGAACACCAGGGAGCAGCCAAAGCTATGCCAGTGGGGAGAATCTGTGTGAGGAGAGACCAAGAAGGGAGAGAAACCCGATAAAGATCAATATGAAATGAGAACGAAAAGGCAAAAAAAATAGAATCCCAGAAAGGCAAATGCGAACAATCAAGAAACAACCAAGAAAACAACCACGGGGCATAACCTTGCAAGCAAGAAAAGAACACCACCAAGAACGATACGTGGAGAGAGAAAGAGAAGGTGGGTTGTTGAGAACTTCAGGAATTGGTCATGTGGTGATCCGAAAAGGTGAATCCAGGAGCAAGTAAAGAGAGAGAGAGAGAGATCGTGAAGGTCCCTTTTTGGGTTGGGGCACTTGGGTTCCACGCAGACCAAAATTCGAGGGGGGGGGCGTTTGGTTTTTTTTCGCCTTCTCTCTCTCGTTTTTTCCACAGTTCGGCACACGAATCCCCACATGGGGGACAGGAAAGGGATGCCCCCTTTGACCTCTTCCCCCTCGTATTGGATTCTCCCGATCTGAAGCTGAATACGAATTGCAAACAGAAAGTCTTTCCCTTGTTTTGATTTTCGGATAACGTTTCTCCCCCACAAATATTTTTTTTTTTGATACGTGGGAACTACGGATGATCAATTCTCGGTGTGTGAGAATCGGAGATCGGATCAATTGGTCCTAAGACTGGGAACTAGATCGAACCATCCGATCACTATCTTTTTCATATTTCTATCCGGATATCCTATTGTTTAAAATATGATCATGACCAAGTTAAGAGCTTGTGACAAATCCTATACTTTCATCCCGATATCTTAGGTTCTATGTTCATTTCGGGAAAAACATCATGTTTTTGAAATGTTTTCCAAGAAACCATTTTACAATAAAATAACCACATTTTTTGTATTTGGCTGAAACCTAAAAATAGAGATCGAGAAAATATTTTTCATTGTTTGTTTATTGGAAAAATTACCAAAAAAATAAAATTTTAATTTTTTTAGTAAACCGATTTTTTTTAATTTGAATTTTTATATTTTTTTTAAATATTCAAGTTTTAATTATTTTTATTTTTGAAAGATCAAATTTTTATTATTTTAATGTTTCCCTTTTTCCTTCTTTTTCCTTTTTTTCCTTCTTTTTCTTTTTTTTCATTTTTATTTTCCTTCCTCCTCCTTCCTTTGTCATCGCGTGACTTGGCCATGGCCGACCGCCCCCCGATCGATTAAGCGTGGATTGGCGAACCCGAGCTCGTCGAGGTTGGCGAGCTCACGACTTACCAAATCCAAGCGAGCTCAAGCCTTGCCCTCACCGGATCGGCCTTGGGCGAGGCGAGCCTAACCCGCCTCGCCATAGGCCCGCAAGGAGCTCGCCAGCCTATGGCGAGGCTCAAAAGGAAGAAGCAAAAGAAAAAAAAAAGAATTAAAAAATCAATTAAAAAAAACATAAAAAAAAAGGAGAATGGTGAAAGAAGGTGAGATGAAAGAAGTTATGGAAAATGTTTTCCATTTCTGAAAATTGAAAAACATTTTCCTTACTTTTGAAAGTGTTTTTTCAAATAGTAGAAAACGTTTTCTTAAACTAGTTTATTTTCGAAGAAACAAACATCGAAAAATCTGCAAAATGTTTTCCCGAAGTTATGTTATGTGAAATGAACAAAACTATATTATCCAATTACATGCTCTTATTTTCTCAAAAAAAAAAAAAAAAATTAAACCCATTAATTTATTCGAAGAAATAAAAATAATAAAAAAGAAGTATATATAATCATCCGATTCCCCCTTGAAATTGAGAACCGAACCATCCGGACACCGATTCCACTATTAGGAACTGGGAACTGGACCGATATTCCCAAGAATCGGACACAACCGGGCGCAGCTTCAGGTTTAGATGGTCCATTTTGCACGCTCCTAATAAGAATGGAAATTTCATAGTACATACTACATAGTTATGGATTGTGAGTAAAAAAAAAAAAAACTCATTTTTGATAATAATGTTGCAAATGATATTATAAAACAATAGTCGTACTTAGATTCTATAATACATGCTAAAATGCGTAAGCAAGAAGATATAAAATAAATTCGAATGGATTGATCAAAGCTTATTGAAAATGAAGTGATCGACTGTCCGTATAAACTTTTAGTCGAATATGCGGGTTCAATAATTCATAACTGGCAACCAATTTTTGTCGGAAAATATGAATAAGAAGGGGAAATAAACTGTGCTCTTAGCTCATATAAAAAAAAAAAAAGAGTACTATAATAGCTATTTTTTTTTTACTATAATAGTTATTTATTTGGCTCAATTTAATTCACAATAAATAGCATAATTTAATGCAGCTTTGATTAGAATTAAATAATGGGACCACAGTAGTGCTGTACGTTCAGATGGATCTCGAAGGTTCGGGCGATCTCATTAGAATCGACCAGCCATTTTTCATTTTGGTTGAACAATTTGAAGACCTTCCCAAAATTAAATGTTTTTAAAATAATTAATTATATTCTTTGGAATGATTTGCCAAAAGAAAATATTTTTATTTTCGACTATAATTTATGCTTACATTTTTTTGTGGATGATGAAATAATCCTATTCATACATTTTTGTAAGCAACCCCAGGAATATTTTTAGAAAAATATTTCAAAACATGGGTTTTCTGTTAAATAAATTGCCTTTTTTTTACTGTCGATTGAATCCTAATGGTAAATTATGCAAATTCAATAATTGTTGAAAACAAGCCTCGCACAGAGGGAGTCAATAGATTTGAAATTATTGATGCGGGGTCCGTTGATCACGTAGGCATTTGAGTCACTTAAAATTCGGATTGAGACGGACCATGTGAGTATAGAACTGCCCGTGAAACGCACCCCCATAAAAATAAGATAATGATAGTGATAATAAAATGAAAGGACGTGTCTTCATAATCCGTGACAATAGATGAATTGTTTGCGTACTTCATGATTGGGTGAGGCATTAGGGAGATACGCGTGCGAGGCTTGTGTACGGTGACTCTTTTTAAGTACTTTGATCACATCATTCTTAAGCATTCAAATCATTTTCTTCATGTCAATACATTAGAAAATGAAATAGTTCCATCACACTAAACATGACTTAGGTGAATAAGGGTGAGGAACTTCTACATCAAGATTACTATTGCCACCAAGTGTATATTAGAAAATAAGGTATGGTAAACTATCATCGAATGTTGAAGGGCGCCCACTTCTGTAAACCCACAATCTGTTATGTCATTTAATATATGAATTTGGTATGCCAATATTATTATAACTTTATCGACCAATCTTGGTGAAATTAAAATAAATTAGAAAAATATCAAGATGAAGAATTGACCAAGAGGGGTCTAAAATGGAGTAATGGAATTGGCAAATAAACACCAAATTAGACATCCGAATAATAACATGCCATCTATGATAATAGCTTTTTGACGTCGTTGTCTTATCATTTCACTATCGATTGTTTGCAGACTGATATTGACTTATGAGACAACGCATAATGCTCATCGGATATTTATTGTCCATTCCAAAGTAAAATATTTGTTGAGAAAGCATCTCGTGTGACGGTTGTATCTTCTCTTCCATCAAAGTCGATAGTATATTATAAATTCAAAGACAGTTTGTCCTATCTACTTGTATCACATATATCACTATCATTAAAAAAGTGTTGGGTTTCTTATCCACGTCAAGAACATTAAGCTAACGCATATGGTATCTCCTCGTTTTAAGACAACGACCATTCATGAGCTACTTTATTAACCTTGAGCCAGCTTGCACGGGTTCCCAACATGGATTCATCAGGCAATGTTTGATTACCAGCTGATCTTGCACCTGCTCACCATAAATAAGGCACCGTTGCCACTTATGTCAAAACAGAAGGGCAGAGACAATGTGGCCTTGAATCGAACAACTCATCACAGATAAAACAGCTCCATGGACACGACGTGTGCAAGCAAACGGACATGGCTTAACGTCCCAAAGAAGGTGCGCGCTTCACGTGTAAATCGACTCATGATGGCTATGGCATTTTCTAGTTCTGGTCACGGGTCTGTGCCGAAAGTGGGCGAGCGAGAACACTTTCCACAGTAAATAGAGATGGCCGTATTCACTGGTGTGAACGAGTTTCACTGGATTGAACATAGGACTAGAAAAAGGCCATATCCATTTGCAAGATTAGATGACCATCTGCTTGCTCCTGGTGATTGATGTTCATTAAATTGAACGTAGGACTAGAAAAATCAGTCTGCAACCCTGCATGTACCCTGCATCCGACATGTAAATATAAAAGGTGACTCACCGGGCCACAATGTGAGTGATTCTGCCGTGAACTCGGGATCAAGTCTTAAGAGTGTCTTAGACAAATGTATGCAAACTGTTCCATGTATTAGCTATCCCAAGTTTCCATCTTTCTGCACACAACAGAAATTTCATAGTTTCCGAGTCACTTATTGAGTAACAGTGAACTTTGCTATCATGCATGTCACCACAATCATACCAATTACCAAGAGAAAAAGGAATTAGGTTGAGACCGGATAAAATGTCCATGAGTGGTATGCTACACAAGTCTAACTATGACACAATGATAGGAGAACATGATTAAAAAGAGAATCCACAGAAAAGCTCAATAGTACGTCTCACTGGAAACCAAATTTAGTATGAACTGGTATAGAATAAGTAGAAGAAAAGCAATTGAAGACGGTTCATAAGGAATCAAGTACATCGAAAAGATTTGAATTCTCTTGTCCTTAATGGGAAGCTCAAATAATCGGTGTTTGCTGAAACTAGAAAAATCGAGCATAGGACTTCTCTTACAATTAGAAAGACTTGCCAGAACAAAAATCAAGCAATTCAATTAACAATTGGAGCTTGTCCTTGACCACTACTATTCGAGAAAGTAGTTGCACTTCCATGTCCAATGTGCAGGCATCCAGTGATCTCATGGTGCGAAGGAAGAATAACAGGTCTTCATCGAAGAAGCCTTTCAAGGAACATGCCAAACACCCTTTGGTTTCCTTCCACAAAATTTGAACCAACTTGGACTCAGGAAAAAGATACACGGCAGCCTTTTAACAGCTCATCGACTTTACCTATGCAGCAGCCCTTTCCACAATTTGGCCTTTGAAAAAGCAAAACAATGAGAAAATTATGGCACGGTGAGAGCCATAACAAAGAATCGACAAGATCATTCTTCATACAAGATGAAAAGACAATCAAGCGCTTCCCCATTTTCTCAATACTTCTTCTTTAGCAGAGACACGTCTATGATTTTTGTTCTTTGGTAAAGCATCAAAGCCAGCAGGACTACTTGGGGATAGTCTCAAGATCTTTGTGGTAACAAAAGTTAACGCATCTCTTGCTCCTCGCAATGCAAACAGCAGTGGATTCAAGACCATTGCAAGCATGACTTCTCCTTTTGTAATTAAGAGAAACTGTGAAGATAAATAAGAATGTCTCAGATAGAGAGGGAGAGAGTAAAAATAATTACTATGAACCCTAATATTGAGAATTTGCACAAGAAGCTGCTTACCATGAGAATGATACCTAAAACAGCCAAACTAATCTGCTTTGCTTCTTGCCAGAAATTATCACCATTGGACCAACCAAATTTTCCACCCCATCCAAACCAACCACCTCCACCAGCATCACCACCTCCTCCCACCTCTTCTCTTCTCTTGATCTCTTTATTCCATTTCTCAAACTCACTCTTCTTGCCCCCTAGCGCACTTTCTAAAGCTTTTCTAGCTTGTTCCTGCACCCAGAAATATGGTAAAGCGCCAATCTGTCAAATATGGCATAAAATAAGCTGGAAGAAACCAAAGTAAATCTCTGCATGGATGTGATCTGCCCCAAGGAGGATGTCTGGAATCATTGGGGAGAGCCAGACACGGGTTATAGTCATGAAGAGATTTGTGAAGAATATGATGGCAGAATACAAGGCAGAGCAAATTGAAATCAAAATTCTCACATCCATTGTCGTGTCAAATGCCTAATATGGAACCAAATTCGATTTATTACATCTCAAGGAACAGGTTACCATCTGTTTTCAGTTCTCTTCTAATGCTTTTGGAAAACTTGTCCACACTTGGAGATAGTTCATTTTGGCTAATTATTCAATATCAAGCAAATCCTATATAAGAAAGTTTTATCTGCTCATATGAACTCTGCAGGTACCAATTCGAGTTAGGATATCCCAAGCATATTTAGAATATGCAAGATCCCTAGATGCTTATTCTCTACCGGTTCGGGCCAAGAAAAAACCGAATTATGTCTAGTGATTTCATCTCGGATCCAGGCATTTGTGTATATGTATACAGGAGCAACACTAATTCAAACAGAGACATGCCCCCCTCAGGCGTGAAAGTTTTTACACTTTTCATCTAGATTCCATTATGCTTTTTATGTCAAGAACTTTTGCACCCTCTAAGATTGGAGCTATTGGAGACACCAGGGAGCTGGCAAGATCATTCTAACCGGCCTAGTGAACTCTAGCACTATTAATCAAGACCAAAGCTCTTAGTGATCAGACAATGAGTCAGGCTGCCCCTGAACCCACCCAGCCCCCAATCAAGCAATAAAAGCACCCAAGAAAGACCAATAGCAAATGTGGAGTTTCTCATCTATCCATACCATCCAATATGGTCGCTAGTCAACCTCTTTGAACAAAAGATTGCCGTTTGGCCACCAGAAATTGATCCATGACTGTCTTCTGTAGCCATGATTACTACCTTTAACCCATGTCCAATGCGATGTAAAGTAAACTTGATAATAGATAATGTGGAAGGACATAGATCACTCTTGCCCCTATCTGGTAAATGGAGTGAATTCATAAAAGCAGTGGCTCCCTAACTATTGATGAATTATTAATGCCCTCGATATAGAGAGGTCATTGCCCACCATTCCCAAGTCAAGTGCTTCAGCTTGAGTCTGCATGAGATGATGCTGACAGGTTTCAGCTTAGGGGAATTAGGTAACTGAATGAACCATTTGTGCTGAGGCAAAATTCCACATAAGAGGATTTTTAACTGTACCTAACAGATCCCAGGCTCCGATTCTGAAAAATTAGCCGGTGAAGTTGCACGACCAATACATGTACATAGATTTATGCCCATTGGATTACCATCATCTACTATAAGGGTTCATTCGGATGATGTATCTTGAAGAATTCAACACAGAAATGCCACCAGAAGAATTTCTCACACCAATCAACCACGTTTGAATGAACGTAATTGCTTGTTCATTGCTCCTAATCAGTTTTGAAATCGAAATCGCACGCTTTCCTCAATCATATGACCAGGAGAAATTAGCCAAATTGACCACTAGGCACAATCAATCTCCATTAAGCTCACTCAGGCAAAGCAGCGAACACTTGGCGCACATAAAACTACGTTCATTTCACAGAAGCAAAAAACCGCGATGGAGCAAGAACAATTCAAGGTCGCCATGTAACTCAATCCCCGGAATGTCTCCGCCAAATTCAAGCTCACTTAATCCAGAAGCAACAAGTTCACCGTCCTTTACCTCCCTGCGATTGTCGGAGAACAGGCAGGAGAATCTGCCGTTGCACTTGAGGCTCTGCTGAAGCGAAGCCCAGCGACGGAGGTCCCGCGGTCGCGTCCTCGAAGGCGACGGCGATGAGGAAGGAGGCGGGTGCGGCCGGGGTAGGGCCAAGTTGAGAACTTGCGCCATTGGGTCTTGCTCCTCCTCCTCCTCCTCCTCCTTCTGCTGCTGCTGCTGCTGCTTCTTCTGCTACTTTCGTTCACTTCACCAAGCTGACTTCGCAGCGAATTCTGCGCAATGGGCCAATACCCATTGATGGGCTTCTTCTTCTTCTGCTGCTGCTGCTGCTGCTTTCCTTCGCTTCGCCAATCGGATTTCGCAGTGAAGGCTGCGCAGTAGCCCAACATCCATTGATGGGCTTTCGTCTACGTTGCCCCATGTCACTGCCTGGCCTCGTAACATCCTCGTTAGCTTTCTCATTTCGTCATGCGTGAATCCATGGAAATTGCTATCCTATTCTGCTGTTCATGGTGAAAGAGTTTTGCATTGTCGGGTCGGGTGAATTTACATGATTCGAGCCGAGTCGCCATTGGTGGCTTCTCCGGTTGATGGCTAGAGACGAGGCGGGCTTCGTCTAACCTTTTCTAATAGGGCCATGTTCGCGGGTCTAACAGAATTTCTGAAGAGTCGCTCCTCGGCAGTTAAGTAATGGACTTGCATGTATAGATTAAGCGTCCGATGTAGTTTCGATTTTCCATATCTTGATGTTTCGGTTGCAAATAAGCATTCGAAATTTTGGCCAACATCTTGCTTGATTGATAAGGTTAGTAGGGGTATGCAATGAATATAAGATCTAATCGCGTAACCTCGTTCTCCCATTAGATGAGAAAATGCTCGGTAAATTGGCTAACTTCCCTTAATCTAGCAAAGAACTAATTGAATTGCTATGGTAGATACGGTAGCAAAGATGTTCAATTTAATTGATAATAATATCTCGATGACCACCATTTTAGATTATCAACTAAGGTGTGTTTACTTGAGGTGAGATGATATTTGGTCATTTCCGCTTAATCGCTCACTTTCTCTCTCTAATAAAAAGAGGAAAAGAGAGGGGAAGTTTTGTATAGATCTTTGAACAGTCTGACATTGTTTATGGAGTTGGCTAATCCAACCAACCAAAAAAAGTGAGCCCTTCACCAAACCAGGTCATCATCCATTGCAATCACTAGAAAAAGAAGCTCATGCTTCAACAGGAAACTTGCTCATTGCTTTTCTCCAAGGCACAAATGATGACAAGTGGTACAATAGATCACCAATAAGAACTGAATCTATCTTCTTAGGGCAACAAACGTATGATAAAATCTATGTCTTAAGTGGACAAACGGATCTTTTGACAACAACCATTGAATTGTGATCCTAGTTCAACCAAGGACAAGGTCTTGTCTAAAATTAACAATCATAGGAGCAGCACCCTATGAACATTCTACAGTTTGTTGACCTACCCCATTGTCTCCCCCACGTCACAATCAAACTCTATTTCTTAATTATCAATTTTCTTCTCCATTGATAAAAAGAAATATTATATCCTATGATACTTTCTTAATCGGAACTTTTCATGACAAAATTTGGTAGCGTAGAAGTCTATGAATCTCATCAAATGAGATTTATCTCGAATATGAGCTCTTCACAATTTCATCCTTTGTCTTTCTTTTACCATGTTGACAATGAGGTCAATGCAATCCAATTTTCTTTTACTTGAAGTCTTATTGGATGCGACCTGTATAAACTCGATAGAGAATAAAACCCAACAAAAATTTTAGTCTTTCATTTGTTGAACAACGTAAACCGAAACAAGTTCATTTTAATAGTGAAAGCTTTCAATGTTCGGGGTATAATTGAAAAAGCTTCTTAAAGCATCGGATGTTTTGGTAAGTCAATTTAGACTCATTATCAATAGTGCACATTTTCAAGGAGGTATAGAAATGTTATTAATCTCTTAATTATGGCCACAATATGGTCAATCTCTGGATCTTCAGAGCTCTTTCTACAAAGTCCTTTCTCGTAGACTCTGCATATACTTGTAAGCATCGGTTGTAGTTTAGGAATTGACATGGACTAGAGACAAAGAGAAAAGGGTGAAGAATATGGTGGGCAAGTGACCCACTTGAACTGCAAAGACAGATTCACAATTTCAGCTTTTCTTTTATATCCCTTTTTTCCTTTTCTCTTTTTTTTTTTTTTTCCTTTCTTTCTATATAATTTTATTTTTATCTTTCCTTTTGTAACTTTAATTTAAGAGGGAGACAGCTGCAACCGATCATCTACATTCGTACCCCCCTGCTCCTAAGGTTAAAAGCGACATCACATTTCAACAAGCCAAGCAAATACGTGACTTAACTAATTCCCCGAATGTCTCTTATTTCAAGTTGAATTTAAAACCCTTTGGTTGCACAAGACAAACGTTAGAAGATCAAATTGCACAAATGCCAAAAATATAGAGAATTAAATCCGTTCGTAACTCTAAGGTTGCATTTAGTCCTCCGTATTTGAATTAGGATATGATATGATAAAGTGAGACTAAAAATACTTTGAATATATTTTGGATCGCAGAAAATCCCATCATATATTTGGTGTAAGAGAAAGAATTGAAAATCTTTCAAAATTCTCTATCGTGTCTAGTTGTTTCGACCTCCACCTACCACTTTTGACACTTTCCATGTACCCCAAATTTGTCATATCTTTCGTCTCCCTCTCAATCAGCTTTCTCATAGTTGTTGTAGTCTATGCAAATCTAGTGCAACAATTGCGACCCCCTATCTACATCATAGAGACAGAGAGGTAGAGCTCAAATGTGTCAGATTCGGGTTGCCTTTTGGTTGGAAACTTGATCTTCCACTTGGGTCGTCTCTGAATTGCTCACTCAAGGACCTACAAAAGAGCATCTTTTACTCACCTAACATAGGTTGATGCCAAAACAAGAGTGCCAAAAAGGAAATTCAAAAAATTAATGAAATTGCAGTATCATTTTATTTGTGTGATCTCGGTGCAAAGACCTCTCTCAAGATCTTCTTATCTACTCGAAAGTAGTCTCAGCTTTGGGAAGCCATTTGTAGATCTCCATGCCATAAAGTTAGTCCATCCAAACCCCTCATAGAATCAACAAAACTACCGAAAAACAATTCACAAGAACCACATTGGACCACTCAAGAAAGTAACACGGCCCAATAATAAAACTTTTCTCCCTTTAGTAAATAGCAACTTTAGAAGCTCATTGGTGGGCAACTACAGCAAAGCCATTATTCAAAAACTCCGGCGTATAAGTAGATTGCGAATCGGGCCCGTGCTTGGAGGTGACAACGATCGTCAGATTCCATTTTACCCTCAATTGTCGCAACATGATTAGCTGCCCGGATCGGAGGCAACAACGATGTAACTACATCGGCTATTGTGCTGGTGGTCTTCACGCAATGGCAGGTGAAATAATATCTGGATGTCTCAGTCCATCACTCTATCGTTGGACTATAGCAAGATCTCTTAAGTTATTATTATTTTTGTTTTCGTTTTATCTTATCCGCACTTGTCTCTTCCCTATCCCAAATACATATCCAGTATTTTATCCTGAATATAATTAGTTCGAAGGGCGTCACCAAACGCTGGATTTGGTGGCTTGTCCATTTGGTCTTAAATTTGGATAATCAAACACGACTAAAAGAATTTGTCCAAAAACAACAGCAATGATGAGAGAGAAAGCAAGAGAGAGAGAGAGAGAGAGAGAGGCAGCACTGGATTCAAAAAACGGAAATTTGCGAGAACACGCGGGGGCACTTCCGTAATTCGAAGCCCTATAGAGAGAGAGAGAGATAGAGATGGGAGAAGATAGAGATAGACAGACAGACAGACCAGAGGAGAGAGAAAAGAAAACAACACAGACAGAGAGAGAAGAGAGAGAAAGAAGAGAGAGAGAGAGAGACCGTTTGAAGCAGCCACAGAGAGAGAGAGAGAGAGAGAAGGGAGTTCGTTAATTCCGTTAAGGCGTTTGCGCCCCCCACCCCCGGCCGGATTTCATGAATGTGAACGCGGCGGGCAGCGCGGCGCGGAGGATGGTGACGGACCTGGAGATAGCCCGGGGCGTGGAGACGGTGCTCCGGCAGTCGGACCCCAACTCCGTCACCACCATCAACGGCGTCGTCCAGCAGCTCGAGGCCAAGCTCGGGCTCGACCTCTCCCACAAGGCCACCTTCATCCGCGACCAGATCGCCCTCCTCCTCCGCTCCCACCACCACCCTCCTCCCCCATCCCTCCCCCGCAAAGACCCTTTTGCCCCTCCTCCCCCTTCCGCCTTCTCCCACCACCCCCACCACCAGCCGCCGCAGCCGCACCAGCCCCAGCCCCAGCCCCAGCCGCCGCAGCACCAGCAACACCAGCAGCAGCAGCACAACCAGCAACACCAGCAGCAGCACCAGCAACACCAGCAGCACCAGCAGCAGCAGCAGCAGCTCTTCCCTTCCCATTTCGCCCTCCAGCCCCCGCAGGATCTCAATTTCCGCCCGCCCCACGCGCCCACCCCCGCCGCCGCGCCGCCCCGCGTGGCTCAGGCTCAGCCGCAGCCGCAGCCGCAGCCGCAGCCGCAGCCGCCCTTCCCCCCGACCGCTGTCAAGGCCGAGCAGAGCGCGGCTCCCGCGGCATCGGAGAGCGCGAAAGAAAGGTTTTTTTTTTTTTTTTTTTCTCTTTGGCCATTTCGCCTCCTTCGTCCGTAGGGTTTGTTAAGCGACAGTGCAATTTCTGTCTCTAGGGTGTAATTTGGGATCGATTGAGAATTAGGGTTGTGGGATTGAGGCTGATTGTTTCGAGACTTAGTGCCCTGCTAGGGTTTTTCCCCCGCTTTTTGTTTCTCTTTTGCGTGGTATTGATTGATGGTAGTGTGAGCTTGAGTATAACCAATTTTTGGGGGGGCTTAGCTGAAGCATGCGTTTGGAAATGATGCTGAGGGTTTTGGAGAAAGATTGATGCAATGAGACTGCACTGACACAAATTGTTGAAGCAAGAGTGAAAATGGATTGTAGGGGGTGTGTGGCTCAAACTATTGATTGGGTTGCGGATTCATTTTGTGTGACTAACCCAGTGAGTTGCAACATTTTTTTCTTTTTGGGTTTTCTCGGAGTGTTCTGCTGGCAAGTGTTGGAAAGCAGCTATCTTTTGAATATTCGCTTGGGGTGATTCGTTTGTCAGGATTTTTTACTTTTGTGGTGGGAGTCTGCTCGGATCTGTTCTTTCCGTAGGATGCTCCAGATGATTTTCTATCTTATGCTTGAAGTTTGTTGCCTGCAACTTGAAAAGAACTCCTCTTTTTGAGATTGGATCCTGGAGGTTCTTTCAAAATCTAGATTTTTGCCTATGCCCGTCGTTGAAATTTCTTTGAGGGTGCCCTCGTTTGCCATTTTCGATATGTTAATCTATAGAAAGGTGTATTTAGTGAAGCGATATCGCTTTTCTTCCCTTCTCTTTTTTGCTTCATTAACAATGTGAGAATTCAGATGGTTTGAGGATCCTGGGATGTTTCAACTTGAACTTGAGAACATGGCAATGTAGTGATGTTTCTTTCTCTCCTTCCTTCTAAGTGGTTTCTAACGAGGTTTTTCTTCTGAGGGTTGAAGAATATCTTGCCGATCTTCTTCTTTTAATTGTGTGGCTCCCTTTTGCACATTCATTATTCTTTTGTCATGTGATGTTATGGGTTGGATAGGAATGCAAATCTGACTAGGTTTAAGTGAATCTGTTGGTGTTTTTCTCTGCTGTTTGCTTCTACATGTGCCATAACTTACGTGATGGTGCATGATCTTATTGCAGTGCTCCAGCTGGTGCAAAAAGAAAAGGTGGTGCAGGTGGTCTGAACAAAGTATGTGGGGTCACATCAGAGCTTCAGGCCATCGTCGGCGAGCCAGCATTACCTCGGACCGAGGTGCGAAATTACTCTTCAACTAAAAGGCTTCTGCATTACCCACAAGAAATTTGCTAAAGAACTCTTACTTTGCTTTATCCAGATCGTGAAGCAGCTTTGGGCATACATAAGGAAGAATAACCTCCAAGATCCAAGTAACAAGAGGAAGATAATCTGTGATGATGCCTTGCGTTTGGTATTCGAAACAGATTGCACTGACATGTTCAAGATGAACAAGTTACTTTCCAAACATATTATTCCACTTCAACCTACAAGTATGCAAAATATTCTTAGTATGCAAAATATTCTTAAAGTGATAAATACTCTTTTCCTAGTCCCTAATATGGATTTTATTGAGCCTTTTTTCACATTGTAATGCCTTCAGAGGAGTCAGGTCAAGCGAAAAGATTGAAGGTCAGTGCTGATTCCCCCAATATTAGTTCTCAACCTGGTCCATCTGTAATTATATCTGAAGCGCTAGCCAAGTTTTTGGGAACCGGAGAAAGGGAAATGCTCCAGACAGAAGCACATAGGCGTGTTTGGGAGTACATTAAGATCCATCAACTGGAGGTTTGTAACTTTTAACGCTTACTTTTAGCTTTTCCCTTGCTTGTAATTTTTTACTGTCATTTGAGAGGAAATTGTACTTCCTTATGACATTCTAGCATATGTCAGACTACTATACTGTTTTTGTGTCGTATTTTCACTACTGTTTACCCATTAACGTGTGGTCAGGAAGTTCCCTTTCTTTGCTATTTCGGCATGTAAGAATTGGTAGCTTTTAAGGAAGCCAAAACTGTAAATGTGTTGAATCTGGTTATCATTAGTATTCTGTTTCTTCTGAATTTTTGCTTCTCTTATACAGGATCCTTTGAATCCCATGGGGATACATTGTGATGCCAGGCTTCGGGAGCTTCTTGGCTGTGAAAGCATATCTGCATTGGGAGTACCTGAGATGCTAGAACGCCATCACTTATTTAAGCGATCATGATAGTGCGGCTGGTGAGTGCTCAAGGTTCATTTTAAGTGATTGTTCCCTACCGTTTTTAAAGCATTTTTTTTTTTTCTAATAAATTTTATGGCTAAGAATTGTTTCATGGCAGTTGGCATGTATAAATTTGGTTAACTCTTTTGTCTTTGTATGTTAGCATCTGCAGTGAGCTAGAAATTTGGTTTATGACCTTCATAATCTTTTTATACTCGCAATTTCTTCTTGCAAAAATTATGCAAGCCCTAACTAACCTAAATATACTTGGAATGTGTTTGATCTATGGGTTACAATGCTTTGTGGAACTCATTTGTAGACTGGGTAGTTACTCCAGCATAACTAGATTGACAAACGCCTAGCATTTTGTTACAAGCACGGTAGTATGTAGGTAGTTAATTCTATGGGTCTGGGACTGAAATATATATACTATTGCTTGGTAGTTTTCCCAATTTTTATGGTAATTCTCCTTTTATGCCAACGTGATAAATTTACTCATTTTACTATCATCGTCAAAGATATGTTGCAACTCCTATGAAACCATAGAAATATCCAAAGGGGTTGATTTTCCTAAGTTTCTAAACCAATCTAACTAATGTGTACTTGAGGAGGATTTTATCCTTGATAAAAAAAAGATTTTACTCTGCTCTTTTTGGGGTTCAAACAAAAAACGTTGCAGGTCTGACCATAATAAGTATGTATTTGCAGGTGCACTGAACCTCTACCACCTGGCTGCATGGGATGGTAGAAATGTTAGTTGAGCAGCTTCTGTTTAAGTCCTCTCTTAGGTCTTTTGTGCATTAACAAGGTTAGGTCATCAGATGTTTCATACTTTTGTCCTAGACCAGTTGAAGATATGTAGCATGGGCTAATTGCAAGTAGTATCTAGTAGAAATGCTTTTGTTCTGATTTTAGGCTTATAGGCCTCTGTTTTATTGCTAATTTTCTTTCTGATTTCCTGATCTTAAATCTTGTGGTGATGGATTGACACGTAGTCCTGACATAGTCTTCAGCTGCTTTGTTTTATCCCCCTGACTGGGAAGTCAAATCCTCAGTGTGAACTGTCGTCAAGTTGACGTTCTTATTGTATATGGTGTCGAGTAATCTGTCCAGGGAATGTGTGAAGGACTTCAAAAGTCAAAACCTCACCTTTGAAATCTCTGTATGAATGATATACATCCAAACTTTGCTGCATCGGAAGGAATTTCAAACACTCACAAACAATGTAGAATTACTGAATCAGGAATGTAATGAATGATATGCTAAGGTTTTTTCTTGCGTAAAGCTTCATTTGATGAGATCAGTGTGATGAGGTCGGAAAATCTTCTTGCAAGCATGTAAACAAGGTTCATAGTCAGTATCGAATAGAAAATTAGCAGTGAGACAGATGCATCCTCAATCGTGAGTTTTGATTCATGTGGACTCGGGATAAGGTCCCTACCTTACTTCGCGTGGACCCGAAAAGAGAAAGAATCTGAAAACACAGGTGATCAGTTTTGTGGGTGGTGTATCTACACAGAATATGTCAAACCAACCGTCTAAATCTCAAGAGGGCGTAGCTCATCAGTCTGCAGAAACACATGCTCGTTGAACATGTTCATATGCGCTGGAACCTCTTCAAAGTTTGGTTTTGTTCTGGGCCAAGGGGTACTCATAGGTTGTGTTAGGTGGTCATGATAAAATTTAGGATAAGATAAAATTGATCCTATCTTACTTTGGGTGCCTGCTTAAGATAGGATAAAGTCGAATATATAAACTGGATTAAATTATCCTGGGATGAAGGCGGAGAGAATTTTAATATCCATAATAGGAAAGTTTTTTCCTCAAATAACATATTTGCTTAAAGTAACAAATTTAAATTATATTTCAATATAAACAATATTTGAATTCTAATCTAAGAAATTCAAGATAACAAAAAATAAAGTTTAGTTTTTTAATTTAATCTTATTTTTATTTATATATTTGAATTTAATTCTATCTTATAATATAAATTCAATATATAAATATATATTTATTACATATTTTAGGTGTTTTAGTATTGTCGGTATATTAGTAAAATTTTATATTTTAATAAAATTTTATTAGAGAATGATGGAAGGGGAGAAAGAAATAAAAAAGGAATTAATAAAAAAAGCGAGAAAAAATAAAAAATAAAGTAGATAAGAGTGTCGTGAGAGATTTTTATCATTTTCATCTGTAAAATTTATGATTCATATAGGCATTTAAATAAAATAATATATATAAAAAATATGAATATATCCGATTTTATTATTACAATCACCAAACAGTGGATAAGATATGGTAAAATATCATGAATTTATCCTGTCTAATTCTATTTTATTTAAAAAATCCGGATGAACAAATGTAGCTAGAGTCTATTGATCTCAAAAGGGTATGTAAGGAGCCATCCTAGTGGTTTTGCTATCAATGCAGAGAAAAGCCAAACAACAGTCAAGTTGCAAGAAGATCTCTATTTTGCCGACGCCATCTGATGCCATCTTTCGAAACATAACTATTGAGAAATTTGGCAAACCAAAATCATCAGTTTAATATACTAAAGTATTACTAATTCAGTGCTTTTTCAATGACGCCTTTCACATTTTAAATTGGTAATTACCTTTGGAAATCATATACGATTAGGTATTCACATGAAAAGAGTATCTAGACTGTATTTAGACTACCCATAATGATGTGCTTATAAGGTTTTCAACTATGACATTGTGAAAAGAAATCTTAATCTTGGCAAATTCAATTAATTAGTTTGGTGTTTCATAAAGGTTACATCTTTCTAGTGTTGATTTGGCTATGGTATTGCAGGTTTCCAAATTGTTGTGTTTGATATCATTGGAAAACTTTACCAAATGAATCCCAACACCGCTATAATTATTAATTGCCTGGTTGAATAGCATGCTTTGTGTGGACTTCTCACCACACTTCTCTTGAGGTTAGATCGGTTCCTAAGTGAATCGGTTCTAGAAGAACAACTTGGAACTGATTGCAGGTCTCGGTTCCAATTTTTCCGGAATCGATACTTTTCTCTTTTAAAATAATTGACATTTTTATTAAAGTTTATTATACCAAGCCTAAAACACTAAAATGAATAACTTCATAGAAAGTGTAATAATACAAAGCCGGTGGAAGAAAAAGCAAAAATTGCGCAAAATTTTTCGTTACGTCCCAAAAATGAGCTCAAGTACATATGCCTTGCTCAGTCAGGTTTCTAGGCTGAACTAGGTTGAACTGAGAGGTCCATGAGCCAAGGCCGAAAGTCGGAACAGAATAAATTTTAAGTGAATTCTAGCTTTATGAAACAGAGAATTGGATTGGTTCTCCCAGAACTGGCCCAGAATTAGACCGACAATGCCCTGCATCCCTGCTCGAACCAAACCAGTGCTCAACCCCTAGTAATGATCTTACTGCATTTTATGTTATAGAGAATCTGCTATGCATTATTGGAGGAATAAAGCTAAATGAATAATTAGCCATGGAATATCGTACTTTTTATAGCTTTGTATAAGATACTTTATTCAAGGAAAATTTACTGTGCAAGACTTAATAAATGAACTGATCATCAGTTGGCATATCTTCTTCTACAAAGTTGTTACAAAAGAAAGTACTTCCTTTATCAGATTTGGCCCTACTATAAAGGTCAAAAAGAATTCGAATGACACTAAAGAAGGTCGTAAGCTAATGGAAATCACAGAACATGGAAGCATATGATGCCAATGCTCTTTAGTCACCTTCAAGACCTGCACAGAAGCACGCTGAAGCAAAGAGACAGATATGATGCTGATACGAGAGAGAGTTGGCCTCCACAGCCTGCCATTTCACCATTTCAATGTCGCAAAAGTCCGCGAAGGATGAATGAAATATGCAATAATTACAGTACAAATTAGTTGAGTTAAAAGAAAACCAGAATTTCCAGCCAGACATGCTTATATGTTCGTATTCTTTGGTGTATCGCTAACATGATGCATCAACTTTCTGATCTTCTGCTTCTTGTGCACGAGGTTATTGTAATATCGCTGTGATTCGACAGAGTTAGTCAAATACAATAAGGATGTGTGGAAAAACACATTCTATGGACCGTGACTGATCGTAAGTTGGTTCAAAGATTGTATTACATATCTACTAAATCAATAATGATAGAGATAACAAGTATTTACAAAAGCTAAATATGAAAAACTTATGTCACCATCAACATGTGATAACTTCATGTAACGAAAAAGATACGGTACTTGACCATAGCCTCGTCAAAATCACTTAACAATGTCAGTCTATTATTGCATTGAGACAGAATCGATTACAATATAAAAGCACTTTGTGGGTCTCACTCTAACAACTAAACTATGATTGCTTTGATCTATCGAACCAAAGTTAGGCCATACTTTCTCTAGCCCTTGCATAGTAAATTCCAGTTGGACACTTGTCTTTTTCCATTTATTCCAAAGCTCTTTCTTTTTTGGCCAACAATTCCCCGCTCTTCTACCCTATTAGAATCTGGCAGTCATGTCTCTCTCTCTCTCTATAAATAGATCTCATGCTGTTTGTTCTCTCTGCACCAACACACTAAGCAACACTCGTTTCTTTCTCATTCCCTCAGTGTCCAAGCTTCTCTCAAACTCCCCTTCAACTCAATCAATGGCCAGTGCTCAGGTACACGAGTTCACAGCTTTATCTTTAGTATCATAGGAACCTTTAAGTCCAGTTTTCATGGACGAAATCCATCTCACTGCACTTTTGTTTTTCCTTTAATTCATTGACGTGATCAGCACACTCTTTCTTGACCTAGTCACTTTTAATTATATCCATTGAATAGGGTGTTGTAAAATAGCTTTTACGCTGAGATGCTCAATATTCAAGACTATTCAGGGCGTGTTTAGTAACCGACTAATTCTTGATTATTTCTGTTCTTATGTTCCCAAAAACAAAAAAAAGAACATAAATCCGTTTGGTAATGTTAGCTAATTTTTTTACTTCTGGGAACAAATTTGTTCATGAGAATAGATTTGGAATGGAATCAAAAAGTATAAAATTTTTACTTCTTTGTTTCTGGAAACAATTCTAGATCAAAACAAATTTTTTTTTCTCTCTTTTCTTTTCTTCTTCTTAGCAACCTTGCTAGCCCTCGGTGACCGGCCAAATGAGATTCGGTGACCTTGTTGACCCTTATCGAGGTCGAGCCTTGCCCAGCCATTTTCGGCCTTGCCCGACCATGGCGAGGCCACCTCTCGGTGATTCGATGAGGTTGAGCCTCACCTAGCTAAGGTGAGGCTAAGCTCGTGCAACCACTATGAGGCTCCGGTTGGCCAGCGACTAGTTAGATGAGGAAGAAGAAGAGAAGGAAAAATCAAAAAGAAAAACTCATAAAATCATTAAAACATCAAAAGTAATTCTACAACACAAAAAAATTTAAAGGTTGTACCAAATGCATTTTTGTTTTTGTTTTTTTTTTTTTTCTATTCTGAGAATAGAAATTTTGTGCAGTTATTAAATATTTTCAAATGCTTAGAAGCTTATCAGGGAAAAAAAAAAAGAAGAAAATAACTATTTGTAAACAGAAATTATTCTCAGAAACGAAATGGTTACCAAATAGGACCTCAATCTGCTACCACAGCAAAATGAGGAAAAAAGAAGAAGAAGCTTATTACGTCCACACTCAGTTCATACATGAAGAAAGCCTCTCCGTGGGCAGATAATGATACTACCTCAAGAAGAGCACTGGATAGTTTGCAAACTTAATTAAAATCATGAACCATCATGTTTAGATCAGTAGTTTCCTTTTGAGAGTACCTAACGACAAGCGTGAAGAAATAATGTTTGATGGGGTTCACAGAATTGCAAACCAACCTTAGCCCTTTATGGTGAATCAAATTGCTGAACAAGACAGATAGAGTTTGCCTTCTGCTTGCAAATACTCAATTCTTCATCTTTCCTTCCTGTATAACATAACATGTATGAACAAAATCAGATGGATAGAAAAACACCTGAGACAAATGAATTGCTTTCCCAGGTTTCAAAACCTCAGACCGAATTTCCAGAAATCGAAGCAGCTGACGCAACCAAGCCTGAAGAGACGATTGCAGGATTGGAACCAGCCACTGATCATAATGGCGAGATTCCTTCAGAGGAAGCAGTAGAGGAAGCCGATGAGGTCGAAGCCGAGGAGCCACCAGAGGAAGAAACCAAAGAAACTAATGAAAAAGTCACCGAAGAACCAGCTGCATCACTGGAAGAAGACGAGAATCCCCTCGAAGAAGAGGAAGAATAAATCTTTTGTGTGATATAGGTGCTTGGAATTCTCTGTTATACCCTATGTTGTCTTTCTTATCAATTATCATGCATGTCAAACTCGGTAAGAGTGAGACTTGTATTATTCTGTTTTAGTCATATGGATGTAACCTCTAAGGTTTGTTGTATCATTTGTTAACATGTTGCTTTCCTTGATGTCGTTCTCCAAGGTTATGTTTTTCAATATACCGTTGTGCTATTTCTTGCGATTTCTATACTTTTACCATATTTTCTATGCTAAAATTGAGGCCAACTGAATAAAACAAAAATTCAATCACACACAAACACCCTGAATAAAAATGAAAATTTGAAAAGAAGTTAAGGTTTCTCCAAGCTTTGCAACTTCATCGACTGAAGTCCATTTAATTCGCAAAGAGCGCGTGCACACGCAAACCCACGAACAAAAAGGAAGGGATAGCCACACATTAAGCACGTACTCAGAGAGAGAGAGAGAGAGAGAGAGAGAGAGAGATTATAACCTGTCCATTTCCATGGATCACTGGTAACCATTCCTGAGTGTATTTTTTTTCACTGTCAATGTCGGCTGCTAATTCATTCAATCCCAAAGCTACAGGCCACTTGCTCTTGGGTGATAAACTCGAGATGCTCTCACATTACATCCAGCAAAGGATACAGTGGAAGCAACAAGATGAAAAAGCATGTCTGGGATGTTGGTAACTGATCGGATGGCTGCAGGGACCTGGAAATTTGAAGCCGAGAAGTCAAACCGCGAAAGCCCCCTGCTGGTAGATACTTTATGGATGTCTGAAAGAAATGAAGAGCCTTCTTTTGCTCCAATGACATCTTGCTCACAACCCAAGGAAAAAAATTAAGAGAAGATCGTGATGGAAGCAGGAACAATATGTTAAACCGGCTAGCGTTCTCCATTCTTTATGTTTGACATAGACACAACATCCACAATCAGAAGGTTCAGCTACTTATGCATATGCTCAAATTTCAGTTTCTAGATGTCTTTAATTCAAGAGTACAATACTAAAATCACATCATCCTTAACTTCTTTTAACTTGCTGCACTTCAACTAATTATTCTCTCAGTATGAAATGAAGCTATACAGATACTGTCACTTCTCCGAGTCCTTCAAGCAACAAGCAAGTTGCTGAAAACTATCTATCAAACATTCATAGAGATGTCTCAGCAAGAAAGCACTCATACAAGTCATGCTGTAGAGCCCAAAATAATGAAAATATTCCCAAATTGTTAGATTTCGCTCCTTAAATTCTTCAATGGTTCAATCAGGTGACAAGTATAGACTATAATGCCTTCATTCTCAGAGATATACAGAGACATATGGTTCTGATAAGGAAGAACTTGCACAATGCTATCTCAATTATGTTCTGTTTCAGCTCCATGAACTAATAAGAAGCCAAGATTTTTGTGGATAGTCTGTAAAAAACAGAAGACAAATTCCTCTAAAAACATTGATGTACCACAAGCACTGAAAATTACTAGCACAAATGTCAGAATGAAAATTTCCATGAAGTAAGAAAAAAAAAAAATCATTCCCTTATCATCTAGTAAGATCAAATACATCCATGAGGACCCTTGAAGCAACAAGAGAAGCATTTCAAAGGATCACATGCAAGCGAGGCCATGATCACATTGTGTGTTTGCTCCATGAGGTTTCTACAGAGTAGATATTAGAAATTAATCAGAAAATTGTTTCTGATTTATCAGTTGCAAGTAGTGCAATTAATAGACTACATCCAGTAATAGCATATTCATGTTAAAAGCCAGTATGGAAAAAATTCGTCAAATAAGCATCTAATAAATAACATTACCAGAAACGATGTTCATATTTCCTTTGGAAGAAGAAGCACCTGTATATGTAAAAAAGATGATTCATTTGGAACTCTTAACAAAAATGTAGCTCAGAGATATTCCACTAGAAACCAAAGAATATTCTTGAATACAAAGTCTAAGAAAATCTCGATAAAAATATTGCAAATAGCTATTTCATTATTTTCATGAATATTCATGTACATGACAGTGAATCTCGTCTTTACAACTTCTCCAGCGAATGCAACAAAGATTGAAATTGTGTATAAAAATCATTTCTCCTAGCTTTCATGGGACAAACAGTAAGGGCCAAGACTGCTCCGTGATGGCCATCGAGCAATGCAATAGTTAATTACTAGTTTTTATCATCATTGAGTGACAAATTTTTACTGGAACTGATGTCACTTTTTTGTGCTCTTACAGAATCCATGCATGGCAACTCTAACAGTCAAGATTGCTCTGAGACAGAGAAAAGCTTAACAAAATTGTAGTTTACATAGTAAATAAAGACTTGCTGCTGCAAAATATGGATGTTTCTTCACCTAATCATGGTTTAGAGAAAAAAAGAGTTTCCTTTAAGAGCCTTGAACAGTGGTTATGCTGAAAAGTATGTAGCACCCTTTAACCTTTTAAATCTTACATAGTTGTTGAGGTTCAATCTGCACTTTGGAAATTAAAGGAAACTCTGTATGTTTGAAGGATATAAAATCAGTGCTAATATGGAAATTTACAAGTACTTTAGCAACTCTCTAAGGAACCAAAAAGGAGATACTTTGTCCAGAATGGACAGGAAAGACGAGAGTGAAATTGTTCAGGTATCCTGTTTGCTCTACTATGGTGATAATTAAGCCTGGTTCTATCTAATGTCGTACTCTAACCCTCATCCCATAATAAAGAAGATAATAGATCTCTTTTGAATAACTTTTTTGGATAGAGCGAACACAAATGAGTTATATAATATATGGGGCAAGAGTTCAAGCGACTATATCCCTTCTTAAGGCACAGAGGGAAAGATTAGGCATCATCTGGGACATAGGTAGAAGCAGTTCCCACAGTAGTACTCTAAGGACATGCCGGATACTGAGGAACCGCATGAGAGATGCTGCGATGATAGTTTGTGAAATGAAGTGGATTCCGAAATCCAAAAGAATCTTCTTTTTGGTGAATAAGATTGGGTCGAATAGTCATCATCAGTTGACAATTAGAAACTGATAAGAGGGAAGTTGTTATTCCGGTGATAAGATAAGGAAGAATCATTTAGCAGAAGTAGAATGGATTCAGATAATTTGTGCAGATTAACTACATTTTGAGATGTCTATTATCATGGTTCAACTTAGTAAATGAGAGTAACGTGATCTCCCTTGCTTTTTTTTTTTTTTTTTTTTTTTTTTTTTTTTTTAACAGGTAAGATCACGCCTAACACAACAATACATTCATCCCTCGAAGCTTTTATTTCATAATGACAAAAAGTGTTCTTGTGGATGATGCCCTCCAGGAAATGTTGAGCAATTGGGAAGGCATCGAAGGAACTTCTCATGTTCTGCATCAGATTATATATATATATATATATATATATATATATTTTTTTTTTTTTTTCTCAAGGCAAGATAGTACTTCCGATTTTGCAGTAAATCTTGATCAATGGCCTACTATGGAGAAACCCCAAATTTCATGCTACAGATTCATGGACCACACTGTTGTTGTAGTCACTTGAATTGTTGAGAGAATCACTCTCCAGAGAAAAGTTTTCTTAGGCATGAATTTAACTTTAGATTAAATAGATAGATGGATGATCCACCATGCCTTGTGAATTTGCACCAACATCGAGGTGATTTAGCACATCGATCAACATTAGCTAGAGGAAAGTACACAGATTTATCAACATGGAATATATACACAAATTATTTTACACCTCGTAGAGCTCTGTGATGATACATGCTAAGCGACAAGAGCTTGAATAGTAAAAATTAGTGGAAAGTGGATGGATAGATAAGCATCAACTTATTAGGCATAACAACTCCAAGATAGACTTAAGTATTATTCAAGGACATACCACCCAGAACCAAAGTACTTGAGGATTGATGTCTGCATATCCATTGTGCTCTGCGTATGCCCTCCGGTCTTCGATGTATATATCTTCTTCAGTCTCATAAAGCATTAGATTGAGATCCTCAAGTTCCAAATTCTGAAAGCAGAGGTTTTGGAATCTCTGGGCTAGAAGCATTTCATCGAAGCCTTCTCCAAAACTCCATAAATGTTTTGATATTGACATGACGAACCGGTAACTCACTAGAAATTGTACCGGTTTTTGCTGATCACTGCAATGCCTTCTCCTCCTGGCCATAGTTCTATCAATTTCATCCCCAACGAATGCTCAACTTCTGGAGCAAACGTTAGTCCTAAAATGTCTGAATCAATTTATCTTGGCATCCAGTTCTAGAATCTGCTTGCAGCTTCCACAAAACATTGAGTCTGCATCTTTTGCATTGCCTAGAAAGACATCTGAACCAGCTAATTGTAAGAAGAAGATGTGGTCAAGAAGTATACCGACTTGCACTTCTTGTATCAAGGATAAGGAAACTAGCTTACCGCAGAATTTATACTTGTCAAGCTCAGTAGGTTCTACCTTGGCTGCAAATATTTCATCTTCCAAACACTAAACAATCTTGTGGTCCTCACAGTTGTGATGTGGTCCTCACAGTTGTGATCCTTGAAATGTGCCCAAGAAGCACGAGCAGCTGGAAAAATATCATCTTCCAAACACCAAACAATCTTGGAAGAGTCATACGGTAGAATGCTAATTATAGTTCATAAATGTACAACTAATGTTCGGACAGTTCTGCCAATGAATATTTCCAACCAATTGCAGTTGGTATTACACGCTGCAGATTAGAAGAACCTGATGTTCGAATCCTCTCATATGAAGTACCAGTACTTATATAAAAGCATGGGTTGTCTACCAAACAGTGGGATTGAAGGCTATCATGCATCTGCAGAGAACTGCCAAAGATACAAAAAGAGTACAGCAGCTCATGATCACCTAAATTTATATTCACCCAACATTACTCTATCCCTTAAATGAAACTCTAAGAGCGTCAGCCAACTTACATGGTTCTGGAAAGAATCTTCTTCCATCATTCGGGCATGGCAGGAACACCGCTTTCTTTGTTAAATATGGTTCTACAAGCCATATAGAACAATTATTGCATTACACCTGGACCGAGGACCTCCTCGTTATTGAATCTAACAGACATGGTAAGACAAAGGATTCTCAGATCAACTTGAGACAAAGAGACAATGGAATCGGCCAGCATGCAAGTCCTGTCAATGCTAACCACAATTACCCCTTGGTGGCCACCGGTGGCAAAGATCAATTTGAATGCTAAGTGCCTGTTACATTCAAAATCGGCCATGTCCTTGTGCTCAACAAGCCACATGTACTTGTAAGCCTGCTCTGTTATCCTAAGAACCAGTGCCCTTATCACTGATTTCCTGTGCCTCAAGACTGCACGAAATGCTTATTTGGCACCCAGGAGTAGCTTCGAGAGCATGTTCAGCACTTTAAGTAAAGGCAGGTACTTGGCCCAAGCCATGCCAATAACCCTATTTCTCTCTGGGGCTAATTGCTCCTCCATTTTGCTGAAGTGCTCATCCAAAGCCGTCAAGATGTTCATGAAGCGACTGTGCAGTGTCTTGGCTTCTTGAAAATCTGGCTACCACTCTGATATGGCAACATGATAAAACCGTGCAGGTGCTGCTTAAGCGAAGTACAAAGCAGGTTCAACAGTGATGAGAAGTCACGGATGTCTGTCATCCTCGGCCCCTCACTCCTTATTGGCAGTGGCAACTGCAAGCTCCAAGCAGCCGAATCAGCACATAACCTTGTGGGCTACTTCCATAGCAAAATCGAATAATCCTCATATGTCCAACATCCCCTTGTTTGAGGAATTCGTAAATGCCCCGAGTGGAAGATGCTGTTCATGGCTGTTGAAAGCGTTCTTCGGCAGGTTAAGTGCAATGTGACATTGAGCGACATGACTACTCCTTGGAGTGGCTTGCAGAAGTTAAGCACGACTGATAGGCACAGAACAGGGTGAATGTTCGGAAGCTGGTGGTTGCAAAACTTCAGGAAGTGCCTAACTGCGTCATTTGCACCATCTCTGTTTCCCGGGAAGTTGCACTTTGTTGTACTTTATTAGTACGTCCATAATGGAGTGCGTTACGCATCATTTCGTCTTGATAAGTTATGATGGAAAGACACCATTTGAAAGGGTATGAGGGAGTCGTATACAAATCTTCTGAAGATAACCGTTGGTATGGCTGGCAGAATGTACCCTCAGAAAGAAATTGTTCACATTTTCTTGTTCCATTTCTATCAAAGAAAAAGAATGCGTTCCATTTCTCCTTCACGAAAACAATTGGTATTTACGCTGTGGAAATTGAATGTTTTCCTCATGACTGCATTCAAACCAAGGTGACGTAATATTGTTCGTCATTCATCCGTAATTTAATGATCGTTCCGGAGTAAATTGTCCATTGCGCACCTACACACTTGTTGAGAAGGACAAGAGATGCCACAACCAGCGACTTGTTAGCATCTTGAAGTGGATGCAAGAAGCTGAGTCGTCGTCTTGAGGAGTCATTTGAGAGAACTTCCTCAAGAGAAGTTTGAGTTGGTCCTTGGCAGATAGTTTTCGCCTTTTTAGAGAAGCGACACGATTGTTACTGTGTCTTCGATGCAGATGAATGCGTCGGGCCCCTTGATGGTGTGATGCCGTGCTGCTCTGTCATAGAAACTCCAGTCATGACCTCGGTTCGCTCAATCAGCTCTGCAACTTTGGATGCAAGCGTTGCATGGGGGAACGAAGCTCCTCTGGTGCAGATAAAGAAGCTGCGGTGACACTGCTGTTCCGAGCACTTGATGAGTGGACTCAGAAAGCTACGGCGAGCACGAGAGCACAATCAAGGTCTTGTCCTGTGAATTCTCGACACCTTAGTACTCGCCATAGTAAGTTGGCCATTCCGTGGGACAATTGGCATTGTTAGGCTGCAAGTTTGAGATCAACTGGATCTTCAGGTCATCGGCATCCATGGAGGACGAGGAGGAGAGAAGGTGGCGAGAGCTCGAAGATGGACATTTTGACCTTAGACAATAACCTGGCCATGGCGAAAATGGTTGAGAGAGAGAGAGAGAGAGAGAGAGAGAGAGAGAGAGAGAGAGAGAGAGAGTAATGTTTTGAGGTCTATGAAGATATGAAGAATACAAGGGAATTGGTTGAAGGAGAAGCGGAGAGAGGGCGAGATGGGCATGATGCAGGCAAAACGTGACTAAGAGAAAAGCAAAGCAAATTCATTTCACTCTTTATTTCTAATTTTTTTTGCCTTTCTTTGCTCTAACCTAAGTTTTTCAGTGTTGGTGACACTGTGTCAAATAGGGGTGTGTAACTGGACCGGGTATACCCAGTTCCTGGACCAGCCCACCCGAAAAACAGGGTCGAACCCGTTGAAACCGGTCCGGTAACCGGTTCCCAAAATACGGAATCGGTTCAAACGGGTTCAGGAATAGGTTCCAAGTGATTACCCACCCGGAAACAGTTCTCGGACCGGTTTTGGAATCGGTTCCCGGACCGGTTTTGGAAGTAGAGGTCCAAAACCCTTTTTTTTTTTTTCTCCCGATTTCTATTCTTACTCCTGCAATCACACGATATTTTTTCTCTTGGCTCTCTCAAACATGCGGCACTCCTCATTCGTCATTCTTCTTCCTCACTTGCTTCCCTCCCTCACCGGCTCCCTCTCGCATTGTCTGATGGACGGACGATGTTTGTGGCCGTCGAATTCTTATGTATCACATGGATTGGCTCACCTAATTTATCTTTTGCAGGAGAAGTAATGCTTGCATAAATGAGTAGCTTCATGTAGTAGTTGTGGGAATAAGACTAATATTAGACCTATGTTTGTTGTTAATTTTTTGCCTTGTGATTTTATTTATTATAATTAGCCATGTGGATCCTTAATTTTTTCATTTAGTCAGAAAGTTCATGTATTTATTTATTACAAGTGCTTAATGTTTCAATACAAATTAGGAGGATTACGTTATTTTCTCGTGTATTAATATAAAATTCAAAGTCGTATAGGATATCGGGAGATTGTAAACAGGTTCCAGTGAAAATACGGTTGATCCTGGAACCGGATTGGAAAAACAGGGTGGGTCAGGTATAGGGTCCAATACAAACAGAGTCGGGTATAGGGTCCAGAAAAAGGGAACCGGTTATAACAGGGTCGGGTACAGGGTTCAGGTCTAGACCCTACCCACCTTGGACCCGATCACCTCTAGTGTCAAAGGCTCTTCACGGAGACCGTACAAGGCAATGTAATTGAGATTCTACTTTTCAATGGTGACATAATTGCAAATTGTCTTTTCTTCTGCTTTTTTTTTTTCCAGTAAAAAAAGAATTCGAAAGGAAAAAAAAAAGATAAAAGAAAAAATTAATTAAAAGTTAAAAAATATTAAAAAATATTTACATTAACATTAGCCATGCTATGTAAGTTGGTTGTCATTCACATTAATGATTTCTAGTCAAAATTTGTTAGATAGACTCAAGCAGCAAAATATGGAAATGTTTTTAACTCAATTAGTAAAATTACGAAATGTTTATGATTTAATTGACAAAAATACAAAAGGTTTAGGATGTTTTGGATAATTTTCTCGAAAACAACCCTAGAAGAGCCTAATGTGCAATTATAAAATTATAAAGAAGCAATTGACATAAACTAAATAATAGGAAATTAACTGAAACGATCCTAAAAGAGTCCAATGTAATTAGTAACCCTCCTCTCCCTAAAACGATCCTAAAAGAGCCAAATGTAATTAGTAACCCTCTCTCTCTCTCTCTCTCTCTCTCTCTCTCTCTCTCTCTCTCTCTCTCTCTCTCCGAGTGTGTTGTGGGCAATAGGGGTGAGTGGTTTCAAGGTAGATCTAGATTCCACTCTGAAAAAGGAAAAAGTAATTTTGGGATTTTTATATCTAAGGAAACAATCTTCAGATTTTTTCCATATTCTTATCGACGGAAAAATCACTTTCTCATTGCTGACGAACATTTGACTAGCTGATGAGTTTAGACCTTTAATTGAGATTGACTTAGCCACTTCAGGCCTTACTTTGAAAAAAAAATGTTTATTCTTGGCCTTTTTTGTTTTTTTTTGAGAAAATGGCTCCACTTTTGACTCTTATTTAGAATTTTCCTTATCAATGTAGATACGGAATTAATATTAGGGATAGATTTACCATATCAATAATTGGGATACGAATTTTTCTTTTTTGGCAATAGTTGTTGAGATGTGGATTCAGATGCTAGATTTATTGGTGCTTTGATCGCAAACAAAGGGAAGGTCTCTCTATGGCTTCTCTATATAGAGAGGCATAGTTTTTTTCCCATCATGGTGTCATGTTTTATTAGATCTGTAAATTAAGCTCGATTTAATATGGACTTCGAGCATAAGCTCGACGAGCACTGCTTTTTTGTTTCATATCTTCATATATGAGTTCAATTGTTGGTTAATATGCTTGATACACATTGTTGGATAGGTAGGAGTTTCAGCCTTAGCTCCTGGCTCTCAATTGGCGACAGCAAGTTCGAGTCCGGAGCAGCCCAACCTGCCCGCCCCTTCTTGGCTACTTTCACGGTGAAATCAGGCATGTCTTGCACGTCCAAGATGCCCTCGCGTCAGGGTATCATCATGCCCGAATGGAAGATGCCGTTCTCGAGTGTTGCAAGCGCGCTTCGGCAAGATATTCATTGAACGACGCGACGACTCCTCGGAGCGACTTGCAGTAGTTGAGCACGAGGCAGGGAGCGGGGTGAATGTTCGAAAGGCAATGATCACAAAACTTCAGAAGGTGCCTAACTATGCAATTTGCACAACTGCTGTTTTGTAGAAAGTCGCACTTGTAGAACCTAAGAAGAGATGCCACGACCGGTGATTTGTTTAGCATCTCAAGGTAGATGTAAGAATATTCCAATATCGAGAAGAGTTTGTAACAATCGACGCAAAGTTTGTAACCATGACCATTGTTTTAGAGATATATCTTAAAAATCCTCCATTTCCACTCGAAGAAGAGGAAGAATAAATCTTTTGTGTGAGATTACTGCTTGGAATCCTCTGTTTTTCTCTATATTTTGTTTTCTTTCTTATCATCTGCATGCCAGACTTGGTGAGAGTGAGACTATGGTCGTTCTGTTTTAGTTGAATGGATGAAATCTCTGAAATGTGTTCAATTCGTAATTAACATGATGCCTTTTTTCTTGATGTCATTCTCCAAGTTCATGTTTCTCTATATACCGTAAAATGCTATTTCTATGTGATCTCTATAGTTTTACCATAATTCTATGCTAAAACCAAGGCCAATTGAAAGAACAAAAATTTGAGCACACGCCCTGGAAAAATGAGAAGTTCAAAAGATTGGGATTTTTACAAGCTTTGCAACTTCACCAACTGAAATCCATTTAATTGGCAAAGCAAACTTAAACCGAAAAGCTAGGACATATATATAGAAAACCTCAACGAAGAGTGCATGCTTGCTCAGACCCACAAACCGAAAGGGATAAGCACATGACATGACCTTCCCGGAGGTGGAACACTAAGGGAAAAGCTAGTGGACGAATAAACATGGACGAAGGTTCCTCTCATTAGGCAATTGCTTGCATTTAGCGCAGACTCTCTCAAGCCCTATCAATTGTAACTTGGTACCTGATTTAACATATAATTTATCTTATGTTTTGGAGCCATCACTAATTAGTTAGGTTCCGATTAATTAGATTATATTTTACTTCTACGAACCAGAGATTTGACGGGTTTAGAGACTTGATTTTCTTAGATAAATCTAACAATCTTTCGGTAATTTTTCTTTTTATTTTCAAAAATATTTAACAAGTAGTCTTGAATGATTTGATCCTAATCCACTAACATATAATGGGTGATTATGTGGGCGCACAATAAAAATTGTAACACCCATTCATCAAAGAAATGAATAGTTTGCAGAAAATTCAAAAGAGCATAGGCACACTAAGCAAATCGAGGTATATCACTACCCATTACCACGAGATTCCTGCAAAAACTATCACTAATGGAAAAATGCGTGTAAAATGCTTAGATGTTATGCATGATCGTTCATACATTAATGACTAACTAACATGTAGTCTATACTTTGTTTTTGTATTATCATTTTTTTTTTCAAAATAATTTTTTTTCTTAACCTGAACTAGGCTTAATTTACATTAGCATGGACTAACTCAGAACATAAGTATTACATTAACTGAGCTCGAATCATCCTTTCCAAAATAGAAGCGCTATTTGGACATTTTGTTGAACATTTGGTTCGCGTCAAAATGCCCAGACCACTTTCCCAAGCCATATTCATGGCCTTCGATCTTGACTTGCGGATGACCTTAAGCAAGAGTAAAGCTCCAATGCTGGGCAACTTCAAATCAATAGCACAAAAAGCCAGTAACAGCTCACAAAACTCATCAAATCATGGTTAAAAGCTCCTTCAAATTCACCAGTCTGGCTGTCTTGCAAGTTTGGGGTGGAAACTAGGACAGCCAGACCAGTAAACTGTCCAATTTCACGCCCTTGTATCTAATACACCTAGGGCTTCATACAAAATCCACTTGATTCGAATGAAAGTATGCAACGTAGAGTTTTAAACGTATGAAAAATAATCAACTACACATATCGAAATGACGTTCCAAAGTGGCTTGCATGCACGATCCCTACCGCCCAGCCGTGCACGACTCATTGCCTTAGGCGGATCAGCTCAGGGTTCACCAAAAGTGAGGACCCTTGCAGGCCTTTCAACAAGCAGTTTATATGCATTGAGAAAATCGAACCTAGTCATGAATTCGATGCAATTTTTCGTCTGAAAATGTCTAAAACAATGATATATATCATTATGAACCACAAGCAACGCTTCAGATTTTCAGCGGTTCACACATGGGTAATGCGAACACATCTCAGCCTTCTGTCTCACCAAAACAGGGTAGCACTAGAGAGGGTGCAGTTACCTGGCTTTTCACAACGCCACAGCTGGGGTGAGCATACGAGTCGATGGTCGGAGTACCTAAAACGGCTGGGGCTCAGGTGAGGTGCCGGCCGTCCAGGCTTTCTCGGCCAGAAAAACAGGGCAGAATAGGGGAGATGCGGCTCTTCTAGGCTGGTCAGGCTCTGCGGGTTTTGTTGGTAATGGCGTGGTGCTCAGCGGAGCGTGGTGATGATGTGAGGACAAGGCACAGCTGCAGCAGGAAGTGTAGTGACAATGGTGAGCTCTCCGAGGCCATTGGCTAGGGAGAGCGATGAGCGGTAGAGACGGTGGCGCGGAGGCTGGGCGGGCGGATCCGATTGGTAAGTGGTGGTCTGGGTGGTCGAAGGTGGTTATGCGGTGACCTGCGAAGAATGACTGTGGCTGTGTGCGTGTGAAGTCGGTGATAGAAGTTGGTTATGGTAATGAATTGTTGGAAGATATGCTCAAGATTTCGTTTTTGATTATGATTGTGTACTAAATCAATTAGGGATTAGATTGAGATTGAGATTGATTGGATTGAGATCAAGTTTGATTTGTAGAATGTATCTTTGCCATTTATTGTGTACATTTGTACCATATTTACAGGGCCTTGTACACTTGGGAGAATTGAAGAAAATACAATTTTTTTTCCTCAAACTCCTTCTTCCAGTCACCTTCTTCCCTATCTTCTTGCTCTTTCTTGCTTCCTTTTATGGTCTCAGAGCCTCCAAGCTCTTGATTTAGCTTCTGCTTCGATTGCTTGCCAATGAATGCTGACTTGCAAAACAGAGCCATTCCTTCGGTGTAGAGATCAATTTTCTAAGGAAGAAGAAAAGAGCGATTTTTTACCACCATGACCAATCCACAAAATTTGCCTTCTACTTCTAATGACCAACCTACAGGATAAGTCACACCTGCTACCTGAAACTCAGGATCCAACAATGGAATTTCGCATAACCCAATAACAGCTCACTCAAGCCCAACACATGAATGGCAGCCCATTCGAGCTAAGTCTAGTCTGGGGTGGCCCATTTCAAGCGAGCCCATCATAGGTCAACCCATTGCGAGCCATCCTTACCGGTGGGTACCTTATCTATGGTACCTTGGGCTAAGCCTAAATCCATCATTGCCTGGACTTTAGGGCTAGCAAAACAATGCCCAACCCGATGGGAGCCCACCAACCAGAAGTGGGGCAAGCCTAGCCATCGGGTCAGATCAAGTTAATGCGGAGCAGACGGGCAGATCGGGCGGAAGAAATCCCTACTCGGAATTTTTCAATGCAAGTCATGGAGCCGGGTCAAGCAATTCAAGTATGGGGAGAAATCCATACATGAGTTTTGTGCCTAGCTTTTTACCTTTTCCAGTCATGGTTGTTCGGAGCCCGGCAACCCCCTGTATGTGTCAATCATCGACCGGTCAAAATTGCGACTCATTAGTCTTACGGGTCGAACTAAAACAAAATACTTTTTCTTAGTAGGTGTGATCCGTTGGACATAGATCCAATTTTTCCATTTTTTCGATTCCTTAGAAATTTTTTTTCCTGTTCTTGGGGGTATCAAGATGCCACTGTGTCAGGATATCTTATCTGTCTCTCCAGAAAAATGGATATCTCCAGAAAAGATTTTCAGTTCGATAATTAACCAGGCTTGAAAACTACTGCAAGTGGTCATAGGACTTTCGCCAGGCCCTCGTGACAAAGGACAAAGACGGCTTTCTCGACGGAGCCATCTCGATCCCCTTCAACAAGTGCTTGGCTTGAAATTGGAGAAAATGTAATCAACTCGTTCTAACATGGATCGGTAATTGCATATCTCCAGACGTCGTAGCCGATCTTCCATCGTTGGAGGACTTGAAGAGCATGTGGGAAAACATCAAACAAATGTATAGAAAATTAGATTGAGCGAAATGTTCTCTCTCATGCAGGAATTCAATGAATTCAAGCACGACAATATGATAGTCATGATCGTTTTCAACAAATTATCATCGCTTTGGAACGACCTTGAAGTTGTAGAGGAGAAACTAAAGGGCCCAAGAGAAATTCTTGCACAGTGTAGATCTATAAAATAAAAAGAAAAAGTCACTCGATTTGTCCTAATTTTGAATGAATTTTACCTAACCTTTCGTTCATAGATTTTGGCCATGGAACCGATGTCACATCTCGGGCGAATCTTCCAATTAGTTGTTCAGGAAGGAAGCCAGTGGCTCACGACATTGAAGTATGCGAAAGGAGGGGAGAGTATTGCCCATGCAGCCCACGGCAAATGGCGAGAATAGGGTGTCAAAAGCCTAAGCCAGGAGAGAGAGCGTCAAGAGGGGCTCGGGTTCCATGGAGGTGGAGGCGGCAATATCCGTTCCCTTAAAAGGGAAGGGACAAACGGCCTAGATCATTCACACTAATCGGACGGCTCGCAGGGGACAGATACATTAGTTGAATCACATGGTGGGCATGACTCCACGTCTAAGACATTCGACGGACAAGTTTTTTTCCACGTCATCAAAATATTTTGCACAAAATTCAAAAGGGAAAGGTAAATTATATTGTGAATATTGCAAATGCCCACACTATACAATTGATAATTGTTGGAAATTGCATGGCAAGCCTGGAGAAAAAGGAAAAAGAAAGGAATTTTTTGTAGCTTATCAAGTCACTAGGCTCAGTGGTCTGAATACCGATTGACTCATCACGTATGGACAATATCAACAATTGATGCAGGTATTCCAGGATTTGTATACTTCCAACAAAGGAGGAAGTTTTTCAAGTATATATTACTGTCTGATGAATTCTATTTCAAGAGAGGCATGGATAATTAACTTAGGAGTGAGTGATCATATTATTTGCGAAAAAGGATTTTTTTCAAATATGCATAGAAAACCGGATATCTTCTGTGCAATTACCAAATGGGAACATTATTCATGTTACTGTGACAGACACAATCAAACTTAGTCCTCAAATCACCCTTCAAAATGTCCTTTATGTCCCAGAATTTTAGTTTAATCTCATTTCGGTGTCCAAAGTTTGCAAGGAAAATTCCTGTCGAGTGTTTTTTGATTTTGACACTTGTTTCTTTCATACCCTTTCAATTGGCAGACTGATAGGCTTGGGTAGTAATTCTGAAGGGCTTTGAACATCATTATGTAATGTGACTGCCAATGATAAAGAATTCCTTATGCATTCAAGAATGGGTCATGGTGCTTTCTCTCCTTATTCTTAGTGTCATATCTGCCCCCTTGCAAAATGGTCGCATACCCCCTTTCCTTTTAGCGAAACTTGTGTCGACGACATTTTTCATTAATTCATGTGGATGTTTGGGGACCTTATCACACATCGCACCATGATAGATCACGTTACTTTCTCACCATTGTGGATGATTATTCTTGTGCTACGTGGGTCTTTTCTAATGCAATCAAAAGGTAAGTTTTTCTCCCATTTAAACATGTTCATCACCTTGTCAAGAGATTAGTTTAGAAGATCTATACAACGAATCTGCAGTGATAATGGGAAGAAGTTTTTGAATCATGATTGCACTTCGCTTTTCTCGACTCATGGCATTTTGCATAAAAGTTCATGCATTTACACTTTACAATAAAATGGGGTGGTGGAACGTAAGCATCGCCATCTCCTAGAAGTTGCATGGGCATTGAAATTCCAGGCATCCATTCCAAAGAACTATTGGGGAGACTATTATTACTGCAACATATCTTATCAATCATATGCTTACATGGATATTGGATGGAAGAACCCCCTTCGAACTACTTTTCGTGAAGAAACCAGCATTGGATCATTTAAGGGTTTTCGGCTGTTTATGCTATGCTGCTATAGTGGGCTCTCAGGACAAGATGGGTCTTTGTGCTCAGCGATGTATATTCATGGGCTACCCCAACTTAGAAAAGGGATATCGTGTCATTGATCCATCAACATGGGAATTCTTTGTTAATAGAGATGTCATTTTTCATGAAGACGTCTTCCCATTTCGTGAAGAAGAATCGTCAAATGAAGGCTATGAAAAGTCCTCACCACTTCTTATCTGAGGAAGATCTTTCTCTTGAATATATCCTAACAGCACCTCTGTCAATAGCCCCAACCTCATTTGAGAATTCGCCCTCGGAGATCGTTATGGAACCTATGCTTGAGGATATGCCAAACATGGAGGATACTCTTGAAAGTGCTAGGATGAACATCTAGAGAGTGGTGTATAGGTGTTTAAAAGAGATATTGACCAATAAATACGAAATAAAATAAATTTTGAGCAAAGTTTGAATAAGGATCATAGTCTGATAAGCGAGCCACCAGATTTCTAATAGATGTTCAAAATCTGTTATGCAATGGAACAGACTTCTATAATAACCTGTAAGTATGCAACAGACTTAAATAAGAAGAGTTAAGGAAAGAGAATGCCGCACATGAAATTTATAGTGGTTTTGATGTGGACATTGAGCCATATCGAGGAGGAGGTGCTAAGGACCCATTGTCTATTCCTACTGGTTCGATTACTCGAGCGCGGGCCAAGCAATTTATGCAAGCTATTGGCGTTATGGTTCGTGATCTTTGGCATGGAGATAACCTTGGATCAAATCTTGAAGAATCTTGAAAATCTTGGCATAATTTTTGGCGTGGAGATGACCTTGGATCAAATATTGAAGAATCTTGGAAATCTTGGCGCAATTTGATTATCTGGTCACCAAATATTTGACCAAGTCAAAAACAATTATTTTCTTATTTAGATATTTTCTAGAATATGACAGATTAGATTTCTAGGGCTGGTTTTAGGGTTCGTGTGGCAACTAGAAGGCCTATATAAAGGACTGGCCGACTTTCTTTGACAGACATATTTTATTTTTGAGGTAAAGAATTGAGAGGTTCTCTTTTACTGTTCTTTTGAGGACTTGACCTTATCAAGATTCTCTTGTGGCGGTCGATTCGACTTATCGAGCGAGATAGCGAATTCTTTCGCTCGTGGCGTCTATAACGTTGGTTGGTTGACACGCGTTCGTCAACAGGTCACGTTCATACCGAGGTTGCCAATCACAGGTTTGATTGGAGGTCGAGGTTCGCAATTCGCACCATCCAGGCCTTCATAGAACGATCTTTCCGCAACGAATTCACATCAATTTGGTATCGGAGCTTGCTTCTACAAGGTCTATTTATCTTCGATTTTATGTTTATATTTAACAATTTGAGATTTATTGAGCTAGGGTTTCGGTTCTAGCCAATTTAGGGATCCGATTGCTTTTGTGCTTCCATACGTAGTTGTTTGCTATTAGTTTTATTTTTTTTTTCTAGCATCTTAACTTGTATCTGAGTTCGTCAAAAAAAAAAGAAAAAAAAAGAGAAATTTCGTCAAAAAAAAAGAGAAAGAAAACGCACAAAAAAAAAAAGTGCACAAGAAAAAAAAACAGATGCGGCAGAAAAAAAAATATAGCCGAACAAAAAAAAAAAATAAAGAAGGCGACTCATTTGTAGTGGACCAAATTGAGACAAAATTAGTAGTAATTTGCGTTTCAATTGGAATTTCGAAAGTTGTACTTGTTGGTTTGAAATTGTTACTTGCTGAATTGATTGTCGTAAGGGGGTTGAGAGACAGGTTTTGAGTCCGATAAAGAGCTTGTGAAAAGGGAATATGAGAGGGAAAAGGCAAGAGTGTGTGAGTTTAATTGAGGGAAAAAAAAGCCTAGACTTGAGTTAAACACGAGGAGAATGACAAACACCTTAAGAGAAACACGTGAGGGAGCGATTGGTGAGGATTTTTGTGACTAACGTTTACTTGTAGGTCTAAAATATGTCGCGCGAAGAAAGCGTGAATCAAAGGGAGGTTGACTCCATACGAAGGGATGAAGCACTCGTGGAAAGCATCCAACAATTAAGGGCTGTAGTGGAGGAGCTTAGTGGCCGAATGATGGGGAATGGCATGAGGGTTGATGGTGACTGAGAGCTACCTCGGGGAAGGCAGCAGCATCAGCGAGACGCCTCTAGAACACAACATAGAAGGCAGCGGCAATATGATGATGACGAGGCCGACATGGAGGATGATCGAGATGCTCGATTTGAAAGGTGGAATGGAGGCCGAAGGTTTAGACACCGAGGAGATGATGAACTTGGCAATGTCAAGATGAAGATTCCTTCCTTCCAGGGGAAGAATGATCCCGATGCGTATTTAGAGTGGGAGAAACGCATGGAGATGGTATTTGATTGCCAACGATACTCTGAGCTCAAAAAGGTTAAAATTGCAGCTGTTGAATTTACTGATTATGCTATAATTTGGTGGGATCAACTTGTGACTAGTAGGAGGCGCAATGGTGCAAGACCGATAGAGACGTGGGATGAGATGAAAGCGGTGATGAGGAGGCATTTTGTACCAAGTCATTACCATCGAGATTTGTTTCAAAAGTTACAAAATCTCACACAAGGCAATAAGAGCATGGAAGAGTATCACAAGGAGATGGAGATTGCCATGATCCGTGCTAATGTGGTGGAGGATCGTAAGGCCACAATGTCAAGATTTTTGAGTGGTTTGAGTCAAGACATAGCAAGGGTGGTAGAGCTGCAACACTATGTTGAATTGGAGGAATTGGTGGACAAAGCCATCAAAGTTGAGTGGCAATTGAAGTTGGACCGAAATCACAAGAGTGGAGGAGGTTCAAATCAGAATTGGAGATCCAATTGGAAGAGAGATGAGAAGCCAAATTGGAGAGGAAACAACACCAAAACCGAAACCTCAAAGGAGAAGGAGAGGGACGGTAAAGTTGGAACGAATCCGGCTTTAGGTAAAACCGAAAACCCTAGCACTAGAACTCGTGAGATTAAATGTTTTAAGTGTTTGGGCAGGGGTCATATGGCGAATCAATGCCCTAATAGAATGGTGATGATCATGACTGGACATGGTGATGTTGAGTCCGAAAGTGAGAGGGAAGAAGAGGATGATGAGATGCCACCATTGGAGGATTGTAGTGATGGAGAAGTGGCTATAAAAGGAGACTTATTGGTGGTTAGGCGTTCTCTAAGTGTGCAAGTAAAGGAGGAGGAGCATCATCAACAAAGAGATAACTTGTTTCATACAAGATGTGTGGTGAATGGTAAGATCTGTAGTATGATAATTGATGGAGGTAGTTGTGCAAATGTGGCAAGTTGTATTATGGTGGATAAGTTGGGTTTGAAGCAACAAAGCACCCTAGGCCTTATAAACTTCAATGGTTAAATGATAGTGGTGAGGTGAAGGTGTCAAAGCAGGTTTGAATTCCATTTGAGATAGGGAAATACAAAGACGAGGTAGAGTGTGATGTTATACCTATGCAAGCGGGTCATATCTTACTTGGGAGACCATGACAATATGATCGAAATGTACATCATGATGGGTATACTAATTGTTATTCATTGGTGATGAATCAAAAGACTTATACTTTGGTACCAATGACACCTAGTGAGGTGTATCAAGATCAGTTAAAGTTACAACAAGAAGCCGAGAGAGAGAGAAAATGTGAGAAATCTAAGGGCTTGCGTGGTGTGTCTGAGACGCAAGGAAAAGGAGAGGCCGAGAGGAGAATTGTGGTAAAAACCAAGGAAAAAGAAGAGAGGAAAGAAAATAGGCAAAAGAATTTTTATGCAAAATCGAGTGATGTGAGGAGAGCTTTAGTTCTAGACTGACCGATGCTTGTACTTTTGTACAAGGAGATTTTGTTTTCTACTAACGATCTTGACCCAAGTTTGCCTAGTCCTATTGTGTCTTTATGTCTTTATTACAGGAATTTGAAAATGTCTTTCCTGATGAACTTCCTGGAGAGATACCACCGATTCGAGGCATTGAACATCAAATCGACTTGATTCCTGGTGCACCATTACCTAATCGACCCGCATATCGAAGCAATCCCGAGGAGACAAAGAAACTTCATCGGCAAGTTAGCGAACTATTGGAACGAGGGTATGTGAGAGAGAGTCTTAGCCCGTGCGCCGTCCCTGTTTTGTTGGTGCCAAAGAAGGATGGAACTTGGCGAATGTGTGTCGATTGCCGAGCAATTAATAACATTAGGGTAAAATATCGACATCCTATTCCTAGGTTAGATGACATGTTGGATGAGTTGCATGGTTCTTGCATTTTCACTAAGATCGATTTGAAAAGTGGCTATCATCAAATTAGGATGAAAGAAGGTGATGAATGGAAAACTGCATTTAAGACCAAGTATGGATTATATGAGTGGTTAGTCATGCCATTTGGATTAACTAATGCACCAAGTACGACTTATGAATCATGTTTTGCGTGCTTTCATTGGTCGATTTGTGGTTGTCTATTTCGATGACATCTTGATATATAGCCGAAGCCCTGATGACCATATTGAGCATGTGCGAGCTGTCCTGCAGGTTTTAAGGGCCGAACAATTATACATTAATCTAAAGAAGTGCTCTTTTGTTACTAACAAATTAGTATTTCTAGGATTTTTTGTTAGTGCTGATGGTATACAGGTTGATGAAGAAAAGGTCAAAGCAATCCATGAATGGCCAACGCCTAAGACCGTACGAGAGGTGCGTAGCTTTCATGGATTGGCGAGTTTTTATCGGCGATTTGTGAGAAATTTCAGCACCATTGCCGCACCTTTGACCGAGGTTATCAAGAAGCACGTGGATTTCACGTGGGGAGAAGAGCAAGAGAAAGCATTTAATCCACTAAAAGATAAGTTGACTAATGCTCCTTTGTTATCTTTGCCAAATTTCAGTGCTACTTTTGAGATAGAGTGCGATGCTTCTGGTACAGGAATTGGAGCCGTGTTGATGCAAGGAGGGCATCCCATAGCTTATTTTAGCGAGAAATTGAGTGGAGCAACATTGAATTATCCTACCTATGATAAGGAGATGTATGCTTTAGTGCGAGCTTTGGAGACTTGGCAACATTATCTATGGTCGAAGGAGTTTGTGATCCACACCGACCACGAGACCTTGAAGTACTTGAAAGGGCAGCAAAAGTTGAATAAAAGACATGCCAAATGGATGGAGTTCATCGAGACTTTTCCATATGTGATCAAGTACAAGAAAGGTAAGGAGAATGTGGTAGCCGATGCACTTTCTCGAAGGTATGCGATTCTAACTATTTTAGAAGCAAAGTGTTTAGGTTTTGAGCATATCAAGGGCTTATATACTGATGATGATGACTTTGGGAGAGTATTTGAAGTTTGTGAACATACTGCATTTGATAAATTTTATAGGCGTGAAGGTTATCTTTTCCGCGAAAACAAGCTATGTTTGCCTAAGTGTTCTTTGCGTGAATTGTTGGTGCGAGAAGCGCATAGTGGCGGTTTAATGGGACATTTTGGCATTAGTAAGACTTATGAAGTGCTGCATGAACATTTTTATTGGCCACATATGAAGAGAGATGTCACACGTGTCTGTGAGAGATGCATTGCTTGTAAGCAATCGAAGTCTACAACTAAACCGCATGGCTTGTACACACCATTACCTATTCCAACGCATCCTTGGACTGATATTTCTATGGATTTTGTGTTAGGATTGCCTAGGTCTAAGTATGGTAGAGATTCTATTTATGTGGTTGTTGATCGGTTTTCAAAGATGGCTCATTTTATACCTTGTCATAAAACTAATGATGCATCTCATGTTGCTGATTTGTTCTTTAGGGAGGTTGTACATTTGCATAGCATGCCTAAATCGATTGTTTCAGATCGAGATTCTAAATTTCTTAGCTACTTTTGGAAAACATTGTGGAAAAAACTAGGAACACGGTTGTTATTTTCTACTACTTGTCATCCACAGACCGATGATCAAACTGAGATAGTTAATAAAACTTTAGGGGTATTGTTGCGTGCTATTATTAAAAAGAACATAAAATCTTGGGAAGATTGTCTGCCACATGTTGAATTTGCATATAATAGGAGCATGCATTCTGCTACTAAATTTACACCCTTTGAGGTTGTCTATGGTTTTAATCCGTTAACTCCGTTAGATTTAACCCCTTTACCTATTGATGAGCGTGTGGATTTAGATGGAGCGAAGAAAGCTGAATTTGTCAAGGCGTTGCATGAGAAGACGCGCGCAAATATTGAGCGCAAGACTGAGCAATATGCAAGGCAAGCCAACAAAGGGGACAAGGAAGTGGTGTTTGAACCCGGCGATTGGGTTTGGGTTCATATGCGCAAGGAGCGATTTCCTGAGTAGCGACATTCTAAGTTATTACCGCGAGGGGATGGACCATTCATGGTGTTGAAAAGAGTTAACAATAATGCCTATAAGCTTGATCTTCCAGGTAAGTATGACGTTAGTGCTACATTTAATGTTTCTGACTTGACTCTTTTCGATGCAAGTGATGATTTGAGGGCAAATCCTTTGCATGAGGGAGGGAATGATGTGGACATCGAGCCATATCGAGGAGGAGGTGCTAGGGACCCATTGTCTATTCCTACTGGTTCGATTACTCGAGCACGGGCCAAGCAATTTAGGTAAGCTGTTGGCGTTATGGTTCGTGATCTTTGGCATGGAGATAACATTGGATCAAATCTTAAAGAATCTTGGAAATCTTGGCGTAATTTTTGGCGTGGAGATGACCTTGGATCAAATATTGAAGAATCTTGGAAATCTTGGCGCAATTTGATTATCTGGTCACCAAATATTTGACCAAGTCAAAAACAATTATTTTCTTATTTAGATATTTTCTAGAATATGACGCATTAGATTTCTAAGGCTGGTTTTAAGGTTTATGTGGCAACTAGAAGGCCTATATAAAGGACTGGCCGACTTTCTTTGACAGACATATTTTATTTTTGAGGTAAAGAATTGAGATGTTCTCTTTTACTGTTCTTTTGAGGACTTGACCTTATCAAGATTCTCTTGTGGCGGTCGATTCGACTTATCGAGCAAGATAGCGAATTCTTTCGCTCGTGGCGTCTATAACGTTGGTTGGTTGACACGTGTTCGTCAACAGATCACGTTCATACTGAGGTTGCCAATCACAGGTTTGATTGGAGTTCGAGGTTCGCAATTCGCACCATCCAGGCCTTCGTAGAACGATCTTTCCGCAACGAGTTCACATCAGGTTTGGCTTAGATCAAGCCTACGTCCACTCTCCCATGCTAACAGCTTTCTGGCTGGATTCCACTATGTGATCAACAAGAGATTACAACTTTGAGTGCAAACACTAAATGGTAGATCACACTATCTCACTAAGTCACTATTTTGGTATTTCTCTCAAGATCACAAACGTTTATGCTTATGAAAGATAAGTGTATGATTGAAATTTGCTCAGACTTTGGAATTATAAATTCTACGCTTTGTCTCTTATTCGCTCATCGGTCCTTAGTCTCCTTAAATACTCATCCACTTCCAAACTAGCCGTTGGACAGTATCTAGAGGATCATATTCCAATCTACCCATTGGACAGATATGTATCAAGAAGATTTAGTAGCCGTTGAGTGACAGAAGTAGAATCCCAAATTGATTCTGATTGCCCATACAAATAGAATCTTGGTTTCCATAAGTAGAGCTTCTTCGTTTAGAAAGTTCTTGTCTTTATGGTCCAATTGTCAATCAATTAGATTGAGTCAATCAAATCTATCTTGATGTAGAATCCAAACCAGATCACTAGCCGTTATATGTTTGGAGCTTATGTTACGTTCTGTCAAGTTGAGCTTCTGTTACGTTCTGTCAAGTTGTCTTGTTCTGAACATGTGTCTCGTTTTGGATCTTGTCATGTTCTGGACTTGTGTCTCGTTCTGAATGTAAAGTTTGAGCGTATTTGTTTGAAGTAAAGCTTGAGTGTCTTCCGTTTGAAGTAGACTTTACAATTTGGACGTAAGTCTGAACATATTTAACCTTAAGGTCCGGACACAGTCTAAATATAAAAGACTTAGGAGCACCTAAATACTTCATTAGGAACGAGATTGCTTAGGATTGAGATTGCCTGATCTAACCAATGAATTTCTCTCAATCAGCAAAAATTTCTACTGGAGATTACATCAGAGGCAGGACTGTTAAGATGCAAACCAACAGTTATTCCAATCAAGCAAAACAACAAACTAACTATGGCAGATTAAGATGCAGGAATATCTTAGGATAATGATCCTATACTCAAGGATCCATCAAGTTATCGGAAACTCATTGGAAAACTCATTTGTTTGACTATGACTAGGCCTGATATCTCATATGTTGTGCAGACACTCATTCAATTTATGCACAGTCCAAAACAATCTCATACGAATGCTACCCTAAAGGTCATGAAATATTTAAAAAAGTGCCTAAGACTCAAGATACTCCTATCCAGGAAATATAATATAGAGATGACGACATACTGTGATGCGAACTACGTGACTTGTCCCGTGAGCCAAAGATCAATCACTGGCTTCTGCATTAAATTGCGAGAATCTCTTCTTTCATAGAAGACCAAAAAGTAGGCGATCGTATCATTATATTCAACTGACGTGGAATATCGGGCTATGGCAAAAACTACGTGTGAGATTGTATAGATACAAGGCTTGCTTCAAGATCTTGGAAAACAGTTGAAAGGTCCAACAAAGTTACTTTTACGACAATGATGTGGCTCTCAAGCTTGCAGCAAATCCCATAGTGCACGAAAGAACTAAGCATATAGAAGTGGATTGTCATTTCACTTGAGAGAAGATTCAAGAAGGAATAACCGAGACAAGAGGAATTTGAATCACAGAACAACCTACCGATGTCTTCACTAAACCTCTATGTCAAAGACAACATACATATCTGTTATGTAAGCTAGGCGTCTTGGATATCCACAAGCCACTAGCTTGAAGGGGAGTGTTGGAAGATATGCTCGAGATTCTGCTTGAGATTCCGTTTTTGATTATGATTGTGCACTAAATCAATTAGGGATTAGATTGAGATTGAGATTGATTGGATTGAGATTAAGTTTGATTTGTAGAATATATCATTGCCAATTGTTGTGTACATCTTGTACTATATTTACAGAGCCTTGTACACTCAAGAGAATTGAAGAAAATATATATTTTTTTCCTTAAACTCCTTCTTCCAGTCACGTCTTTCCCTGTCTTCTTGCTCTTTCTTGCTTCCTTTCATAAATGACTAATTGTGAGCGGCGGTTGGTGTCACCAGATGGTGGAGGTGCGGCTGGTGGTCGTGTAGCTTGAGGGAGGAGGCGTGGTGGTGGGTGTTGTTATGTCTACTGTTTGTGTGGCAGGAGGCATGTGCAAGAATATTAGATTGATGGATGCTTGGTTTTCTCATCAAGTGAATGTCCCCTTCCTTTTGGACTAAGTGGATGTCCAGGGGCCTCTCCTTCTTCTTTGCTCTTTTTAGTTTGCACATATCTCTTATTTCAAATAAAGGCTTGAAGTGCAACTATTTTTCCGAAAAGAGGACTCGAATCACTTGAGTGTCACTTTTTTTTTTTAAATGATCATTTAAGTGCCAACTGCGATTTGGGTGGCTGGAAATCTAATGTGACTATATTTTATTAATTTGTCCATCTTACATGGCTCGCCGGCATGCCTAGTTAGTATATAATCCTTAAATGATGTCATCCAAAAGTTGTAAATAGTGATTATTTCACTTCAGTACCATTCATTGTAAAAATATAATCATTTCAATACCAAACATGCAAACTGGAATGCCACATGGAATGGAGTTTTAAAAAGATTTTCCAAGTCATATTATAAATTTAATTATAAATGACACGTAATTAATTTGACTGGAATTTTTTTTTGTTCCGATTTAGCACTTAGACGAGCAAGCGAAAACTTTTGATACTAAAGTAAGCACCATATACAAGTTTTGGCACTTCTAGTGTACTTATCCCTTCAAATAAATGCTTGAACTTGCTAAGTCAGTCTCAAACCAAGCTTTGTCTTCTCATAGAAACCTCCTTTAAATTGGAACTAAGAAAGCAGCAGAATCCGGATCTCATCTGGCGATGGTTTCTCTCAAAGAATCTTACTCGACTCTAGTTGCTTTCCTCTCTGTTGCGACTTCTCACCCTCCACCGCCAAAATCCATCGCCACATGGGTCAGTCGATGCGGATGGTGTGCTCTGACTAGTACCAGAACAAGAGCGAGCACGTGCTGGTTCTTGAGCTCCATGATTGATAGGCCATAGTTCACCTCTGATAACCTGACCGACTCCATCTTCAACATGCGCCTCGGTGAGCTCGTGGCTCACAACAACAGTGCACCGCCGCCACTGCTACCAAGTCGTCGAAGTCAAGTGCCTCAGAGGAGCAGCTGTTGCAGCTTTCTCAGGCCTTTAGGGCGTGCATGACAACATTTTTATTTATCTATTTCTCTATTTCTCTGTTCATCGGAATAGGTTTGGAACAGAAATCCGTTTGGTAACACAATTTCATTTTTCTTTTTCTGGAACAAATTTATATTCCAAAAACAGATTTAGAATAGAAATCAGAAGTTAAAATTTTTAGCTTTTCTAGTTTTGGAACAGAAATGAGAAATCAAAACTTTCTTCCAAAAATTCTGAATCGTTATCAAACGTGTTTCTTTGCTGAGAAACTCGTCCATGGAATAGAAATTGAGAAATTAATTTTTGGCCAGAAATTGATTTCTATTCCAGAAATTTTGTCATGCGCACCCTTAGTAATTGCTCTGCATGCGGTAGTGACATCTCCGGAGAGTTGCAGAGGCTTGCGAGCTTGCACGGGTCAAAGAACATCGGTCATGGGGACAACATAGTAGATGGCAATAAGCAAGAAAAGTAATTTTGGTTTTTTTTTTTAAATTTTATTTTAAAGGATACCATCTTGAGATTTTTGAAGACAAGAGTGCCCTTATTTGAATCGACGGGAAAATCACTTGCTTGTCGCTAGCAAATATTTGGCCAGGCGGCGAGCGCAAACCCTAATTTGAAATAATGCCTCCTATTGATAATTTTTTAAGAAAATGGCTCTACCTCAGGTCCTTCTTTAGAATTTTCCCTATTAAGGTAGATACGGAATTAATATTTACGTTAATTGACCGTAAGGGATAGATTTACCAATTCAAAAATTGAGATACGAATTATTCTTTTTAGGCAATAGTTGTTGAGATATGGATTTAGATACTTAATTTGTAGGGAATTTGGTCGCAAACAAAAGGAAAGTTTCTATATGGCTTTTCTATATATATAGGGGCATTAGTTTTTTCATCATCGTATCATTTCTATTAGATCTGTAAATTCCGCTCGGTTCAATCTAGACTTCGGTCATAAGCTCGATGAGCACTTCTTTTTGGTCTCATATCTTTGTAATATGAGTCTGTTTATTGGTTAATGTGCTTGATACACATTGTTCGTCAAGCAGGAGTTTCAACCTTAGCTTCTGGCTCTTAATTGGCAACGGAAAGTCCGAGCCCAAAGTAGCCAAACCGGCGTGCACCTTATCGGTTACTTCTCGAGGGAATCAGACATGTCTCCAAGTAAATGTTAAGTATTCCGATATGGATAAAAGTTTATAACCATCGATGTAAAGTTTGTAACTATAATATTATTTTAGAGATATATCTAGAAGATCCTCCATTTCCACTCAAAGAAGAGGAAGAATAATCTTTTGTGTGAGATAAGTGCTTGGAATCCTCTGTTTTTCTCTATGTTTTGTTTTCTTTCTTATCATTTGTATGTCAAACTTGGTAAGTTGAATGGATGGTCGCCCATGTTGGGCTAACCCCCCATGATCCATCATGCCGGCCCATCATTCTTCAAGCAGTGACTTGCGGATAGGACGATTGCGAATAAAACAATAACTGCTCTTGGCATTTCAAAGAGAAGTAGGAGATATCATTAAATAAATAGAAAATTTATCTTTAAGAGGGAGACAACGGAAGATACGATATTCTATTTCGATTAAAACTTCTTCTCTAAAGAATGACATTCTGTCGCCTTCCAGAAAGTACGACATTCCGCATACGAAGTACAATCCGGTGAAGACTCTTGCGCCTGCAAGAGGGTGGTTTTAATCCGTGAAAATAAGGTACGTCCTTTTAATGATGTGCTTTTCGATTGGTGATACAAATTTTTTGAGGCATGTTTTTGGGATGTGCTTTCTTGTTACTCAATAATTTGAGATTTGTATTTATTTTAGGAATTCGTTTCCTTCATTGGCATAAGAGTAATCATCTTATTTCCTAATTGTTGAACATGTTTATAAACAGGTTGTTGGCCAGAAATTGCAAAACGCCGTCGACGAACGCTTAGGTATGAAAAACAACACCCAACTGTACTGTTCGGGGCCGCTTCTTGATGTTCCATGCAGTGAAAATCTTTTTTGAAAGTGTAGAGTTGTAGTTCTCGTTGAGACCAAAAAATCGAGTGGTGGCATGTCATCGGTGGAGTTCGGACGTGCCTCCACACATGGCTGCAATGGGCAGCCTCGTTGGCGCATGCATCGCATGCGCACGAGTAATCAATAGCGCGTTGCACGTGCCACGTACAAGTGGGCTATGTGGCTGACGTATGCCACACCGATTAAACGGTCGAGTCTCTTGACCTAACCTGGCACCCAACCCGACCCTTTTGACTCATTGATCCGATCTAATCGATCTGTTGACAAGACTCGGTTGACTGGCGATTGACCTTTGACCTTTGACCAAAAAAAAAAAAAATCTGTCTACACGTGTGATCGTGTGGGAGCTCTGATGGAACGTTTTTGATACCGGCACGTGCGTAATGGAATGCTTTATGTCTTGAAATATTGATGTGAATATGTGTTCCCTATTATGATGCACCAAGGATTACGAGTAATTCTTTTTTCTTTTACATTTGTTGCAGGAACAATGCCGCGCTTTAGGCATACACCAATTTTTGTAAGAACGCATGAACAAAAAGAGAGAATTGCAAGGCTGAGAGCTGAGTTAGCTGCTTATCGATGGGATGGATGTGACATGATGAAACACATCATGCAGGTCAATGAGAAGATACAAGATATCATCTGGAAAGGTTATCGTATGTCAAATGTCGAGATGATTGATGCCCTAACAAACACTCTCCCATATGAATGGCAAGAAGTAATCAATGATTTATGGAGAACTCCGGAAATTGAAGTGGTGGATGGTCAATGGGAAAATGGTGAAATCCCTCTTGTTCCAGGTTATAAACAACTTGCGATGGATTTCCTGAAAGAATACATAAGGGTTGGGGCAGCGAAGACGTCAACCCTTGGCTTGAACACGTCCTGGCGCAGATTGAATGCGCCGTGGAGGAATCATAAGGAATCTTCGAAGGTATTTCCATGGCTGCCCAATGTGACCATAGAATTTTCTGAGAAATTTTCCAAGGAATTTGATAAGTCCTTCCCGGTGGATAAGATAGATGAGTGGCTTTGACTTTATAATTTTTTGGGGGGTTAGTTTTAGATATCTTTAGTGGATTTTTTTTATGTATTTTTTTTTTTCAATTGGATTCGCTACTTTTGGGAATGGAGTGTTTAGTTAATAAAAGTTGAATGTTATTATTATTATTATTATTATTATTATTATTATTATATTTGCATTTCTTGTGGGAAGTTCAAGAAAGTTTTAGTGACTTTAAAAAACTTACTTTTGCATAGATGTTTATATTAATGATAATTTTAAATTAGGAATTTTAGATGATAACTAGAAACAATGTGACCTTTCAATTCTAAAACTTAATTTGAAATTATTCATTAATGGATGCATAAGTATTAAGCATTAATATTTCGTGCATATATATCTAAAATGTTTAAATATAATGGCTTCAACATCTAAGAATATAATGGTTGAATTGAACAAAGGAGAGAAATTGAACGGTGAGAATAATGAGATATAGAGTATGGAAATAAAATATGTGTTGGAAGAGCAATGAGCACTAGAAGCTTTTAACTAACTTGTGGAAAAACCTGAAGATGAAAATACTGCACAACATAATAAAGATAAAGATGCATTTGTTACTTGGAAGAAAAAGAACTCAATTGCTCGCATTACATTTCTTTGTAGCATGGAGAATGATGTTATGCGAGAATTTAGACGTTTTGAAAATGTCAAAGATATGTGGGCAGCATTAGCAGCTAGGTTTGGTCAACATCTATGACCAAACTGAGATAGCTCACAATGAGGTTTGATCCATACAAGAAACCTCGTGGATAGACCATGAAACAACACTTGAGGTAGATGTCAAGCATGATCAATGAACTAAAGGATCCTGGCCACATTCTAATTAATGAGCAGCAAGTGCAAGCAATGATCCATTCATTGCCTCAAAGTTGGGAGTACATGAATGTGCACCACCCATAATGAGAACATCAAGACTTCTTAGTATGTTGCGCGCCACCTTGAGTTGGAAGAGGACCGCCTCATAGTGGCTAAGCTAAAAACAGATTTTACTATGTTGGTTCTAACTCACATGGGGTTTCAAGCTTCTAGCACAAGCGTTTGGATTTGTTCAAAAAGTGGAAAGGCAAGAGAGCGAACTCTTCAAACAAGAAACCAAAACTCGCTAACATGAGAAAGGAAAACGTCATCGTGTGAAGAAAATGTTAAGGGCGAAATGTTACAACTGTAGTAAGAGGGGTCACTTTGCTCGTGGCGAGCCAAAAAAGGTAGACATTCTTTGTGTTCTTATGGGTAGTACTTTTATATCAAGTTTAGCTTTTCTAACTGAATCTAACCCTTTGTGGACTGTTGATTCAAGAGCAATGGTGTCACGCCCCGAACCTCGAGCGTGCGCACATCCCTTCGGTGGTCGATAAAATTGCGACGTCTCAGGATGCGTCGCCGACCCATTCCTTTTAATGCACATGCGGAAACGAATGAACAAATATCCTGACAGCAAACAACATGGGATCGAAAAGCAGAATAACAAATTCACAACCAAAACATGCTTTTATACACAAACTAGGTTTATATACAAAACTAGTCTGTCTACCAAAAAGGTCGACCCTCAAAGAGGAAATTGTCCTACAACCCACTAGTCGGACACATTCACCGATCCTTAGGACTCCACACGCTCTGGGGGCACCGCGTCCACCACAACACCATTAGGAGGGTCCACTGCACCCTCGCCAAAAGCGACGTCGACTACCACAACGGCGACCTCAAAACCCTGGAGGGGACCACCTCTATATCCATTGAGTCCACGGCGAAACCATGCCTTAAATCGATAAGGTACCCTCTGAGGTAGGCCCTCATCGACCCAAACGGCGATCACTACGAGCTCATAGACTGAGTGGCCTCCGGGAACAGGAAAGTCAGTGATCAGCTCAATAACCCTCCAAGGCTGACCATAACAAACTGGCGGGGCCGCCATCTAAGGACCTGAAAAGAATTGAGCCCACGATGGGGTGAGACAACGTCTCAGCAAGTCCACCCCCTAAACTTCGACTATGAACCTAGCCACACAACCACACAACCACAGAGACTCACCTTGTCTCAGATCCTCCCTGCAGGTCAGCACAGTTCAAATACGCAGCCATGTGCAGTAATTAAACTCAATTAATTGGAACGCCACCACTTTCATCTCAATAAACACAAGGGTCCCGATTATGAGGCTAAATCATTATGACACATCCCATATCGTGCAACACAATTTCGTCCCATAATCAGGCGCGTCAATTTCACTCAACACGCGTTCCAATTTTTAATCACGGCCCAACGGGCACAGCCTACTCGAAGTTCGGCGGTCTTCTGGCGTAACCAGGCATCGTCTCACCCCACTGAGCACGGCAACGTCTACACAAGACAACATTCCACAAAGGAGCATTGGTCCAGAATCTACTGCGACCGGCATCCGTTGACGAGCAGCATCCCATATAGGGGCACGTCCACCCGACTCATTTCGGGGACGGGTTCTCTTAACTAACACACGGTCATTCAATCTTGGTCGAAGATATCGTGCATTGCACTCAAATGCCTCGATTAAAATAATGTACTTGGCCCATTTTCTTCGTATTAAAAACACCGGTAAAATAATTGTGTGTGGGTACACGATCAATTTGAACAAGAAAAATTGAAACCATTCCTTTTAAAATCCCACTATTTGATATAGTCTTTAAAACCATTTTCCTTGTTAAAACCCGACACCCGAGATTTTATAATTAAATATCAAAATTTCACAAATTTGGAATAAATAACCAAAATTCCAATCACCACTCAATTTGCACAAATTAACACTCAATTGCATAAATTAAGTACACCACTGCAATCAGCACAAAGTTCCGGTCACCGGCTATCCTGGTATAATTTCCGAAAAATATAAAATAATTAAATAAATACAAAAAATAATTAAATAATGCAATTTAAATACAATAAATACCAACTTAGGCCAGAAACGCTAATCTAACCACCTAAACGGGCCTAGAAAATTTCCGAACCTATCTAGATAAATAGTACAATCTATCCAGTCCTTAATCAGTCTATTCTAACCACCTAACATGCACAATTGAACAATTAAATCACTGATCTAAACTAACTAACCATCTATTCCCTAATTAGCCTAAACTAATTATCCATTAAGCGTCATTAACTATATAAGAAGAGTTTAGCAAGTAAACTCACTGGTTTAGTAGATCGGTGAGTCCACAGTGACAGCGATGGCGACGTGAAGGTGAGCAACAGTCGAGCCTGCAGCGACACCAACGGAGGTTCGGACGGGCCTAAAAACGGGCCACAAGCTCTCAGCTTAGGGCTGAACTTCGGCTTCTGCTTCTTGGGTTGCTGGGCTGCTCGAGCGGCTGAAACGGCACAAGACGGGAGGCGGAGGCTGCAACAACTCCAGCGGGTGACAGCGGCTACTGGAAGGCGGCGGAGATGACTCAGGCGGCTGGACGGCGACCGAGGCGAGCTTGGGACACGACTGGGCTTGTGGACGCACGGGCGCGGGTGAGTGAGACAAGCGCACGACGGACGGGCCTCGAGCGGCTGCTGGAAGGCGGTGAAGATGACTCAGTCGGCTAGACGGTGACCAAGGCGAGCTTGGGACGCAATTGGGCTCGTGGACGAACGGGCGTGGGCGAGTGAGACGGGCACGACGGCGGCAAGGGAGGCGGTCAATGGGCAGGGGTTGCTCTGCTCGGTTTCTCTAGTTCTCTCAAGCTTCAAAACACACTCAACAATGGATAAAGGTGGCTCAAGGAAGAAGAAGAAGCTGTTGAAGCTTGAGGGGCCCAAAGTGCTTCAAAGTCGAGCTAAATATCTTCAAACCATCATCAAACATTTCCCACCACGTACAGCCCTCAACCCTTAGCCATTTGCACACCCAAACTTCCCTAAAAAGCCATTGAAGAGGTCCAAATGTTGATGCCCCTTGTTACTACGAATTTTGGACAATTTCCCTCCAAATCCACTTCATTTCCCCTCCAATTTGATCCAATTGAAGCCCGAAAATTCCCAATAAGGTGTCCTTGTCCATCTCATGATTTTTCCTTATCAATTGAACCAACTTGACGGCAAAAAAAAGGGTCCCTCGAATTTAAATTCATGGTTAATTTCAACCAGGCGCGATTTTATCGTGACATAGCCTACCGGATAGCTTTTAATAATTTTTAGTGCAATCGAACCGTGATCGATTATTTTCGAACCATATTGTGCATCTTCGACTCATTGGCGACTCTCGGTTGTCGTGAAAATCTCGAGGGTTCAATTATGGGCACAGGGTACAGAAATGACGGAAAAAGCGGTTTAGTGCCGTTCGACAGAAATTTTGCAATTATGTGGAATTACCCACACACTTTAATCACATACCTCAGTCGAACCAACTTATCTCCGATCTTTGATCGATTTTGACAGTGCCGTATTGACCTTTGCAGATTAGCACGGTCGAGCAGTCGATTTCTAGTCGAATTCTCAAGTCTATTGCGGTAAAATCTCTTAACAGTTTCACCAAATAGACTAGTTATTCTGTGAGTGATCAGCTCAGGGAAAAGAACTATAAACGCGTTGATGAAAAGCCCGACTTATTCAACTGAAAACAAAATTGGAAAATTAGGATGTCACAAATGGACCATGTGGTGAAGGATGGAGATGCCTTTGTGGAGTTCCAATGAGTTTTGATTCGAACAAAATAGATTTATGTAAGGGATAACTCCAGAGTTGAAGTTAATTGACACCTATCAATTAATTATGTGTGGTGGACATACTTTGTTCCTACATGATGTATTATATATTCTAGAAATTCGTTGGAATTTAGTGTTTGTATTAGTGTTGGTTCAATTTGGTTTTAGTTTGAACTTCCATAATACTGGTGTAAAGTATTATTTAGGTAGGAGTTACTATGATTGTGGATATTTTCTAAATGGTTTTGTTGTATTGGATGTTAACTGTGATGATGTTAACATTTGTTATTCCCTATTAACATCTTCTAACTCTCATAATAATGATATGAATGTATGGCATGCTTCGACTTGATCATGTTGGTCAACAACGAATGAATAGATTAACCAAAGAAAGTTTATTGGGAAACATTAAAAAAGTTGATTTGCATATTTGCAAGCATTGTCTAATGGGAAAAATAATAAGGAAACCATTTGGAAAATGAAGAATAAATAAGTTTCCTTTACAATGAATATGTGATCCAATGAATATAAGAGCGAGGCTTGGGGCTGTATATTTAATTACATTTATAGATTATTATACTCGATTCGGATATCCTTATTTGATTTATCATAAATCTGAGTTATTAAGTCGCTTTAAGAATTTTATGAGTTTGGTAAAAAATCAATTGGATAAGAAAATAAAAGTGTTAAGATCCGATCGATGTCGATAATATGTGATGGAAAATGAATAGAAAGACAATTGTCTATTCCGTATACTTCTCAACAAAATGGTGTTACGGAAAGAAGAAACAGAACCATACTGAAAATGGTTAGGTCTATTATGGCATAAGCTAATTTACCTATCACTTTTTAGTGTAATGCTTTGTTAAGTGTTGCCTTTATATTTAACCATGTGCTTTCAAAATTAGTTATTTCTACTCTATATGAGTTATGGATGAGCAGAAAACCCGATCTTAAACCTTGGGCATGTTCTTCCTATACTCACAAACCATTTTACAAGTATGGAAAATTGGGTCCAAGAGGTAAAAAGAGTATTTTCATAAGATACTCAAAAACACTAGAAATGGCATGTGTTCATAGATTAACAAGAAAGTGGAAGTATAGCTCAATTCGAATCACAAGATGTCATATTCTTAGAGGATGAATTTCCTAAGAAACGCAAAATATGTGAGGACTACTCACTATTTGAAACATTGGATCAATATAATGAGCTCAATGAAGTTCGTCTAAGTGGAAGTAATGTGAAAAGTGGGCAATTAAATTTGACTTAGTTTCAATTATAACCACTTGATGAGACGATATCATCATTATATAATGCAAGCGGGGGTGTAATGGAGAATATACGAAGTGTACAATCTTCTACACAGCAAACAAGTTGCAAAAGCATTCCCTCGTTGACGTTTTGACATTGAAGGGAAAACTTTCATAGTCGCTCCAAGGATGAAGATGAGCCAAGGATTGTAAATGAGACTCTAAATTGCCCTAACAAAATGAAAAATGGATACATGCAATAGAAGAAAAAATGGAATCGATGAAATCATACCAAGTTTGGAAATTAGTTGATTTTCCTAAAAGGATGCTAGGCCATTAGGAACAAGTGAATTCTTAAAATAAAGTGTAAAGTTGATAGCTTAATAAAGAGATATAATGCTCGTTTTGTGGCATAGGAATGAATTGATTATGATGAAACTTTTTCTCTAGTAGAGAGATTTATCTCAATTTGCCTTATCCTGGTAATAATGGTAAGTATGAATCTCGAATTATATCAAAAGGATGAAAAGACTGTTTTTATCAATGGAGAATTAGAAGAAGAAATTTACATGAAACAACCCATTAGTTTCATTACAAAAGGTATATAAACTTTTGAGATCGATATATGGCCTTAAGCAATCTTCAAGAAAATGGTATCTACATCTTCATAATGTCATATGGCGTATGATTTTACAATGATTGGCGAAGATCATTGTGTATATATCAAAAGATTGAAATATCAATTTGTGATCTTATCATTATATGCGAATGATGTACTAATTGCTGGGAGCAATATGAAATTTGTTAATACTGTTATCTCCAAATTTTGAGATAAAGATATGGGTAAAGCTGCATATATTCTTAGAGATAAGATTTAAAGAGATCGTTCAAAGAGATTATTGTCTCTTTCACAGTAGACATATATAAACATAATTCTTGAATAATTTCATAAGTAAGACTGCAAACTCATAAATACTCTGATTGCAAAAGGTGAAGGATTGAGTCATAAACTATGTCCTAAGACTCTACAAGAGCAGGAACCAATGAAAAACGTTCCTTATATTAGTGTTGTTGAAAGCTTAATATATGCTATGATGTGTACGAGACTTGACATATATTTTGCAGTTAGAATGATAAGTTCCAATCCAATCTAGGTTAAGCACATTGGATAGCCATCAAAAGAATCTTAGGGTATCTGAAGGGTATTGCTGATTATACGTTGACTTATCAAAGAAAGGATATATGGCTTGAAGACTATTCATATATTGATTGGGGATGAGATCCTGTTGAAAGGAAATCTATCTTTGAATTTGTATTATTACTGAATAATGGCGTCGTATATTGGTGCAGTAAAAAACAAACATGTATAGTTTTATCCATGATGGAAGCCAAGTTCGTGATTTTATCAGTAACAGTACAAGAGAGTGATTAGTTTAAGAGATTTTTGGATCACTTAAATGTTGCTAAAAATGCTGCAAACTCATTATTGGTTAATTATGACAGCCAAGTAGCAATAGCTTACACCAAGGATCCAATATATCATTACAAGATCGAATATATAGATACCAAGTATAACTTTGTCAAGGATATAGTTACACAGAGATATGTGTACTTACAATACATATCTATGCATAAAATGATAGCATATCTTATGACAAACCCAATTCCTAGAGATTTTTGTCATGGTTATATAAAATCTCTAGAACTGTGTAAAGGCTGACGTACTAAATATTGTAATTTCTCTAACTTCTCACTATTAATGGACTATCATCATTAATGCATACGAGTTTATTTGATATTTATGTATCTTACTACTTTGCATTATGTTAAGAAAGTATGTCAGACAGATAAGATATTAGCCCACTCACACGAGTAATGACTTTTATTTATTGTGTGATAAATATAAATGAGACAATTTTAAGCTTATTATCTAGGAAATAATTAAGAGTTCAAGCTTAAAATGTAAATGTTGCCTTAACATAGTGTTAAGATGAGGTCAATTGTTTATTATGTCCGAAAGTAAAATAACTCTCATATTTTACTTTATCTGTCTTTGATGCCATATGTGAGTTTTGATGGATTCTTTAAAAAGAGTAGATTTGTGAACTGATGTTAGATATTGGGAATGTCTCAACTATCATCTATGCGGTATTTGATACAAAGGCAAACGCTTTATTGGGAAGGAGTTAATACCGTAATACATATCATGTACACATGAGACGACTAATAAGAGTTGGCAAAAGTTTTGATCTCAACTTTTAAGCTGTGTGAAACTCTTAAGGATAAGAGTTCCTCAATTAAGTACTTGTACAACTCTTGCTTATTCTCAAAAACTATATTCGATGTTTGCTATTTTAGAATGTTACTAATGATCATGAATTGATTCAATATAATAAGACATTTCTAGAAAAGTAAATAAAACTGAAATTGAGAGTTTTTAGAAAAGAGCAAGATCGATTTATTTTGATGTCACATTTTAATTTTGTATTCATCGTCCACCAATTATGATTAGTTTGGAATAATCATAATTGTAAATACAATATATCATAATTAAAAGAGATCAAAAGAGATAAATGTGAACAATTGATTTAGGGTATTGCATGCCGAAACTAGTCAAAATTGAAACGCCCTATTTGAGTCGCTAAATATTCCTAACAACTATGTGGCCATGAGCTGTATGCTAGTCACATGGATTATTTGTTATTATGAGCATTGCAGAGAAAAGAGGTTTATATTTAGCCCATCCTAGGCAAGTGGAAGATGATGGTTTTCATATGGGCATCCCATGTCGGGCTAATTAGACCATGATCCATCATGCCGGCCATTCATCTTTCAAGCGGTTACTTGCGAATAGGGCGGTTGTAGATAAACAATAACTGCTCTTGGCAATTCAAAGAGAAGTAGGAGATATTGTTAAATAAATATAAACATTATCTTTAAGAATGAAATAACAAAAGATACGATATTCTGCTTCTAATTGATTATCACATCTTCTCTAAAGAACGATGATCTGTCACCTTCCAAAGCATACGACGTTCCACATACAAAGTACAATCTGCTAAAGACTCTCGAGCTTGCAATAGGGTGCTTTTAATCCGTGAAAAAAAAAAATACGTCCATTTGATGATGTGCTTTTCAATCGGTGATACAAGGTTTTCAGTGGGCACGTTTCTCAGATGTGTTTCTTGTGTTGCTCGATAGTTTGAGATATATATTTATTTTGGGAATTTGCTTCCTTCACGTATTTAATATGGTGCTCTTTTCTTGATATCATTTTCCAAGGTCATGTTTCTCAATATACCATTATGCTATTTCTATGTGATGTCTTTAGTTTTATCATAATTCTATGCTAAAACCAAGGCCAGCTAAAAGAAACAAAAATTCGAGCACGCCTTGGAAAAATGAAAAGTTCAAAATAAGATTGGGATTTTTGCAAGCTTTGCAACTTCACCAACTGAAATCCATTTAGTTGGGAAAGAAAATTTTAAACCGAAAAGCTAAGACATACGTACAGAAAACCTCAACGCAATAGTGACAATGAAGAGCGCATACTCACTCAATCCCACAAACAAAAAGGGACAAGCACATGTTGCAACCCTCGTGGAGGCGAAACACCCATGGAAAAGCTAATGGACTACTAAACGAGAATGAATATTCCTCTCTTGCATTTAGCACGAAGTCTCCCAAGCTTTACCAAGCGTAGTTTGGTACCCAATTTAACATACAATTTATCTTATTTTTTGGAGCCACCACTAATCAACTAGGGTCAATAAGGTTCCTAGCTAAAATGTGAAGTGCATTTTACTTCTATGAACTAGAGATATGATAAGTTTGGGACTTCATTACAATAGATAAATCTAACACCATTTCTGCAACTTCTTTTCTTATTTACAAAAATATATAACAGGCAAATTTGAACAATTTCAACTCTAGTCCATTAACATACAATGGGCGATTATGCGGTTGTGCAATTAGAAATGTAACACCCTTTAATCAAAGCAATCAATAGATTTTGAAATATTCAAAAGAACCTCGGCATGCCAAGCAAATTGAGGTTTATCACTACCCATCATTATGAGACTTCTGTAGAAACTATCACTCAGGGAAATATGCATGTAGAATCCTTAGATGTTATGCATGATCGTTGGGAGAAGAACGCTAGAAGTGCCAAAAATTGTTTACGATGTTCACTATAATGTCAAAATTTTTTATCAACTCACTTAAGTGTCAAATTAGAGAAAAAATGATCAAGTGCCTCCGGTGAAAATTTTTGGCCAAAATGATGATGAGACTTTTATAATTAAAATTTTAATATGAGTCAATATTTTTTTATTAAAAATCAGTCCACGTGGGTGAAAAAGGTTGTCGCACAAGCTAACATGGTTGGCTTGCCTAAAAATGATGCCGCTTCTTTTTTCTCTCTCACTCAGTCACACATAGAGACAGCCTTCTTCCTTCTTCCAAGATTTTTGTGCATGGTAGTCACCAACGCATCCTCCCCGATGTAGAGGATGTGGTGCGTTTGGGAACCACTTCCCAAAGCTCTTTGGGGGTCCAAAGCCCTTTGGGCAAAAAAAAAAAGGTATTTGGGAAAAAACTTTGGAAGGGGCTTAATGGCAAAGCTAGCATTTTTAAGGCTGAAAGCCCAAGGCAGGTTGGGGGCTGCCTTGGGCTTTTCAGCATTTTCGGCATGCTGGAGGTTCATTAAAGGAAAGTTTTGTTTTGCCTTTGTTGCCCTCACAAATTTATTAAATTCCAACTTTGACCCTTTTGAAAACCTAATTTTCGTCGCTGCTTGCCTTTATGGGGTCTCGCTTCTCTCGTCCGAAGGCCTTCTCTCTCCCCGATCTTCTCCACCTCTCCTTTTCAACTCCACGACCGCCAACCCCGACCTCAACCCAACCACTCACTCGTTCTCTCCTAGGGTCACCAATTAGGATTTTGCTTTTGGGGCAAATCAACCTAGGGGGCAAATTGAACTAAGGTTTCCATGAGATTTCGTTCAATTTTCAATTTAGGGTTTATATTTTGGGGCAAACGCTATAGATGACATCGTTTAGTGTCTATATGTTGACTAGGCATGCCGGCAAGCCACATTAGCTGAAGAAATTAATAAAATATGGTCACGTCAAATTTCCAGCGATCTAAATCGGAATTGGCACTCGAGTGACATTTTTTTTTTTTAAAATGGCATTGAAGTGATCCGAGAAAAAAACTTTTGACACTAAAGTGAGTGTCGTACACAACTTTTGACACTTGTGTACTTCTTGTTGAGGAAATTTCCCTATTTGATTTTGAAGGTTGACAAACCTTCCTCATATGTTTATTGATTCTGATGACAAGTTTTTCCTAGTGTTACTCTTGGAGCTAATCTATTCAAACCTTATTCATCAAGGTCTTTCTTGTTCTCTACGTCAAAAGATATCATCATATCTTGATGTTCAAATACATGGCATAATGTGATTGGATTACAAAGACAATACATACATTATAAGAAGATTCTAGATTTTCTAAATTAATCTAGATTTTGTGGAGCGCAATGGCAGTAATCTTGGCTCGGATTTCTTAGTTAAATTATATTGATTGTCAATTTGTTGAGATAAGACATATATCAACGCAATCCTGCTATAATAAGGATTCATAATCCATGTGACAATCATTTGGAAATGAAATGCACTTTCCAAATGAGGACCTTCACTAATGGAAACCCAATCTTTATTGTATGGACAGCAGAATCAAAGGAATACTCCAATCTTAGCATCCTAGAAACAATAAGATCTTTATGTATCATTAAGGTCCAACGAGTTGATTGGATAAATGATCCTTAGAGTTTGGGAAAATTCCAAATAAGGACCCGAAGTGAATCTATTTTCTCAAATAAGAGCCTAAAGTGAACTTTGTGTCAAATAAAGGCTCGAAGTGGACCCATTGTTTCAAATAAGGACTCGAAGTGAATTTTGTGTCAAATAAGGACCCAAAGTGATCAAGTTAATCTCTATTGAGGACCTTAACTCACCGGCAGACATTTTCCAGCGATTAAAATATGGGGCAATTATGTCAGAAATTTGTGATCGGAAAAAAATGGAAAAGTCTAAATTAATTAATTTTAGGTTATTTATTTAGATGTTTACGTTTTCTTCTTTCTTCTTCCTCACTACTCCTCAACCAAATCGTTGCCTGGTCATTGTCGTGACTTGATTCTCGTCACTCCTCGCCCTCGTCACTTCTCGCCTTGTTTGACCGATAAAGAATTTGGGTCTCCGCAAACAAAGAAAGAAGCATATGGTATTCTTCTTGTTTTTGAATGCATTCCTCAACCGGCGGAGAATTTAGGTCTTTGACTTTGCGGAGGATGGGTACAAGGAATGGGGAGAACTTCGGTCTTTGACTTTGCAAAGGATGGGTACAAGGAACGGGGAGACCGTAGAAAATCTAGGTTTATATATATATATATATATATATATATATATTTAGGATTTGTTAATTTTCCCTATATTTTTTTTTGGACAAAATTGCCCAAACTCCAGTTGTCGGAAATATCACATGCTTGATAGCCGACGAATATTTGGCTGACCAACAAGCTCGGGTCCTTATTTGGAATCGATTCAACCATTTCGGGTCCTTATTTGAGACAATAGGTCTACTTTAGGTCTTAATCTAATACAAAGTTAATTTCGGGTCCTTATTTGAGAAAATTGGTCCACTTCGGATCCTTATTTGGAATTTTCCCTTAGAGTTTTTGTCCAACGATTGGCTTGGATAATGAGGTGTATAAAAGAAGATTTCGTAGTGCTGAAGGAAAAATAAGAGAACTGAAGTCTACAAATTCTAAAGTTCAAAGAGAGCTCCGTCCTTACATATTTGTCTTCGTGAGCTTAATTTGTAATCTCTTAGAGGTTGTTATTGAGAGTGTAAGATCAAAATATGTGATCACACTTACTAGAGTGGAGAGTACTCAAACTTTGTAACCTCTAATTAATTCAATAGTGAAATCCAGCTAATAGATTGTCAGCGCGGGAGGGTAGATGTAGACTTATCATAAGCCGAACCATTATAATTGTTGTGTGCATTTTTTTTTATCCCTTAAACTCTCTTTTATTTTTCTTGATAGTTTACTGCACATAGTAAATCTGATCACTGCACAGTTCTTCAAACGCTGTCCATTTCAATATTGGACTCAATCAGTTTCAAATTCTACATATTCACCTATTCAGCCCCTCTAGGTGATAGTTCTAGCCCTAACAATTGGTATCAGAGTAGGTTACTCATCATTTTTTGAAGCGCTATATTACTTCTAAGCTAACGATTTATTATGGGTAGTAATATTGCACCAAGACTTTTGGAAGGACAAAATGACATAAGGCCTTTGTATTTTGATGGAAAGGACTACATCTTGAAAAACAAAATGAAAGCATTAATTAGATCTAAGGATCCTTTAGAGTGTGATGTAGTTCTGAAAGGAGTAAAGTCTGACACTTCACCCTCTAAAAGTTTGTAGATGGCAAAAAGTCAGCAATTGAAGCTTTGTCTAATGTAGAAATAGTCAAAATAGAAGTATTGTATGCAGAAGTTGTTTATTCTCTTTATTATACTTTATCTCCCGTTGAATATAATTGAATTTCTTCATGTGAAACAGTTAAAGAGATATGGGACAGACTAGATGTCACATATTGAGGAACTGACAAAGTCAAGGAGACTAAAATAAAATTTCTCCTCGGACAATATGGATCCTTCAAGATGAAGTTGGATGAATCAGTGTTTTAAATGTTCAATAGATTTACTAACATTGTCGATGGACACATACCAAGAAAATCCAATATTAGACCCAATTTAAGTAAAAAAGTTGCTTTGTGGACTTTTCAAAGAATGGAATCACATCAACACATCCAATCGTAAAACTTAGAGGATCATGCCTCTGACTGTAGATAAGCTCATGGGGACACTTCAATCATACAAAGTGGAACGTCTGAATAAAGTAGATTCAAAAGGTAAGAAAATAATTGCCTAAGATCTAACATAAATTTTGATGTTTCAAACTCTAAAGATGGTGAAGAGGACGATGAAGAGATAGCTTTCATGGTAAAGAAGTTTAGGAATATGGCCAAAAAAGGAAGAAAATCCAAAGGAAAAAGACCATTCAAATCAATTATGCAGAAAATCAATTAAGCAGAAGGAGAATTTTAGTGAGCAAGAGAAAGCAAAGATGCAATTCACTTTGAATGTAGAAAACATGGACACATCAAGTCGAGTTGTCCTCTACTAAGGAAAAAGAAAAGCAAGTACCAAAAAAAAAAAAAAAAAAAAAAAAGAAAGCTCTAAAAGTTGAAACTTGGAATGATACTGAATACGAAGAAAGTCATGAAGAGTATGCAGATAAATGTCTAATGTCAAACTCAAATTTAGAGAATGAGATCGAGGAAAGTAATTTAGATATTCCTAAGGAAGTGTAAAATTTCATTGATAAATTATGCTCGGAACACAAAGTTGCACTTAATAAAATCTTTGAATTGAACAAGGAGAATTCAAAGTGAGGCAACAAGGTATTTTGCAGAAGGAGAAAATTAAATCTCTTGAAAAAGATATTTTTCAGATTCAAGATTGTTTAGATTTGCTTTCAAAAGAAAATGAATCTTTGAAAAAGAGATTTATGATATTACAAAAAGGTTTTCCATTGATTCAAAAACTTTGGAGCAGATACTTTCTATTCAAATTCCATATTACAACAAGTCGTGTCTTGGACTTGAAAAGGAAACTGTTCTTCAAAATGAATTTGCAAAATACAAAGATAGGAAAAAGCAAAAACCTTCAAAATTTGCTTATAGAAATCATTTTCAAAAATAGTTTGTAAAATTTGTTGGCCAAAGCTCCTTCAAATCTCAATTTATGGGGATCCAAATCATTTTAATAATGATTGCCCAAAGAATTGAAGATCAATTTAAAGAAATTCATCATGGTGGAACCATCTAACCTAAAAGGACCCAAGTAAGTATGGATACCAAAGAAAACTTGAATTTGTTCTTCTACTGCAAGTACCAAAGAAAAAGAAGAATAAGTGGTATTTGGAGAGCAAATGTTCAAGGCATATGACTGGTGATCCAACCAAGTTTGTCAAGCTCTCAAAATACAATGGTAGAAGTGTATCCTTTGATGGAAACAAGAAATGAAATATCATAGGCATGAACTGGCAATGAGAATACCAACTTGGTCAAGCGATTGATGTTATTGAGAGACAAAATGAGGATATTTAAAATATGCAATCTTCAACATAGGATTAGATTAGAGTTTCATTATTCATGTAGTAACTTAGGTTATACATGTTAATTTAATTCACTCATGATTAGGGATTAATGGGGCAAAGTCCATCGAAAGTGCCAAAATTATGCACAGGTGGAATCTTTAGTTCCAAAAGTTCCAAAATGTATACTTAAGTGCCACTTCTTTTTTGAAAAATTGAGATACTTCAGTGTCAAGTCCGGCGAGAGTAGTTAGAAATCTGACATAGCTTATTTTAATAATATATGTATTCTATGTGACTCGCCAGAATCTTTACTCAGCAATGAACGTGCAAAACGACATTATTTTGCCCCTAAATTTATTAATTTTATATTAGTTAAAAATAAGTTTTAAAAAAAAGGGTGAACAACAGGTTCAATGAGGGCCTCCATAGTCCTTGCCAACTCTACTGTTCCCTCTCTTTTAAAAAAAAAGTTAGTTTTTAATTTATTTTTAATTAATATTAATATTAAGAATTAATTTTAGGGTCTTTTTACTAACATGGACATTTTTTAGAAAATGCCACGTTAGCCGTTTAGTCGGAATTTCTTATTGTTGATACTTAAGTGTTCCATTTTTCTCCGATTTTAGTACTTAAGTGTACATTTTAAAACTTTTGGCACTAGTGTTCCCCTCAGCCAAGTTGACACTTGTGGTGTCTACCCCTCAAGATTAATGCATGTTCATGTAATAGTAGATTTTTAGGATCAAATTGTCTTCTTGTTGAGTGACAAATGATAATAACAAAAGCATGTACATTAGGGAGTCTCATATAAATTGCACTAATTAGGGAATTAACTTTATAGAATTCATATTGCATGTCATTTAGTAAGTCACATGTCATTTAAGGTTTATTTTGATTAATATCTCATAGAGATGACATTTCAAATTAATGCATGTCTAATTAAATGAAATATAATCTAGAACCCATCATGCATGCCATGTGGTCATATCATTCTTGCACATCATTTAGTAATTTAATAAGTGCACATCAGTCAATTTCTTTTAATTAGCTCATTCTTCTGCTGGTTGATGGCCTGTTTCTTGTCAAGGGCCTTCTCGAAATAGAGCTAGATTATCATGTTTAGGGTCGTGTCCTTCGCTTGTTAGTGGTGGCTGCTCTCGTAGTCCACCATTGCTATCGTCTGCAATGGGGGTGTGTAGAGAGAGAGGGGGAGAGATTTTGAGGAGAGAGAGGGAGTGAGAGATTTTGGGGATGGGGAAGGGAAAAGGAGAGAGGGAAGACAAAGCGGGGACAAATTTCGGGGATGAGGAAGGAAGGAGGAGAGAGTTGGGAGGTTTTAAGGGGAGAGATTTTGGGGTATGGGGAAGGGAAGAGGAGACAGAGGGGGAGAGATTTCGGGGATGGGGAAGGGGAGATTTTGAAGAGAGGGGGGGGAAGAGATTTCGGAGGTGGGGGAAGGAGACAAGGGTGGAGAGAGAGAGAGAGAGAGAGAGAGAGAGAGAGAGAGAGAGAGAGAGAGAGAAGTGATTGAAAGGATAACTTTTGAGGACAAAACAAATTACTTTTCTCTAACAATTTTAGGCGATGAGACTTACTGCTGGCTTAGGTTAGGTTAGGTTTACTTTTAAGAAATAAAAATAAATAAATAAAAAGTAATTGGTCCGGTTCCTTCCTTGGAACCAGAAACCAGACCGCTCGGACCCCAATTCCATTTTTAGGAATCAGGAATTAAACCAGGACCCCGGGAACCGGACCCAATCTACCCATCTGATCCAGTTCAAGTGGTTCCCGTTGCACACCCTATTAATGATTGTTTTAGCATCTCTAAGTGGATGTGATACATCTCAATATTGATGTAAGTCTATAATATATTATTCTTTATATATCTCTTATTCTCCGTGATTGTGCATCTCGTTAATTGATCCTAATCGAGCATAATTGATGTTATAATAACTTGTCATTTTATATAGTCATCTAAGTTCCTTGTGTACTCTCCATCACAAAACATACGAAGATTATGCAATCCTCTTCCGTATACACTTATCTCACCCCAAAAGGACAAAGAGTTGAAGCAAACAATAGTGACATTAGATCATTAGATTTAAGGAGGCGTCGGTAGCGCAAGTTCATGAATTGCCTTCCTGATATGTGCGGCCATGTATTCTGGACATGTCAGGCACGTAGAGCTGACAACAGATGCTCCGTCTGGAGATTCTAATAGCATTTGATAGCAGTCGTCTCAAGGTGCCAGTTCAAAGACCTTCTTCGATCAGAGAAATTCATGTTTGTCCTTACTTAGTGAAGGAAGGCCTTTAGGGATAAGGGATATGCTCATGACTATAAGCTCCATCACAATCAATCCTCAAAGGAAGTATTTTGATGTTACAGCATGTAGGGGTGATCAATTCTCAATCCAATCCAGTCCCACTTAATCGGACTAGAGGGAATTGACCAGTCCGGTCCAGTTCTCGAGCAATCCAATGGAACTGATCATGATAATTTTATGTACTTAGGCTACATCTAGCAGTCATAATAAAATTCAGGACATAATAAAATTTATTATATCCAGCATTTGATACCTATTCAAGATAGAATAAAATTGGATATAAATGAGATATAAACCAGATAAAATTATCTTATGGGAGATATGAGATAAATATGGATATGATTTATAACATTCAAAATAGGAAAGTTATTTTTCTCAAATAAAGAACTTCTTAAATTAATAAAATTAAAATTATAGTTCAATATAATTAATATTTGAATTCTAATATAAGAAATTGAAAATATAAAAAATATTTATTTCAATTTAATCTTATTTTTATTTATATATTCAAATTTAATTATACTATATAATATAAATTCAATATATAAATATAAATATATATTCATATTTATTACATATTTAAGGTATATTAGTTTTCTGTTTTATTACATAGTTTACTCTTTAAGAATAATGCAAGAGGAATAAAGAAATAAAAGAAATTAACTAAAAAAAGAGAGAAAAATAAAATAAAAAAGCAAACAAAAATAAAGCAGGTAAGATCTCGCAAGAGACTTTTACCATCTTCGATTGTAAAACTTTTGGTTCATTTATACTAATATGCCGTTTATGTTAAATAATAAATATGAAATGATGTGAATATATCTTACTTTATTATTACAATCATTAAATGGTGGATGTAATATAACAAATTTCTAGATTTCATAACTTATTTTATCAAGTCTTATCCTGATTAGAAATCTGAACAACTAAATGTAACTTTATATCTCTTTATCATAACTCATTTCAACCAGTTGTTCATAGGTCTTTCACCAAAAAGCCAACAAATCTTGGCATCATTATTGGAATTGGAAGCTTATCTACATATCCTTTCGCACCGAAACATGTTAGTTTGAAAGAAAGCTTCACGTGGAGCTTAGATAAGCTAAGAAAGTCCATTGATGCTCCTAGAATGGTTGTGCTGCGGTTTGGTAAAGACTAAAAGAACCTTATTCTTTAGCCTAAAATGACAATCTCTATTGTTATTAGGGGTGTGCAAAAGAACCGGGACCCGCTCGGACCTCCCGAAACCAGTGGTTCCTAAGGGAACCGGTCCGGTTCCCAGTTCCAATTTATGAGAAGCGGTGGGTACCGATGCAGTTCTCGGTTCCATGGGCGGATCCGCCCACCCGAACTGGACCGTTTATATTATAATTATATATTAATTTTTAATATTAAAAATATTCGAAATTAGCAAATCTAAAATTTTGGGCTCCAATCACCATCTTGTCTCAATTCACTACTCTCCTACTTCATCTCGTCTCTCTTAATTCAAAATCTCTCCGAGCTCCCTTTTCCTCTCCAATTTACCTCTGGATCTACTCATCTCCCTTTAAGTCCTAGTCCGAACTCGGCGAAACAGTGAGTTGATTCTCTTTTCCTCCCACAAACTTTAACTCTCTCTCCGAGTCGTCGCCATCCTCGTCACCACCTTCGCATTCATTGTCACTATCATCCTCTTTGTTGTTGGGCTCGTCCCACTTCTACCTCCCCTCTTCGTCCTCCCCCTCCTCAAGCCTCCACCCATCGTCCTCATTTTCAAGGACAAGGGTGAACTCCAAGTCTAAGAATGGCTCATCGTCCCCATTGTCCTCCTCATTGTCAATCTCGAGGGAGGAGCAGGAGACGGTGGGGGAGGTGGCAAAGATGGTGGTGGTGGTTGGGATGGAAGAAATGCAAGGGTCACGACCGCCGCCACCACAGCACTAATACTTGAGGAGAATAAAGCTACCCTGGTCGGAAGAGCTAGAATAAGTAGATGTGGGGAGGGCGAAAAAGGGAAGGCACGGAGGTTGGACCAGTTCTATGGATCCACCCGGTGGATCCATGCAACTAGCGGGCGGTTCTCGGTTCCAATTTTTCAGAACTGGTTCTTAGCGGGCGGTTCTCAGTTCTAGGTCGGGAACCGCCCACCCGGATCATGCACACCCCTAATTGTTAGTGTCTAACACCTTAGGTCCTTCTATTCTCCTGTACAGGTTTTGGAGATGATGCTGACAATCCTCACTTGCCCCGTAACCGTAAGAGCAAGCAAGTTGTGCATATGAGGACTCATGATAATGACGCGATAGGCATTCTTTATGAAGTGAACATTTCTTGATTTAGTCGGATTCCTATTTTAGAACCGGAAACCGGATTGATGCTCCCTGAAACTGCTTAGAACAAGCTAGTTTGATCCCAATTCGATCGGTCCGTCTTGTTTATACCTAATGATGTGGGTACGGACAGTTTAGTACTTGACAATATTTCTATTGAGACCTTCGATTTTCTATTTGCCCTTATTTTAAGAAAGGGCTTTCGGAATGCCCTGCATTTGCCAAATCGGCTTTCAAATTAATTCACCAATCGCAACTCTTCTTGCTAAAGACTTTTATAAGTCTAAAATTCCTAGACAATGCTTTGACCAACGGGGTATAAGTCAACCCAAATCTAATCGGCCACGCCCATTTTGGGCCACCGTCTTCAATCATTTGGCGTATGCAGCCACGAAGAATGCACCACGCGTTGAAGACGTTCGACATGAACGTGGATCTTTGGAATTGGTCCATCACCCAATCTATGAATCAATCATAACAGGCGATCATGCTCGTGGCTGAAGAGCGTTGGCGATACTGCCAGATCATCACACTGCGCGGAAATACTGCCAGATCATCACCAACTTTTCCGTGGGGACCACTGAAAAGTTTTGACCCGGAGCGCTGCATTATTGGGCCATCTCCCCGTCTGGTGCACCCACGCGGCACGCGCCCACTTCCTCAATTATAGCAATTATTATTTCCACAACTTTGGATTTAGCGAAGAAAGAGAAAAATGGTACCAGGTCGGATGGGTACTAGAGATTCGCGGAAGGTTGTCGGCTATTTTGATTGTTACTTCCCCTAAAGTCCCTCGTGAATCTCGTTCCTAGTCTAGGTTGGCATAGCAAATACAAGACGCCGGAGGATTCTTGGGCGGGAATTAGAGGTCACGTGTTTGAATATGATTGAAACCCTCCAAGTTGAGATTCGATGTAAAAGGTAAAGATATGAACTTTATCGATCCATGAAAATGATAATGTCCAATCAATTTTAAACATATGGGCATTCATCTTAAATTTTTCAACATTATCTTTTTAGTTATTTCAATATTGTTCTTCTAATTAATTTTTGTTAGAAATTATTGACGTGCTAATGTGCCACATCAATTATCGTCGGTTGTCCTACCTGGTACAGCACCGCATCAGTGATTTTCGATGAAAATTGATTAAAATACTATATTGAAATTTCCCGCAAATATTTAAGACTAAAGTGACAATATCGAAAAGTTTAATATTGAATTGTTATTCATATAATAAGTTTAGAATTGTTTGGACAATCTCTTCAATACTAATGTGACTTAAGGTGTTAAAATAAGGAGATTCGAACTCAAAATTTATGTCGCTTAAGAGCATGATTGAGTCAAGATTCTTATCTCTTTAGCACTTCTTCTGCCCAAATCGAAACCAACGTAACAAATCAAATTCACGACCATTTAGCTAATTAATACCCATTAAACAACATTCAACTCACATTATTGATTTTATATATATTTTTCTCGCACAAAAAGAAAAAGTAAAAAGAAAATATGATGATAATCAGCAGCCGGTGCTGACAAGTCAGCCCAATCTCCATCGGGCAAGTCCACGTAGGCAAATTGGATTGGGACGACATTTGATTTTATAAACGACCGCATATGAAAAGACGCATCAGCGACGGTTGAAGAGAGTAAAATCTAAAATATAGCGGAGTGCCATGATTAAACTCTCCATCATTGTGGCTCCATGTGCTTTGAAAACGATCTCATTATCATCTTGCACGTTTCTGGCGCCTGAAGGGTGATTGGCACTAGACATAACTCCACGTCACCTAATTAAGATGTATTTTAGTTTCATAATTGGCATAATGACAAAATAAATTTTAAAAAATAAAGGTTTCATACCACAAAAACTCTAAACCAATATACTTTTGATAAATTTGCCAGAAATTAATAAATTTGACCTTATAATAGTTTCTATTAAATTTTACTATCAAATTATTAAGTTGAATAGCACGTATCAATCACAGTTATACTAATTTTGTAATTTTTTGTGGTATTAATCCAATTTAATGAAATGTATATTTGTCACAAATAAATCAATTTAGGATTATTTTATGAAAAATTTACCAGTTTGGGTTTTTTTAGTGTTGGAGTAAATTTGTCACGAATGTACTAATTTGAGGTTTTTCATAGCATTGACCCAAAAATAAATGAATGTTAAAGTGCCGTGCATCATTCGTCCAAAGGGATTTATATGCTTTTCAAATACTGCTTCTATGATGTCATAGCCGGGTTTTGCCCCGGCTTATTTCACGTGACGAATTGTCTTTCCGGTCCGAATCAAAGGCGGGTTTCATCCGGATGGGAACCTCGACCCAGATATTCTTGTTTGTTTCTACAAGGAGGAAAAGGGAATATTGCTTGGAAAATCGACTAATGTTTATGGAATTAAGTGGAAAGTTGAAATTGGAGAAGCAGAAAGAAAAGGGGAAATTGGATTTGTACGTTCGAACGAGGAAGCCGCGACGCTGCCGTGTGATAGCATGGAGACAAACGTGCATGTGGGGTCAAAATAAAATAAAAAATAATTATTAAGAGCGACTGCCTTCAAGTCAAAATAGTGAAGAATATGATATTGATATTAAATAAATTTAAGTCTTAATTGGGTGGCAAGACTATATAATTACAAGATCGCATTGATTTTCATTGATTGACAACATCCAAAGAGTCTGACCCAAAAACATAAATTTGAAAAAAATAAAAAAATTGCCATGAGGAGGAAAAAATTAGTTTCTCCACTACCAAAGGGGGCCCCTTTGCTCCATACTTCATAGATAAAAAGAAGCGCTTCCCCTCATCATTTTCCCAACTCCCACAAGATGAACGGCAACGGCGACGATCCCAAAACCCCTCTCCTCCCGGTCCGGGACGACCATAGCGGCAGAGGAGGGCCGCCCGTTCCACCTCCATCGTCCTCGGGCCTCAACCTCTTCACGCCCGGCAATGTGTTCATCGCGCTCGGCCCGCTCCTGTGCGCCGCAACGTGCCTCTGCGTGAGGCTCGATGGGCCGGCGAGCAGCCGCAACATGCTCGGCGTGCTGGTGTGGATGTTTGCGTGGTGGCTGACCGAGGCGGTCCCGATGCCGGTGACCTCGATGGCGCCGCTCTTCCTGTTCCCGATGCTCGGGATCGCCGCCGCTGACGATGTCGCCAGGTCTTACATGGACGACGTGATCGCCCTCGTTCTCGGGAGCTTCATCCTTGCTCTCGCCGTCGAGCACTACAACATCCACCGGAGACTCGCCTTGAATGTGAGTTCTTCTTGGATAATCTTGCAATTTTTTTTCTTTTCCTTTTTTTGCCCCATATTACACCATATATGATTTACAATTTATTGGCCTATATATTATTTCGCGCAGAAACATTAATTTCAAGAATTTCTATATGGCTTTTTCTTTGTTTCAAATTCTATTTTTCATTTTGATTTTTTTTTTTTTTTGCTTAATTTGGGAGTCAAATCAATGAGCCAAGGACACCCCATGTTGTGGGGTCTCAATTTTCTCTTTTCGTACATAAAGTGAAATGGAGGGTTCCTCTTTCGGCCTTAAGTTCTCTTGAGATTTAATAATTTGTATGGTACTTTATGATTAATTATCGGATAAAAGCTATTCTATAATGTGGTTTAATCGTCATTAACATTATCTGAATCATGCCTTTAACTTATAGGAGGTTCTCCATAATAACACATGTAAGCACTCGACATTGTGATGTGAATTGAAAGGCAGTATTCAACCACTATATGAATTGACTGATCCAAAAAAAAAAAAACACTAAATGAATTGTATACAGAGAATTAATTATCCTTTTTAAATTATAACTCTATAATTAGTAGGGTGGCAATGAACCAATTCGGTTCGAGTCTTTACTGATACTTCACCCAAGTCCCTACTCACATAGGAACTAGGACTATAAAATGGTCAAGTCGGTTATCAAGTGAGAAGTTTCATTTTCTAGAATTCATGAATGTGTTCAATGTCTAGTAGACGCTTTTTACTCTGATTATTTCGATTTCTAGACAAGTTTGATAATGTTTTTGGGATCGGTTCGGGTTAATGACCCGCAAACGAACCGGACCATTGGGAAATCTATTGTTTTACTTACAAACCGAATTGAAAGGAAACCGGAGGCAAGAAAAGATCCAAAATTCTTTGTTCGGGTCTATTCGATTTAGTTCGGATTTCAATGCGGGCGGGTTCTTTTTCATACCATGTTAATTAGCAAATGGGAATGGGGGCAGGTAACATTACTCTTCTGCGGGGAGCCACTGAACCCGCCTCTGTTGCTCCTCGGGATATGCGCCACCACGGCGTTTGTGAGCATGTGGATGCACAACGTGGCGGCGGCGGTGATGATGATGCCCGTCGCCACGGGGATCCTCCAGCGCCTCCCGGAGGGGCCCGCCCGGCCCGAGGCGGCGGGCAAGTTCTGCAAGGCGGTGGTGCTGGGGGTGATATACTCGGCCGCCGTGGGTGGGATGAGCACCCTCACCGGGACGGGCGTCAACCTGATCCTGGTGGGGATGTGGAAGAGCTACTTCCCTGAGGCCGAGCCCATCAGCTTCAACACATGGTTCTTCTTTGGGTTCCCCCTGGCCTTGCTGATCTTCGTGGCCTTGTGGGGGATTCTCTGCTTGATGTATTGTTCCAGGGGCTCAGGAAGGGCTCTGTCTGCTTACTTGGACAAGGCCCATCTCAAGAGGGAGCTTGAATTGCTAGGTAAAATGACCCCCCCAAAGCTCCCCTTCCTTCCTCTCATTTCATGGACATCTTCTTGGAATTTTTTCTATGTTAATGAAGGAGCTAATTCAGGTATAATTTGTGCAAAAATTTGTGTGTAGGTCCAATGGCATTTGCTGAAAAGATGGTGCTGGCCGTCTTCTCGGTGCGTTAATCACTCGATTTTTCCTAATAATTTCTCTAGCTTATACAGTTGATAGCATTATTAAGATGAATAAAACTAAAAAATTTTGCAGATGCTGATAGTTTTGTGGATGACAAGAAGCATAACAGATGATATTCCCGGTTGGGGAGCTCTTTTTAAAGGGAGAGCAGGCGATGGAACCGTTAGTGTGAGTATATATATATCATCTTGAAATCTAAAAGTATCTGTAGACCGAAAAAATTATGTGAAATTAGTTTAACAATGAAGAAATTCGGATCATTTATAAGTTCGACCTCATGTTCTTGTCGCGACAGCTTATTACAAAATCCTAAGGGCACGATTTTTCGATCTCGAGAACAGGTGATGATGGCGACGTTGCTCTTCATAATCCCGAACAAGAAGCAGAAAGGAGAGAAACTGATGGACTGGAACAAGTGCAAGAAGCTGCCGTGGAACATCATCCTCCTCCTCGGGGCCGGCTTCGCAATCGCCGACGGGGTCCGCTCCAGTGGGCTTGCAGATGTCCTGTCGGAAACTCTAGGTTTCCTAGAGGAGGTGCCGTACCTGGCCATCGCCCCGGCTGTCTGCACCATAAGCGGGACGATCACTGAGTTCACTTCGAACAATGCGACCACGACGCTCCTCATCCCTCTCCTCATCCAGATTGCCAAGACCATGGGCATGCATCCGCTGCTCCTAATGGTTCCTGGAGCGATCGGGGCTCAGTTTGCTTTCTTGCTACCCACCGGCACTCCGTCCAACATTGTCGGCTTCACAACCGGCCACATCGAAATCGCCGACATGATCAAGGTTGGGTTGCCCCTCAAGATTGCCGGCATCGCCATACTATCCTTGCTGATGCCCACATTAGGTAAACTCTTCTTGATGTGAACTACTTCATCAGTTATCGCCGAGTTCGTTCTCAATCGTGTCGCTTGACCTCAACCGCACTTCAAACAAAAACCGCGGTATATCAATGAATTCCTGATTAAAATCTGATTTGAATGTAGGAGCATATGTCTTGGGAACAAATGGTAAGGTCCTATAGCAGAGGAGAGATGTCTCCTGTCTTTTGGAGTTTCGCTTCCAAAATTCAACGGGCAAATAGAGGATCCAAGGTTCATCAACAGTGTAATGCAAGTGCTAGGATTAATTCTTTTGGACTATTTTTAATTTCCCTGATCAACCCTGTATATAAAGCGACCGAATTCGTAGCGGGCAAATAGACATGTGGTCCAGTTGTTTTTTTTTTTTTTTTTTTTTTTTCATTTTTTCTGCTGAATTCTTTTTTGGTCCCGTAGATCTTACTGATGGATGTGAGAGAGAGAAAATTCGTCACGCCTAAAATGATTTAATTGCGAGGAATGAATCTCTTAAAACAAAAGTTCAGGATGATTACGAATTTTAAATTTGAGTTATATAAACATCGCTTGTGCGAGGTTGTTCTTTCTATACTCCTTGCGTTACAATTTCCATTTCCTTCCATAGCTCTTTCTAGTAGGGACTTGAATTGAGCTGCGTGGGGGCCGCTTATATCTATCTCAAATCGAATGGCTCCTACCTTATATCATTTTAAATGCGTTTGACCCCGCGACACCTCGCAAAATCCCATCTTCAACCTCCGAATCATTTCAAACTTACCTTAAAGGCCACGCCCATTAGACTCCACAAATCAAAGCAGGACTCGTTCAAAAAGCTCAAATCGAAACGTCATGTTCGAGAAAGAGGACGACTGCCGTCAACCATCGAAAAGAGAGGAGCTCGACCCGTAAAGGAAAACCCAGGACACGACCAGGCGACAGTACACCCACTAATCTTACGCCCCTCCGAAGATGCTCCGCGCTTCGGACTCTCGCTTGCCGCCGCTTTTAACGTTGGAGCGTTCCGTCTGTCGCGAGCACTGTCGTTTCCTGTCGCTATTGCTCCAGCCCTCATGATCCATAAATATTTGGATGTAGTTGTGGAGTCTGATAGAGAAAAATAATATTTAAGTGTAGAATTTTTTTCTCCTAATGACATATATAAAAATATGTAATTTTCATGATAAAGTAGTAAATAGAGATTATATTGCTGTCAATGGCATACGTGTAATTTTCATCACAACTATGTATGCCATAAACTCCTGTTATATAATTGGGCAATATGTTTGTAGTTGTAACGTTCATATTGATACTAATAGTGAAGAGATTGTCTAGTGTGATACTGTAGTTTTTTTCTTTTTTGATTTTGGAAAGCGTTTTCCACATAAAAATTTCCTTGTTTTCTTCTCTATTTTTTTTCTTCAAAGATTCATGTTCCTAACAACTGGTATCAATGCTAGTTTGGTGAAAGTGGGAGTGATGAATATGGACAAAGGGAGGTGAAAATATGAAAGATGCAGATTGAGGATCTATTGTATTAGAAGAACTTACGTCAGCCTCTAATTGGAGAGTAACCAGATTCTATAAAGCAATAAAGTGAGAATTGTTAGATCGTCTAGCTTTGCATGTGATCTCACGTAAGCACAGTGAGAATTGTTAGATCGTCAAGCTTTGCATGTGATTCGTCTTGCATAAGCACAGAACGTTGCCTTCAACATAGCCAATGAGACAACAATGGCAAATTTGATTAGGGCGTTGTCCAATATGTACGAGATACTTTTTGCATCAAACAAGGTATATTTGAGTCATTTCAATCTGAAGATGGATGAAGGTGCTTCTGTGATAGCTCGCATAACAAATTCAACGTGATCACAACTTGGTTGAATTTGGTGGAAATCAGATTTGATGATGAGGCAAAAGTTTTAATTTTGTCATCTTATTTACTAGAAAGTTGGAGTGTAATTATGACTGCAATGAGCAGTTTGTTTGGTAAGAAAGAGTTGAAGCTTCAAGAAATCCTTGATTTGATTCTTAGCAAGGATATTCACATAAGAGAGAAAGGTGATTTTTCAGGTGCTGCCTTGAATACCGAAGGTAGAGGGAGAAGTAATCAATAAGGGCAGAATCAGTACTGTGGTAAATTGAAGTCCATTAGGAGAAGCAAATGGAGACCTCATGGTGAAATAATTTGTTGGATTTACGAAAAGAATGGCTATTTAAGATGGAATTGTAGAGCTTCAAAGAAGAAAACTCAGTATTGAGATTGAAATCAAGAGGAAGAGAAGTCCACAAAGGCAACTTTTGAAGAGACGCTTGATAATAATGCTTTAATTTTGAAAATTGATAGTCCAATTGAGTCTTGGATTTTAGATTTAGGTGTGTCATTTCAATCTAGTTCGTGCAAAGAATAAATGCATAATTTTGTTACTGAAAAGTTTGAAAATTTTTATCTTGCGAATGATGAAACTTTGAATATTATGGAGAAGGGTGAAGTTTATATAAAAGCTACTAACGGATATCAATGGAAGTTGCATGATGTTAAATATATTATAGGATTTGATCTCTATAAGTTAATTAGACAACATAGGTTACAAAACTATTTTTGGGGATAGCTCTTGGAAAATAGTTAAAGGTGCTTTGGTTGCAACACAATAACAAAGTTAGGAGTGCTATATATGATTGAAAGCAGTAGAAAAACCATAGCAATTGCTAAGTCAGAAGCTGATTCCTAATTGTGGCATCGTAGGCTTGGACATATAAGTGAAAAGGGGATGGAGAGAAAACTTCTTGATCTGAAGTCCATAGATATTAGTTTATGCGAAGATTGCATTATGGGGAAGCAAAAATGTGTCGGTTTTTGAAATTGAGAGAAAACCAAAAAAAAATAAAAATAAAAACAATAGAGAGAGAGAATTAGAGTTAGTGCATATAGATGTATGGGGACCAACCCTTAGAAGCTCGCACTACTTTGTCACGTTTATTGACAACACCATCAGAAAGGTATGTGTTTATTTTTTGAAAAATAAATATGATGTGTTTGCTACTTTTAAGATATGGAAATTTGAAGTGAAGAATGAGACTGGCCCAAAGACTAAGAGGGTGTTTGGTTCAGCTTTTCCCAAGAGAACTTTGAGCCCCAAAGCCTTTAAAAATATAAGGGTGTTTGGTTCGGCGTTTGAAGAAATTTCTTGCGAAAACGCTGCTGGAATCTTGAAAGCCCAAAGCAGGTGGGGAGCTGCTTTGGGCATTTCAGCATTTTCGGCATGCTGGTGTAGGGAATTAATGAATTTTTCCCGATTGCCTATTTTACCCTTAAAATTTTATTAAAAGTCCACTTTTACCCATACTAAACAAAACCCTAGCTCTTTCCACGTTTTCCTCTCTCTCTCCATCGACCGGCTCTCTTCTCGTCTCTCTCTGCAGCATTCTCCATCGACGCGGCTCTCTCTGCAGCGTTCCTCTCCCTGCAACTCGCATCACTCCATCCCGATTTGAATCCGAGCACCACTCCATCAAGGCCGAAGTTCGTCGCACGAGCGAGCGAGATCCGAGATCCGAGCCATCCGAGCACCACTCGGAGGTCCTCCTCTCGCGGATCGGCGACGGCTCCGCTTCCTGTGACGGCGACGGCGACGGCGACGGCTTCGGCTCTCCGCCCGAGGTCCAAGGGAGGCTTCGCGCGTGAATCAGGCATAACGGGGTGCTTCATCTGGTTCGGAGCTCTCTCCTATCCTGCCATGGACTCCAGTAACGGCGCGTTGGGTTCGCTCCTTTCTTGTCTTTCGTTCTTGCTCGTTCGTTTCCGTTCTTGATGCAATTATGGGTGACGTCCGGCTGAATCGAGTGCTCTTTGTCTTCTCCGATTTGGGTTCCCATTCGCTTTAAGTTTTGTGGTCGCGTGCTGAAAAAGGAGGGGGCTTTATTCTTGTAGCCGAATTTGGTGGGAGTCTGTAATTGAAGTTTCTATCTTTTTTGGTTTAATTCCGTTATGTGTGGACTCTGCGTTCTGAGTTTTTTTCTTTACGAGCTTAGCTGCTTTTTCCGTCTATTGGGTCTCGCCGTTTGTGTATCTTTAAGGGCAATCGTCGGTTGGTGTCTCTTAACTCTTTATCTGCTTGAATGATCCGTGTTTTGTAGTGATAATTGAACAGGGATTCTCATGTTGGGTGTTGCCCTTAGAGTGATTAGTCTTGAGGCAGCTGGTGCAAAGTCAGGCCACTATGTAAAATCGACCCCAATCATCCGTCCTCCTTGTTTGTTTGCAGTAGTTTGTGACATTCATTCCATGTTTCCGCAACAAATGGTCCTCCTCCTAAGCCGTGGGAAAGAGCCGGGGGTTCATCAGGTCCTGCGCCATTTAAGCCGCCATCATCTAGAAGCACTAGTGATATAGTGGAAGCTTCCGGAACAGCAAGACCCGGTGAAATTGTTTCGACTACTGATAGAACTATTCATGTCAATGCAAATTCTATTGCCAGGCCGGTTCCCACCAGGCCATGGGAGCAACAATCCTATGGCAACAGTTATGGAGGTGCATATATACTGCTTATTTTATGTCCGTAGTTGCATGTGTTTTCATTACATTTTGATTGTGTGTGTATCTCAGCTATTGCTTTATAGAACAATATAACATAAGATGGTTCTCAGTTAATCTTTTGATAATCATTGCAGGATATAGTTCATTGGTGAGGGTTTGGGTGGTCAGAAGACTCAGAACAGACAAATCGACTCGAGGGGGAATTCGAGCCTATTTTTCTGGGATTTTTTTCCCCTTCTTTTTCTTTATTTTCTTTTTGTTTTATTTTATTCCCCCTTCTTCTACGTTGCTTCTTCCCTAATCATAACTATGGATTTGCTTCTTCTTTTTAATAATTCAAGTCTTTCTCGTTTTTAATTAATTAATTAATTTATATACTGCCAAAATTTAGAAGTCTCATGTCACGGCCAATAATCTTGGCCTGCCGATTACCCACGGTAAAATTTGGAGCAATCGATATTATGCTTCCTTCGCTCTTCTTTGTAAGCATGAAATAGAGGTCACAGTTATGAGTGTCGATTCATGTCCGTGTCGTACGTACATGATTAATTGATCGTGTCAACTTACTCGACATAAACACGATTTGAAAATTATTGAACCGACACGACACGATACAACACATGTATATGATGCCAAATCAACGATGTTAACACAAAACTAACTAATGAACACGGAGCTGACATAATATATCCCTTAATTTTTTATACTATCTACCAATTGCAATGATTGCCAACAAAATATCTTAAAATATATGTGAATATTCAACGAAACATCACTTATAGAACAATCTATTTCCGCTGAGAGTCCTTCCCTTTTTATATGCGATGTTTACTAAAAAAAAATAGCATCCACAATCGGTCGCTTTATCATTCACCAAATAAGTTCACCTTTTTTTTGCTATATCATTTTTATCTTTTGACAATCAATAGCCCAACTTTTTATTAATATACTAGAATGATCATTAATTAACGAAGATGATTAATACTATAATAATTAAAAAAAATTATTCAAAGTTGAAAACAAACTTAAAAAAATCCTTAGCCAAAAGTTGAGCTTTGCATCTAATCTATAATCAAATTCTTTTAATATAATTTTTAAATAAATTTATTAATATGTATCTTTTACATTACTCTCAACATGAAAATGTAAATGTTATATAGCGATTGTTTCTTTTTTGCAATTTTAAAAATACTAAAACTAAAAAACTTAATTTGGTCACACCAAAGGGCTTTTCAAATATATGTTTACCAAACAGTCTTGCATTTCCCTAAAGCACTTTTCAGTTACAGTTTACCAAACGGTCTAGCATTTTGGAAAACCCCTTTACCTCAAAGGTATTTGCATTCTCCCAATGGCATTTCCCCAAAGCTGAACCAAACGGGCCCTAAATGTCTGAGGTTTGATAATGGTGGTGAGTATAATATTAAGGAGCTCAAGCAATATTGTGCAAAGAACGGAATCAGAATGACAAGAACTGTAGCCAACAAATTGCAGCAAAACTGAGTTTCTAAGAGGATGAACAAAACTCTGAATAAGCATTTCAAAGTATGAGGATGCATGCAGAATGCAGATGCAATTAATATGGCAACATATATGTTAATAGAGGACCTTCAGTTCCACTTGATTTCAAGCAACCGAAAGAAAAATGAAGTGGAAAGAAAGTGAATCTCTTGCATTTGAAAGTGTTTGGTTCTGTTTCATATATCCACATAGATTTTGAAAAAAGAATGAAGCTTGATGGAAAAGCTAAAAAATGTTTTTTCCAATGGATATATAGTTCTAATCATTTGGGTCATCGGTTGTGGGAATAGAAAAATAATAAGAAGTACTGATGTTATGTTCGATGAAAATGTTGTACAAGGACAAATTCATAGTAGAATCTAGTGTGAAGAAACAGTCCATGGAGGCTAGAAAGATTAAACTGGAGGGGGTTTCCAAGAATGTTTTAGTTAGAAATCTTGAAATTATGGCTAAAGACTTTGATAAAAAAAAAACTAAAACAAGAATCAAATACACCTGGACCCACTTTGAAAAAATAGTAGAGCATCTAAACTTGTATAGAGGTATTTTTCATCATTGCATTATTTGCTTTTAACTAACATTGGCGGACCAAAATTATTTTTGGAAGCAGCGCAAGTTAAAGATTTTGTTAAGCAAGAGTTAGCAATGCGAGTTGAGTTGGATTCACTCGAGAAGAACATAATGTGATAGTAACTTATGACCAAATGGGAAGAAGGCATTGTAAAACAAGTGGATATACTGGGTTAAAGAAGAATTTGATTGGTAGTAAAAGGTTTTCAATTGAATAAGCAGAAATTCTATTCAATTGTGAAATTGACTACTATCAAATTAGGAAAGTTCTCTAATTGATGTAAACTACTTTATTAGTTATTGTTGCGTTTGTCCTCAATTGAGTCACTTGACTTTAATTACACTTCAAATGAAGACCCTCTATCATTGAATTCCTAATTAAAACCTGATTTGAATGTGTAGCGAGCAAATAGACATGTTGTCCCTTTTTTTTCATTTTTTTTTCTGAAATTCTTTGTATTTTTCCGTAGATCTTACTGTTGGATGTGAGAGAGAAAAAGAGAGAATTTGTTGCACCTAAAATGATTTAACTGCGAGGAATGAATCTCTTAAAATGAAAGTACAGGACGAATTTTGAACTAGAGTTATATAAACATCGTTCGTGCAAGGTTATTCTCTCTATACTCTTGCAGTTAACAATTTCTTTTGCCTTCAATAGCTCTTCTAGTAGCCGTTGGGGCTCGAATTGAACTGCGTGGGGACCGCTTTTATCCATCTCAAATCAAATGGCTCCAACCTTGTATCTTTTTACATGCATTTGACTTCGCGACACCTTGCAAAATCCCATCTTCAACTTTATAATCATTTCGAACTTACCCTTAAGCGCCACGCCCATTAGACTCCACAAAATCAAAGCAGGGCTCGTTCAAAAAGCTTAGATCGAAACGTCAGGTTCTAGAAATAGGACGACTATCGTCAACCCTCGAAACGAGAGGAGCTCGAGCTGTAAATAAAAACCCCGCGTCAAAGACGCTCCAGATTCGTCCCCGATTGGACGACCAGGCAACAGAACACCCCACTAATCTCACGAACCTCCGAAGAAGCTGCGTTGCGGACTCTCAATTTCCCCCGCTTTTAACGTTGGAGCGTTCCATCAGTCGCGAAACACATTTCCCGTCGCTGTTGCTCCAACCCTCATGACCCGTCAAAATTTTGATGGAGTTCTGGGATCTATTCAAGTGCAGAACTTTTTCTGCTGATGACATACATGTAATAGAGCTTTTACTGTTACTAATCGCATATATGTAATTTCCATCGTAACTTTGTATGCTCTAAGCTCCTGCTGAATATTTGGGCAATATGTTTTCTAGTTGTAACACTGATATTGATACTGATAATGGAGAAATCCATGATTTTTTTTTCTTTTCTAATTTTGAAAAGCATTTTCCACGTAAAAATTCGCTTGTTTTCTTCTCTATTTTTTTTCTCTTTAAAGATTCACATTCCTAATTACTGGTATCAGATCCTCGTTTGGCAAAATAGTGAGGGTGATGGATATGGACAAAGGGAAGGTGAAGATTGATCAGTTCGATGGTAAAGACTTTGGTTTTTAAAAGATACAAATCGAGGATATGCTATATTAGAAGGACTTACATTAGCCTCCGGTTAGAGAGTAACCACATCCTATAAAGCAAGCAAAGTGAGAATTATTAAATCGTCAAGCTCTAGGTGTGATTCATTTCACATAAGCACAGAATGTTGCCTTCAACATCGCTAATGAGACAACAACAGCAAATTTGATGAGGGCATTGTCCAACCTTTTGCATCAAACAAGATATATTTGATGCGATGCTTTTTCAATCTGAAATTGGGCGAAGGTGCTTCTGTGATAGATCTCATCAACAAATTCAACATGATCATGACTCAATTGAGTTAGGTGGAAATCAAATTTGATGATGAGGTAAAAATTTTAATTTCGTTATCTTTTTTACTTGAAAGGTGAAGTGTAATTATCACTGCAATGAGTAGTTTGTCTGGTAAGAAAGAGTCGAAGTTTCAAGAAATCTGCAATTTGATTCTTAGCGAGGATATTTCCAAAAGAGATATTGGTGAATTTTAGGTGTCGCCTTTAAATACCGAAGGCAGAGAGAGAAGCAATCAACAAGGGCAGAACTAGTAGTATCGTGGTAGATTGAAGTCCATAGGGAGAAGCAAATCGAGACCTCCCGGTGAAATAATTTGCTAGATTTGCAAAAAGAATGGCCATCTAAGACTAAATTGTAGAGCTCCAAAAAAGAGAATTCAGTATTTAGATCAAAATCAAGAGGAAGAGAATGAACGCAACTTTTAAAGAGACACTTGATAATGACGCTTTAATTTTGAGCATTGATGGTCCGATTGAATTTTGGATTCTAGATGTAAGTGTGTCATTTCACTCTACTTCGTGCAAATAATTAATGCATAATTTTGTTACTAGAAAGTTTGGAAAAGTTTATCTTGTTGATGATGAAACTTTGAATATTATAAAAAATGGTAATGTTTACATCAAAGCTACTAACGGATATCAATGGAAGTTGTATGGTGTTAAATATATTCTAGGACTTAAGTGAAACTTGATCTCTATAAGTTAATTAGACATCATAGTTTATAAAAACTATTTGTGGGGATTACTCTTGGAAAATAGTTAAAGGTGCTTTGATTGTAACACGGAAGCAAACTTGGGAATGTTGTACATGACTAAAAGGAGTAGAGAAACTGCAGCAATTGCTGAGTTATAAGCTGATTCCAAATTGTGGTGTTGCAAGCTTGGATACATAAGCCGAAAGGGAATGGAGTTGTTAGCATCTAAGGGAAAATTGCTTGATTTGAAGTCCATAAATATTGGTTCATGTGAAGATTGCGTTATGGGCAAGCAGAAATGTGTCAGTTTTTCAAAAATTTGGAGAAAACCAAAAAAAGGAAAATTAGAGGTTATGCTTACAAATGCATTGGGACCAGCCCTTGGAGGCTTGCATTACTATGTCGCATTTATTGACAACACCATCAAAATGGTATGTGTTTATTTTCTAAAAAATAAATCTGATGTGTTTGCTACTTTTAAGAGATGGAAAGCTGAAATGAAGAATCAAACTGGCCAAAAAATTAAATTTTTGAGATCCGATAATGGTGATGAATATAATAACAAGGATCTCCAGCGATTTTGTGCAAAGAACAAAATTAAAATGACAATAACCATTCTCAGTAGACCGCAACAAAACAGAATTTCTAAGAGGATAAACAAAACTTTGAAGAGCCCAAGAATATGAGGATGCATGCAAAATTAGCCAAGATGATTTGGGCAGATACAATTAATACATCATCATATCTAGTTAATAGAGAACCTTTAATTCCACTTGATTTTAAGCAACCAGAAGAAGAATGCAGTGGAAAGAAAGCGAATCCCTCACATTTGAAAGTTTTTGATAGTATTTCATATATCCACGTAGATTTTGAAAATAGAGATAAACTTAATGCAAAAGCTAAAAATAATTTTTTATTGGATATGGTTCTGACTATTTGGGTCATTGGTCTAGGATGAATAAAATAGAAAAATAATAAGAACTACTAATGTTATATTTGATGAAAATATGTTGTGCAAGGACAGATCTATCGTAGAATCTAGTGTGGAGAAACAATCGATGGAGGCTAGAGAGATTGGACCATAGGGGGTTTCTAGGAATGTTCTAGTTCGAAATCTAGAAACTGTGGCTCAGAAAATCATACGCTCAAACCCACTTTGAAAAAATCTAGTAGAACATCTAAACCTGTAAGGGGATGTCCTCCATCTTTGCATTATTTACTTTTAACTAACGCTGACAAACCAAAATTATTTTTGGAAACAATACAAGTTAAAGATTTTGTTAAGCAATGCGAGATGAGTTTGATTCCCTCGAGAAGAACACAATTTGGATATTAACTCAGTTACTTAATGGAAAGAAAGCATTGTAAAATAAGGGGATGTACTGGGTCAAAGTAGAATTTGAATGGTAGTAAAATGTTTTCAATTGAATATACATAAATTTCCTTCCCAATTGTGGAATTGACTACTGTCAAGCTAGGTAAAGTCCTCTATTTGGTTTAAACTACTTTATCAGTTATTGCTGCGTTTGTTCTCAGAGTCAATGGACTTTAATTATACTTCAAATGAAATCCTCTATTGTTGAATTCCTGATTAAAACCTAATTCAAATATGTAGCTTGCAACTAGACATATTGTCTTTTTTTTTTTCTTTTTTTCTGAAATTGTTTTTTTTTTTTTTTCCTTTGTAGATCTTACTGTTGAATGTGAGAGAGATAAAGAGAGAAAATTTGTTGCACCTAAAATAATTTAATTGAGAGGAATAAATCTCTTAAAACGAAAGACCAGGATGGTTACAAATTTTGACTAGAGTTATATTAACATCGCTCGTGCGAGGTTCTTCTTTCTATACTCTTGCATTTACAATTTCTTTTTCCTTACAAACCAAAAAAAAAAAAAATCTTTTTCCTTCCATAGTTCTTCTAGTAGCCGTTGGGTCTTGAATTGAACTACGTAAGGGGCGCTTATATCCATCTCAAATCGAATGGCTCCAACCTTGTATCTTGTACATGCACATTTGACCTCGCGACACCTTGCAAAATTCCTCTTCAATCTTCGAATCATTTCAAACTTACCCTTAAACGCCGCGCCCATTAGACCCCACAAAATCAAAGCAGGGCTCGTTCAAAAAGCTCACGTCCAAACGTCAAGTTCTAGAACTCGAAAAGAGAGGAGCTCGAGCTGCAAAGGAAAACCCCACACCAAAGACGCAAGAGATTCGTCCTTCATTGGCCGACGAGACGAAAGCACGCCCCACTAATCTCACGAAACTTCGAATGAGCTCCGCTTTTTGGACTCTCACTTGACCCCGTTTTCTACGTTGGACCGCTCCATCCGTCCAATTTTGATCTTGACCAAAATAATAATAAAAATTCCAGGATTTGATCAAGAAAAAAAAAATGAAATAAGTACGGCGTATGTTTAGAAAAATTATCAAAAAAGTCATAAATCTATTATAAGTATACCAATTCGATCATAAACATTTTTTTGTCAATTCAGTTCTAAATCTTTTGTAATTGTGCAAATTCAATCTATTTAACCAATTTTGGTTGGCCAGCTCTGACCTTCTGGCCAACGCTAACATGGTAATCTTTTTAATAAATTTTTATTGTTTCGAATTTTTTATTAATTTTTTCTTTTTCTTTTTCCTTTTCCTTTTCCTTTTCCTTTTCTTTTTTCTCTTCTTCCTCCTTTGGCTTCTTTTCCCGACTCGCTGGTCAATGGGGCAAGGTCAAGAAGCCATTGGCTGCGAGCGAGGGTTGCGATCCTTGTTTGCCTCGCCATGGCCTTACTGCAAGTGGGTGAAGACCGCCATGGCCTCTCCAGCCTCGGGCGAATTCGCCTTCATTCACGGCCGGCAAGGCCATGGCAAGGCTGGCCTCGCCTGCAGCCCCTAGGCCTAGCAAGGGCTGCAACCCTCGTTGGTGGCCGATGAGGGCTTCATGGCTCTTGCCCGGTGGCCAGCAAGCCTCGTCCTAGCCTCACCAGACATTGCAGGGAAAAGAAGCCAACGGAGGAAGAAGAGAAAAAAGAAAAGGGAAAGGAGGAGAAAAAAAAATAGTAAACAAATTCGAAAATTTTTTAAAAAATAATAATAATTTAGAAAATGCCATGTCGCGTTGGCCAAACGGCGAAATAAATTTAGCACTGAATTGATTAAAAAAAAAGTTTATGATTAAATTGGTACAATTACAATAAATTCAGTACTTTTTTGGAAATTTCCCCCACATTCAAAGATCAAGAAATCTCATTTGCAATTCACTTGCTTAGATTTGAGCTTCGAAGGAGACATTGTTGAACTTCGGACAATCCCCTCGTCCCGACGTGCATAGTTCACCTCTTACAAAACTAAAAGATTCGACTTAACCTAAAAATTGACTCATGATATTATCTAACAGCTAAATGGGAACATAGGATCTAATGAACAGATTAAATAATGATAATAATAATATAAACCCCACTTAAAAACATATGATCGGTCGCGTATCCAATATTTCTCGGACTAAATGCGTACCCTTACATCTTCTTTAACACGTACCTTGCCAAATCCTAAGAGGTCATTAAGTCATTAATCCATTAAATAAGTAGAATTTAACCATAACTTCCAATTTGACCCAAGAAAAGTTTATTCTTTTACCCCCGCCACACGACAAGTGTCCGTGACTCTGGCAATTCCAAGGCCTATAAATACACGTACCCACCATCCTAGAAAGCACCAAGATAAGCATTCAATTTCCAACCCCCCTCCCCCAAGAAAGATAAAGCATAGATAAATATCCACCCTTGTCAAACCCCAACGATCCAAGAGCAAGAACCAAACCCGAAAAACCTCCAAAAATGAGACTCCTCATCCTCGCCGCCGCCGCCGCCGCCCTCCTTCTCCTCCAAGTCTCGGCCGCCGGGGCCGTCCGCACGGAGCCGTTGCTCGGGGGGTGGCACCCGATAAAGAACCTGAGCGACCCGTACGTGAGGGAGATCGCTCAGTTCGCCGTCAAGGCGCGCAATGACCAGGCCAAGACGGGGCTGGTGCTGGAGAAGGTGGTGAAGGGCGAGACGCAGGTTGTGGCGGGGATGAACTACCGGCTCGTCGTCGAGGTCAAGGACGGGACCAACAAGAAGAGCTTCGAGGCCCTCGTCTGGGACAAGCCGTGGGAGCACTCCAGGCGTCTCTCGTCGTTCAAGGCCGTAAAGGGCAAGCCATGAAGTCGTCGTTTGGCCGTACTTCTGCATTATTAGTAATAATCCTCGGTCATGTTACAGTTTCAGTATTTTGAGAATAAAATAAGCGTTGGTAAGCGTCGGTAGAAGTGAGATCTGGTTGTGTATCGCTAGGGATGGGAGTTCCAGTCTTATCTGGTGGGCTGTTTCTGTTTGAAAACTTCGGTGCAATTCGAGGGATCCCATGTTTTCTTTTCCTTTTCTTGTTCTGTTCTTGCTTTTCTTGGTCTGATGTTGCTGCATGCGACGTGCAAGAATCTTGCGAAGATGGATCGGATTAGGTCAGCCGAAGAGAGAAATCTGCGTATGAAGAAAGATCTGCTGTTGATCTTTGATTTGGGATGGGGGAATGGTCGAGAAACGCCGCAGGTGACGGTGGGACCGCAGCAGATTTCACGGGGGGATTGATTTTTAAGTATATGCTAGGATATTCTCCCGTGAACTATGGGGAAGGGGCAGACCTATAGACCGGCTGTCAATCACTCTTTTGTAATACCTTTTTACTATGTTAGATACGAAATAAAGAAAAAGGGTTGTTTCAGACAAATTATCATGTGCCGACGATTGATTTTGTTGACTTCTGGTCGAAAAGAAAAGGATGGTTTCTTGACCGTAGGGATTCGACAAAATTTAAGAGCGCGTTCGGTGGTGGGACGTTGGATGAAAAGGCTTCGAGATAAACTAACTTAGGCTTTGGGGCAAAAAACGAAAACTAAGAAAGATAAAAATAAAAAGTTAGGGATGACGAAGGAATGGAGACTCTTCATAGTTCCATGCAACTTAGTAGTGAGACCGTCAAATGGATGGGTTAACGCGGCTTTGGGTGCGTTTGGGAAGACTTTTGGGGAAAGTCATTAGGAAAATGCAAAGACCTTTGAGTTAAAGGTGTTTTTCAAAATACAAACTGCGTTTGGTAAATTGTAGTTTGAAAGCCCTTTGTGAAGTATCTTTGAGCAAAATGGTGTTTGGGGGACAAAAGATTTTTGTGATAAAAAAATTATCAAAAGAAAAATAAAAAAATTTGACCGGCGAGGGCAAGCGGCTGCCGGCGACCTCGGATCTGGGGCGGCGAGGTCGCGTGTCGCCGTCGCGACCTCCGGCGACCCCGGATCTGGGGCGGCGAGGTCGTGCGCGTCGCATGACGCCGCCTCGACCTCCGGAACCCCGAATGCGGGGCGGCGAGTCGAACGCGTCATGCGACCCCGCCTCGACCTCCGGCGACCTAGATCCAGGGAGTCGAGGTCGCGGGAGGACCTCGCCGCCCCGGATCTGGGTTGCAGCAGGGTCACACGACCTCGTCGCCCCCGGATCTAGGCGGCGAGGTCGCGCAACGCCGCCGCGGCCCATATACGGGGCGGCGAGGTTGCGCGACCCGGATCCGGCCGCGCTCAAGCCTCCGGCACCGGATCTGGTCGCGACTAGACCTGCGACCAGATGGGTAGTGCGGCCTCGGCGAGCTCCGTGCAGAGGTCGCGGTGCGGCAGGCGATGGTCGCCGGCAACGCTGCGACTCGCGAAGGTCGCCCGACTCTCTGACGACGATCGCCTAGGTTGTGCGACCACGCCGGCGTCCCTCTAGCAGTCGTCGGCCCGGAGAAGATGAATAGTGTCTCATACAAGGACAAAAAACAAAAAAACAAAAAATTCGTGAGGACAATTTCTGGAAAAAAAAAAAAGGGAATGAACAGTGTCGTGTGGGCATGTCGAGAAAGCTAATAGCCCAAGGCAGGTCCTCACCTGCCTTGGGCTTTTAGCCTTCACAAGGCTGGCATTCTCCAAATGGGGGTTAAAATTTTTTTGCCAAACACCCTTATACTTGGCCCAAAGGACTTTAGGTGTCCAAAGCCCTTTCCAAAGTAGTTTCCAAACGTAGCCTTTGTGTCTAAAAGATCGAAACCATAATAAATATGAACCCATTAGGCAGCATAATTTTAGCTCCTCATACACATGTTCATACTCGACCTGGACCCAACCAAGTTCCACTTCTTAGCGAGAAATTCTCCTCTCGTTATGCAGAGCTTCCCTCTACCGTTATGGTAACTGAAACCCTAATATTTTTTCTTCACAAGTTCCGTATCTCCACCATGGCGTCGCCAATTCCATTGCAGTTAGCTTCGTTGCTCTCCAGATTCGCTTCATACATCTTATTCTTCTTTGTTCGCTGCTCTGTTTCATCGTCGCTTTCCCCTTCTTTCTTTGCCTCTGTTTCGATTCGGTTCGTTTCTCATCTCTGGCCCTCCCTTTTGTTGTTTGCATGTTCCATTTTGACCATGTCTCATCTTTCCTAGAACCTTTCATTCCTCAATTTCGCTTATCCGAGCTTTCATAGGTTCGATCTTACCTAGATTTCCCTCCTTTTCTTCTCCGTTCTATCCAATGCTCTTATGGCCCAAGAAGACGAGGACAATTCCTCCCGCCTTGCCGCTCTTTGTCAACGCCTGGGACGATTATGCTCGCCTCATGAAATAGAGGTTTGGAACGATGTGCCATCCCCTGCAAAATTGGACGAATGCCGATTAACTCTCATAGGTAAAATTTTCTCTAATTCCTCTATCAATTTCCAAGCTTTCCAGAGCATGTTAAAAAGGGTATGGAGAACAGAATAGGTTGACATCTCACAGCGAGAGGATGGTGTCTATGTGGCAAAATTTAAATTGGAGATAGATAAGCAAAGGATTCTAGATGGCGGACCTTGGTTATTTTCTGGCCACCTCGTAGTTTTTAAAGCTTGAATTCCAAATACCCCGTTGCATTGCTATGACTTCTCCACCTGCACCTTTTGGGTGCAAATTTTTGGCCTGCCACTAGAATGGTGCACTGAACAGATAATTTCAAGAGCAGTCAAGAATGTTGGCATAGTGCTAGAAGTAAAGGCAAACACTAAAGACAGTTTTACCATGAGATCTAGTTGCGCAAGAGTCGAACTCAACCTTCAGGAACCTCTGCAGACAGGTCGACTAATTAGAATTAATAACAAGCCACTCTAGTTGGACTTTAGGTATGAGCGGTTTTCACATTTCTATTATTCATGTGGGAAATTGGGGCATTATGCCATGTCTTGTAAAGATATTCCATTTGATGAAGATAAATTAGATGGAAAGGAGAAGCCGCCTTATGGACAATGGCTTCGTACCGAAGTTAGGGAGCATAGCCCTTACTGGAAAATCTATTATGAACCGACGGACAAGGAGGAAACATTGGAAGAAATCGTACCTGAAACACCTTCTACAACTGCTCACCCTCTCCCTTTATTGCCACCGATAACTACCACAGAAGTAGCTCCCCTGCTGAAGCCTATGGTAGCAGCCACCCCTATTTCAACAGTTTCGCTGGCTAATCAAGGATATGCGAGTCCTCTGCAAGGTAGCATTATTCACACTGCGATGATACCTGCAACAACAAAGCTAAAGGGTGTTCAGGTGCAGACCAGCAGCTTACAACTTGGAAAAAAAAATCAAGAACTTTCGCCATACACCGAAAATTAGTCCTACCAAGAAGCTCAAACGCTATAACCCCTATGATATGCGAAGTTCAGCCCCAGAAGACTTAGATGAATCGTTACTTTTGGACACTCCCATCATGGAAGCAACTGAAGACGGGAATTGGGCAAAGTGGCTGGCCCTCAACGCCACCCCATCACAAATGAAATCCTAAGTTGGAACTGTCAGGGTTTGGGCAATCCCCTAACAGTTCAAGCACTTAAAGCCCTTGTGGCTAAGGAAAAGCCTGATCTTTTATTTTTGATGGAAACTAAAAATAAAGAAGCTATTCTACAACGTATGAAATGCCGTTTGCATTTTTTGCATCTTCATGTTTACAACTCGGCTGGCTCAGCAGGAGGCTTAGTAGTGTTATGGAATGGCACCACTTCTTTAACTTTTATCAGCTCTACTTCGGACTATGGTAGCAGCCACCCCTGTTTCAATAGTTCCGCTGGCTAATTAAGGACATGCGAGTCCTCTGCAAGGTAGCATTATTCACACTGCGATGATACCTGCAACAGCAAAGCTAAAGGGTGTTCAGGTGCAGACCAGTAGCTTACAACTTGGAAAAAAAAATCAAGAACTTTCGCCATACACCGAAAATTAGTCCTACCAAGAAGCTCAAACGCTATAACCCCTATGATATGCGAAGTTCAGCCCCAGAAGACTTAGATGAATCGTTACTTTTGGACACTCCGATCATGGAAGCAACTGAAGACGGGAATTGGGCAAAGTGGCTGGCCCTCAACAGCCACCCCGTCACAAATGAAAATCCTAAGTTGGAACTGTCAGGGTTTGGGCAATCCCCTAACAGTTCAAGCACTTAAAGCCCTTGTGGCTAAGGAAAAGCCCGATCTTTTATTTTTGATGGAAACTAAAAATAAAGAAGCTGTTCTGCAACGTATGAAATGCCGTTTGCATTTTTTGCATCTTCATGTTTACAACCCGATTGGCTCAGCAGGAGGCTTAGCAATGTTATGGAATGGCACCACTTCTTTAACTTTTATCAGCTCTACTTCAGACTATTTTGATATGACATTTAAGGACGAAGTGGACGGCAACGCCTGGCGCCTTACTTGTCTCCACGCCCCTGCTGTTTCTCAATTACGACATCAGGTATGGCAGGATCTCATTCAAATCAGTATTGCTAATCTTCTTCCATGGGTCTGTATAGGAGATTTTAATGAGATTCTTTACCACTGGGAAAAGCAAGGGGGAAGACCAGCAGATTTCAATCGCTTAGCATCTTTTCAAGCTGTTGTGAATGATTGTTTTTTAATGCATATTGAAGCAAAGGGGTGTGTGTCTACTTGGATGAATAATCGTCAGGGGGATGAGTTTATTAAGGAATGTCTTGACCGAGTCCTATGCTCTATGGAATGGCGACTACTTTTTCCTGGGGCTGAAGTTCAGGCACTCCCTGCTGTAGGTTCTGACCATAGCCCTCTCCTTTTAAATACCACACCAGCTATTGGGACAAGACAGCGCTACTTCATGTATGAAGCTTATTGGAACCACAATGCGGATTGTCGAGACATTATTAATACTTCTTGGAATTCTTATCAGCTGAAGCATGTAGCTCTTATGCATAAGATTCAAGCAGTGTCGGGTGCTCTAGCAAAGTGGAGTCGCACCAAATTCTCACATAATCGACTCAAGGTGAATGATTTGCAGCAACAACTGCAGCAGCTCACAAACCAACAGCATATATTTTATGACAACTTGGCGGCAACAGCTTTAAAAGAGGAGTTACAAAGGGTGTGGAGTCGCGAAGAACAGTATTGGGCTATGAGATCCAGGATCAATTGGCTGAAATGGGGCGATAAGAATACTAAATTTTTCCACGCCACTACTATCCAAAGATGACAACGAAATAGAATTACTATATTACAGGATGATAACCACATTTGGGTGAGGGACTCTACAACATTACAGGAGATGGCGACAGAATTCTTTTCACGGCTATATACTATCGTTGGAAGTCGCAACTATGAACCTATCTTAGATCAGTGTCCTTCTATGGTTATGAGGAGATGAACGATGGTTTAATTGCTATGGTGACCCTCGAAGAGGTGCATCAGGCTACTTTTCAATTAGGAGCCACCAAAGCTCCGAGTCCGGATGGTCTAAACGGTTTATTCTATCAAACACACTAGGACATCATTAAAAATGACCTCTTCACAGCGGTAAGCAATTTTTTACATCTGGAATTATGCCCTCATCTCTAAATAGGACTCTTATCTCATTGATTCCTAAAATTCCTCACCCCGAAAGTCTATATCAATATCGTCATATCAGCCTGTGTAATTATGCTTACAAAGTTATTTCCAAAGTCATAGCTAATAGATTGAAACCTATCCTACCAGATCTAATCTCAGAAGAATAGTCCGCTTTTGTGGGAGGTAGGCAGATACAGGATAATATTTTACTAGTCTAGGAAGTTCTCCAACAGCTCAGGATAAAAAAAAAAAAAAAGGGAAGCGTACATTTCAAGCTGTTCTTAAAATGGTTATGAACAAGGCATATGACAGGGTGGAATGTGATTTTCTACAAGCCTATCTTCTCAAATTAGGATTTCACCCCATATGGGTCCAGTGGGCTATGCAGTGTATAACGACCCAATCATCCTGCGTCAAATTTAATGGAAAACGTCTAAAGTATTTTCACCCTACCAGAGGTCTTCGATAGAGTGATCCTCTATCCCCATATCTTTTTATCCTAATGGCTAATCTCTTATCCTTTCTTATTAAGAATGCCGTCAACATGGAAAACCTCAAAGGTATCAAACTCAACAGGTGGTGTCCTTCTTTATCACATTTGTTTTTCGCAGACGATGCTATATTCTTTCTCGATGGTACTATTCGTGAATGTTAGAATTTATCGAATATATTATATCAGTACTGTGTAGCTACAGGGCAAGAAATTAATCGTAATAAATCTAGCATCTTTTTTGGAAAAGCCTGCCCTGTTAGTTTGCAGCAGAATATGGCCATGGAGTTGCGAGTACCTATTTTGCATAAGTCTGGGAAATACTTGGGGATACCTTCTGATTGCGGACGTTCAAAAAAGGACATGTTTTCATGGATAATGGGGAGAGTTAATTCCAAATTGGAAGGTTGGAAAGAAAATCTTATTTCAAAAGGTGGGAAGGAGATTCTCCTTAAAACCGTCGTACAGGCTATTCCTCAGTACGCCATGTCTAATTTCAAGTTACCTATATCTATCTGCAGATCTATTGAGAAAAGAATTGCCAGGTTTTGGTGGCAGAATGATAGGAGTAAATCAATAATCCATTGGCGGAGTTGGGAAGTTCTGAAAAGAAGAAAAGAAGATGGTGGTTTGGGACGAGACGCCATCCTACCCAACATTCATTGGTCTGTAGGCGATGGGAGATCAATCAGAATTCAAGGTGATAGGTGGCTTCTTATTGGCATATTAGGCGAATAGCTGGTGGCTGACCTTACAGACCAGACCAACAGCACATGGAATGTCAATCTGCGAAACAGACTCTTCGACACACAAGTAATAGACCAGATCACCACCATCCCAGTGAGACCCAATTTTGTTAAGGATCAACTTATATGGACTGCTACCAAAGATGGATCTTTCAATGTCAAAACTGCTTATCATACACTTACAGCTTCAGCAACAACTCAGACAGAAAATTCGACTTCCACATCTTACCAGAATCCATGCTGGCTATGGAAGAAAATCTAGAAAATGCATTCACCCCCAAAAGTTCGAACATTCCTATGGTCGCTGTCAAAATGCTTTAGCCACAAGAGCAAATTTATACCAGAGACATATTATTGCTGATCCGAGTTGTCTTCTATGTAACCAGAACGCACCAGAAACCCTAGAACACTTATTTTTACTATGTCGGTGGACTAAACGGGTTTGGTCTCATCCCCAATTTGATATTCAGATCTCACCTCTTGACATACACAGAATCGACGCATGGGTTGCAGAGAAAGTTCAAAAACAAAATTCCTTACCTGGCTTGGAGACTCTTGCATCTGTGTTCAGGCAGATTTGGCGAGCTCGAAATGGTTTTATCTTCCGAAATGAAGGACTTCAACGTTTTCGAGTGGCTGAGGCAGCAATTGCTGGAACTCATGTTGCTCGGCCGACAGCTTGTTCTCTGACCAGTAAAGGAAGATCGCTCCAGAACAAGGGAGCCCTTTGGAAGCCGCCAAATCTGGGTACCTTGAAGGTAAATATCGACGGATCACATCAACCAGGTTCTAGAGAAGGTAATATGGCTTGTGTTTGTAGGGATCATAACGGAAGACTTACCGATGATTTCTCAAAACACTTTGCTGCAAACTCAACCCTACAGGCGGAGATCCAGGCCTTTACTCTGACCTTTCAGCACCTGCAACACCATGGTTTAAACCACGTATCGCTTCTTATTGAATCGGACAGCTTTGTTCTGGTAGAGACACTGAACCGAGGACGGCAGCCGCCATGGGAGGATCAGTCTCTGTTCATCAAAGCCACCTCTTTGTATTCTAGCTTCCCTAATCTTTCCCTCGCCCACTGCAGAAGAGAGGCTAATGTGGCTGTCGACTGGGCTGCAAAGGCCCACGACCGTGCTTCCTCCTTTCAGAATTGGGCTATGTTTCCTCATTTTTACTTGATTGACATTATATGTACTGATGCATTAGCCGCCGGTTGTAATGGGTTCTTATCTTCAATATAGTTTCCCTTTTCTGACCAAAAAAAAAAAAAGTTCCACTTCTTAGCAATTACTCTTTATAAATTGCTTTTTTTTTTTTTTTTTTTTTGTGGACTATTTTGATCTTACTACGACACTGTAATATAAAACGATTTTTATAGTGCGGGTGAGACAATAGTCAATTATAATTAGCTTTATGATTGAGGGGAAGAACTTATCGGTTGTCTTTTTTTTTTTTTTTTCTCAACGTCGTTGGCTGAAATTCTTTTTCTTTTTCTTCCGTTGATCTCGCTGTTGGATGGAACATGGGAGAAAATATGTGAATTTCATTAATTCAAAAACTAGATTATATAAAAGAAAGTGAAATTTACGAAGTTTGAGTATCATGTAGTGACTATTGTTCATTTCATTGAATAAATTTTCTCTAGACTTGTCGTTGTTTATAATGATAACGGTCTTATTAACAAGTCCCTCATAAGTAAACATAACTAATGGAGAACTTTTCGATCTTCAAAAGCATCGATTACACATGATACAAAAAAGATAGTGTATTTTAAAAGTGCAGATTTTCTTTAAGTGATTTCTTAACAAATAACATATTGTTAAGATGCACATATGAATTATATTAGAGAAATCTCACATTGAAAAATTGATGTGCTATAGAGTAGTTAATAAATTTCGTTAATTCATTTGCCTTAAATTTGTGAGTGAAGGCACGTCCGATCAGATATATTAATGGGCTCGAACTTGAGTCCCCTCTTGGAATCTCCTTAGGCTTATTTATTAGATTTCAACTGTGCACTCTTAGCAAATGGTATTAGAGCTGGCAGTAGATTGGTGGGCTAGTGGGCCACCTATCTGTTATGATGTTTGGTGAGTATCTTAAAAAAAGAAATTGGTGACTCCAACTTGAGATGTGTCTCACATCGAAGACTTGGTGTGTTGCAAAGTAGTTAATATATCTTAGTCAATTCATAACTTATTGATTTAAACTTTTAAGTGAAAGTGGGTCCAACTAGATATGTTGATGAGTTTGGAGTTAGGCCCTCCACTTTGCGATCTCCTTGGGCAGAGGTATCGGACTCTTACCGTGCATTCCTAATAATGACATGACCATTTATGAAGTAGGGAGGTGATTTTCATGGCTATGCATAAGTTAAAGTGTTATGACACGTGGAATCCTATGGTGGATGTTTAATGGAGCATATATCAATTAATTAATATTACTTTGCTCATAGCTTATCATCTCCAATTTTATAGTGAATAAAGATCCAATTGAGAGTGCTTAAAAAAAACCATTAAGTTTTTTGGAGGACCATCGTGTTGATTGTTCTAATGTCGAGGTTTGGCGTATTTTGGGACACAAATTTGTGTTTGCAAATTCTTGTAGTGTTCATGATAACTTTGTTTGTATGTTGGGATGACCTCAAGAATGGTCCCTTTCATTGTTTTTTTGGGTTAATGCGATGAAAAATATCAAACTAGTACACATATAATAAATTTACCTCAAACTATTTTTTGATCACGAAAAACTTCAAACCGATATACGTATGACACATTTACCGAAAACTAATATTTTGACCACAAAAAACCTCTAAACTAGTATATCTATGATAAACTTACCCTATATTAGTTTTTATTAAATTTTACTATGAAATTGCTTAGTTAGATGACACGTGGTAGTTGATGAGTGTGCCAATTTGAAATTTTATTCCCCGTTTATCACAGGCGTACCAATTTTGTCTTTATTTGTGGTATTAGTCCAATTTAATGAATGGTATATTTTTCACAAATGTACTAGTTTGGAGTTTTTAGCATTCAAAATATTGGTTTGGGTAATTTGTCGCGGGTGTATTAGTCTAGGATTTTTAATGGTTAATTTGTCGCATGTATATCGATTTGGAGTTTTTCATTGTTAAAAAATTAGTTTTTGATAAATTTATCACAAGTATACTAATTTGGAGTTTTTCGCAATCAAAAAATTAGTTTGGAGTAAATTTGTTAAATGTGTATCAATTTAAGTTGTTTCATGGTATTAACCCTTTTTTAATTCAATATCAGGCCTATACATTTTTTTCTTATTTCGATAATGATCCTTGTTTGTCGTGATTTCCCTTTCACATCTTATGTTCAATTCAACATGCAATTTAATCTATTTAGGAGTCACCACGAATTAAGTATTGCTAGGCCAATCTAAAACCCAAGTGTGAGAGAATACTTTACTTCTATGAGCAAGAGATTTAATGGATTTGGGAACTTCATTACACTAGATTAAACAAATGCCCTTTCGATACCTTTTCTCCTTATTTTAAAAAATATTCGGTCAAGCGATCTTGGATCAATTTTAAACCTATCCTCTGATATATGAGAGATGATAATTCGTGTGCGTAACCATTAAAAATAACACTCAATAATCAAAGCATTAAATAAATAAATTGCTATAAAAAAAAGTGAAAATTCAAATTCATCAAGATAATTGATTTTCTAAGTATATGTAAAGCAACTAAAATACTGTACGTAGCCTATATTAATTAATCCTTTTTTTATTTTTATTTTCATTTATGAAAACTAGTCATAAGCAATTCTAATCTAAGTTAAACATACATGATTTGTTATTCTAATGACATGTGCCATGACCTGATTATAATGACAAGTAAATAAAATGAAGTTATATGACATGCATGCAATGACTAGATGACATGGAATCGATGATACGACACTACTGACGTGAGATGGATGGTGACATGGTAGTGATGTAACAATCATGATGACTTGACATAAATAATGGTGTGGCATATGACATGACATGTGACATGGTATGGCATGTCACGGCATTATAATATGATATGCCACTAATGACACGACAAGTAGCGATATATGGATGACGTAATTAAATTTATATAATACGCACATGTTATTTTCATGATTGTTTATTAAAATTCGTAATTAATAATTAATAAAATAAAGTACCTCAACTGAAAGATTATCCGACTTGAAATAGGAAATAATCTAAGTTAAATCATATCCTTAGTTGGAATCTTATCCTTACTAGTTAAATATCATCTTAACACGCAATCTATCTAAAAAAATAAATCAAATCTGTCATGCAAGGCTATATTTTTGTATTTTTTTTCAAATAAGGAAATCAAGCAACTAGATAAGCTCAAAATTGTAAAGAATATATACCTTCAAGTTAAGCTTGGAAACAAATAAACCGAAACCCAGATTTTAGTGCCTAAAGATCAAGTTGTCAATTTTCTGTGCAATTCATAACCCAATCTTAATGCTTAAAGATTGAATTACCGATTATTCGAACGTTTCGACTTGGAAATTTTCTTAATTTTCATATGCCCAAAATTTCAAGATAATTCGAATTTGGACCGGATAATTACCTAGTTTGAAGATTTGTTCCCGAAACAGGATTTACGGTGGAGGATCTCGGCCACCGGCAACGATGAGGGGCTCTTGGTCTTGGCTAGACTTGGTGGCGGTGAAGCTACTCGCGACGTTCGCTGCTGGTTGGCTCGGTGGTGCAAGGAACTCTGGACGAGCCTGCAAAAATGACAACTTCTGCGTTGTGGTTAGATAGCCGACGGTGCTTGGCTCAGTGAGGACTCGGTAAGTGCAGGGGGCGACATGGTAAAGCCTAGCTCGGTGAGGACTCGATCATAACGGTGTAAGGCTCCTAGTTGGTACGGATTCACAATTGACCGATAGGATGATGCAGCGAGTCTCAGTGATCGTTGCAAGAGATGTCGTGGGACGAGGATGGTCGCGGTGCAAAAACTCCTTGATGCAGCAGGTACTCGCGGTGGCTTTCGACTAGAGGGGGTTGATCGCGTCGTTACCTTGCGGTGCAGCGCTGATGGTGTCGACAACAACAGTAACTTTGTCAAGGGTGCGGGGTCGAACACCAGAGCAGCAGGGGCACGACTAGCTCATTAAAATCGCAGCTGCTTCACCATCAGTGTGAAAATAACAGCGAGGTCGAGAGAGGTAAAGCAAAGCCGCAGCTGGCGGGGCTTCATTGGAAGGCTCGAGTAACCTTCGTAAGTTAGTCTTCAGCCCAGATGAATGATACCATCTCTTCTATGAATTTGTAAACTCATGTCTTGAAAGCGGTAGAGATTCAAGATAGAATAAGCTAGGAAAGAGCATGTTTGTTGCTTAAATCTGAATCAGGCAATTGGTGCTAAATATTGCTGTGAACCCACCAAGGGGCTTGTAGCATGCATACCAATTTATTAATATCCTTGTAGGCTAGCCATTGACAATATAGGTGGAGACCTAGCCAACGGAGGAATTTTAATTGTTTTGTCACAAGGCATTATTTGCAATCATGGTTAGATACTTCAGTCTGTCTAATGAAATGGACCATTAACATATAACTTGAGATTGGTCAATGAACTACACCATTAACATGTGATATGATGAGATTGATCAATGGGCTAGATTATTGATTTATTTTTTTATATTTTAAATGATATGGGTAATTTTGTTATAACTTAGTTACATCGTAATAATATATAACTCATTTCAATCTTGAAATTTGTTATATTCTAGATTTGGGTCAAATAAGTTTGATATTGTGTTATAAATGTACTCAGTGGATGCTATGATTGTTCAACCTTTTTTATTTTAATCTGTTTCAGATTCTTCAGTAAGCGATGAGTAGTTCGTAAGCGATATTGACAGGAACTTTTGATAGTTGAATTTTAGGTATGCATTGGAAATGTATTCATACATTTTGTTGGATTGTAAAAACACCGATATGTTATTGTGAGTCTGAAGGCATCTTCTTCAGGTGAAGAGAAGGATGACCAGGTCATTATCCGTATTCCTGTAAGTTTTGGCGTGTGACACAATGTTATCATATAATTATGATATAATTTAGTATCAAACATAAAGAGATAAAGCCTCAAGGTCGACACAATTAGTCCAAGCGTTAAGAGATTTCAAGTTCAGGAGATGGAAATTATTTGTTCAATTAGTCCTATGTAAACTGAAGACCTCAACTTATTTATTGATTTCGTAGGATATTTCATGAAAATGTAGATAGTTAGATTCCCATGCCCGTAACCCCCAAATTATTATAAAAGAAGCATTTAGAGATAGGTGGGTCATCATAAACCCCAGTCATTGAATGCTCGATGCACTTTAGAAGCGGAACATAGAACTTCATCTCGGTTGTTAATTCAAGGGATGCCGCCTCATCATGATCAATAGTTGAGATTACACCAGACCAATGGATCCCAAGTCTGGCAAGTTTTTCTTTTTCTCAAAAAGGTAAGGGTGCGTTTGGTAATGTTTCTGTTCAAAAATTGTCCTAGGACTATTTCTGTTCTAGAGAACAATTTTTTACCAGAAGAATGCATTTGGTAAACTTGTTCCTGCAATAAAAAAAGAGGAGAAACATGTTTGGTAAATTTGTGTTCTTTTTTTGTTTCTTTTAATCTTTTCATATTTTTATTTTATTTTTCATTTTTTCTTTCTTTTTCATTTTTCTTTTTTTCTTCCTTGTGGCCGGTCGCCGGCCTCGACCAGGGCCGGCGCCCGGCCGACGAGGCCTCGCCCAGCCACGGCGAGGCTCGTCGGCCCCGGCGAGGCCGAGCTCGCCCGGCCCACCGATGAGGCTCGAGTCGCCGGGCCACCGCTAGGCGGCGCCGGATCCGGGCGAGCTCACCCGCCAAGGCGAGGCCGAGCCTCACCGGGGGCCGGCGACGTTCCGACGAGGTCGCCGGCCCTCGACAGCCAGTTGCCGGCCATGGCCGAGGCCGGCAACCGGCCAAAGAAAAAAGAAGAAAGAAAGAGAAGAAAAATAGAAGAAAGAGAAAATTTGTTTCTTGAAAGTGTTCCAAAAACAAGAAACAAGTTTTTCTTGTTTCTTGTTTCTGTTTCAAATTTATTCCCGGGAGCAAAACAATAGATTTGGAACAAAAACGCAAATAAACGCGTTTCTGTTCTTTTTTTGTTCCCCAGAACAAAAAAAAACAGAAAATGTATTCATAAACACATCCGAGAAACACAAACAAACACACCCTAAGTGAACTCCTTTTGTTTTTTTCCCAATGCATCCGCACAACTTTCAGAAGTCATATTTTAAAGAATATCTTGCCTTTTGTTTTAATTTTTATCATAAAATAGTCTTTTTATAATTGGAAGATTACTACGTAGGAGATGACCTAATAATTCTCACGTGGTCATCGGACTTGGACAGAGACTAGAGATGGGATCGATGGTGAAAGGGATGTCTACCTTATCCATAAGGATTTCCTAATCCTTTTCCAAGCCAGTCTTCCTTTTTTTTCTTTCTTTTTTTTTCTTTACGTGACGCCTCAAATTTTGGATTAGATTTGGAAAGATAATATTTTTCTGAACAGTTATCACACTGAATCTCATTAATTAACGGGCCGGATATCTCAAATGATCTATATTATATATGTAAATTGTTTGGTCAATTTATGCGTTGGTAAATACACAATGTAGCTTGGTAGAGTATACATATTTGAACATGAGTAACATAACGTTTATTAAGATTAGTTCACAAAATTAATTTACTAAATGAGTATCTTAAGACACTGTACTTAAGAGTCGAGCATTGCAAGATTTTAATTAAAATGAGCGCCGTAGGCCCCGCTGGCCTGGACCCAGATTATCTTTAACAAGTTGATAACTCATAATCTGAAATCACTAGTGACAATAATCTCCCATGCATCATGAAATGGAACATTGACCGCGGTAAATTTAATTCAAAAGTATGATGATAAGAAAAACAAATAATAAAAGCACTTAAGTATTGTTTTCTGCATGGGAATCCACTTTTTTCCAGTGGACACTAATTTAAGCAATATAAGAGGAATTAACTCCGGAGGAAGCTGACTTCGAGCATCTATATGTACATTAGGGTGAGGGAGTCCATCTTATAACGATAAAGACCAGACCGATGAAATGCCTCATTCACAATCTCATGAATTGTGTTATATGCAAATCAAAACCTTAGATCTCTCCTGCGTGAAATTGTTTGAACCTAGTGATGCCAAGAGTTGAATTTATGCCATATGCATTGGTACATCAAAAGTGGCTCAATCTTCTATGCATTAAAAAAAACATGTCCACCTGCACTTCTAAGTTGTTTTTGACATTTTGAAACTAAAATATACGATCTTATGTATCGAAATTTGAATATGTCGAAAGGATCCAAACATTTTATGCTAAACAAAATATGGAGCGATTTCTTGATATTTACAAAAGGATAAAAGTTAAAAGCAGGATTCACTCTTGGTCATAAGACAGGCTGCTTTTAAATCAAATATATACCTAAAAATTAAAAGCTCCTTATGCATTAAATGGCTTTCTCTTTTGATGTTTTAGGCCATCACTCCTCTCTTTTGATATTTCTCTGCTTACGGCAACACTATCCCCTGTAAATGCAAAGGGATTGTAGGGGAAGAACCCATCATTGTTTCATCATTTGAACCAGGCCACTTTTTAGCCCTAATAAGCCACCACAGAATAGATGAAGCTATTGAGCTAGAACTGTCAAGGGCTGGGCACCCCCTTGACAATCCAGCACCTCAGAGCCTTAGTGGCTCAAGAGAGGCCCAACCTAGTTTTTCTCATGGAAACAAAAAACAAGAATACTTTTATAGAGAGAGTGAGGAAAAAGACTTATTTCAAATCTTCGTTTACTATCGAGCCAATTGGTAGAGCAGGAGGCTTGGCAATAATGTGGGATGAGGAGGTTAAGGTGGAAGTGGAGGGAAGCTCCGGGGAGCTCATCAATATAAAATGCAAGGATGTTACTAGAGGAGACCTAATGCGGATATCTTTTCTATATGCACCAACAAACTTTCAAGACAGACTGAGGCCATGGCGGGCTGTAAAAGATAGTAACAATCACAATCCACTCACATGGTTAGGAGATTTCAATGAAATACTATACCATTGGGAAAAGATCGGGTGTAGAGAGGTGGACCGTTATAGAATTGCAACTTTTCGGGGGTTTACAGATGATTGCTCTTTGATGGACATTGAAAGCAAAGGTTGTGCTTATACCTGGTCAAATAACAGAGAATGCAGCGCATTAGTAAAGAAGATATTAGACAGTGTGCTTTGTAATATGGAGTGGAGAGTACTATACCCAAATGCGATGGCCTTTGCCCTACCGGCGATTGATTCGGATCACAGCTCAGTTATTCTATCCCTACACCAAAGGGAAAAGAAAGTAAGAAAATGTTTAGATTTGAACCTTTTTGGCTAGAAGACCCTAAGTGTGAGGAAGTGATTAAGCGAGTTTGGCTTGCAAATAGAACAACTGAAACCAGCCTTACAAATAAAATAAGGCTGGTTGCTGATGAATTAAACAAGTGGAGTAGGAAGAAATTTCAAAATGCCCAAAAACATATCAATACCCTTAAATTCCGGCTTTTGGAGTTAACAAATACAACGAATGGGAAGCAAAACAGAGAGGAAATCAGCAACATTGTCGGGAAAATCGCAGAGTTATGGAGGCAAGAAGAGATGTATTGGTGTATGAAGTCTAGAATTGACTGGCTGAAATGGGGGGATCAAAATACCAAGTATTTTCATACAACTACAGTTCAAAGAAGGCAACGAAATAAAATATCTATGCTTCGAATTGATGATCAAACCTGGTGTAGGGACCCCCAGACTCTCAGTCATCACATTTGCAGCTTCTATCAATCTTTATTCACCTTAGTGGGAGACCAGAACTATCAACCTGTATTAGAGCAATGTGCAGCGGTGGTTAATGAGAAGATGAATGAAGACCTTATCAAACCAGTCACAAAAGATGAAATCAAAGCAGCTATGTTTCAGTTAGGGGCAACAAAGGCACCGAGACCGGATGGATTAAACGGTTTATTTTATCAAAACCATTGACCTATCATCAATGATGACATTTTCAGCATGGTGCAATCATTTTTCAGTCAAGGTACGTTTGATCCAGAGCTTAATAGAACCCACATAACTATCATCCCTAAAGTAACAAACCTAGAGAACATCACTAAATTCAAACCTATAAGCCTTTGTAATTTCAACTATAAGATTATAGCAAAGGTGATGGCTAATAGGTTGAAACCTTGGCTGCCAAATATAGTCTCTGAAGAGCAAACTGCTTTTATAAGTGACCGGCAGATCCAAGGTGATATATTTATCGTCCAAGAGGTGATTCATCAACTAAGGGTGAGAAGGAGGAAGCGCAAATTTCAAGCCATTCTAAAATTAGATATGCAAAAAGCGTACAACAGAGTTGAATGGGATTTGCTATGTGATTACATGCTGAGGTTGGGTTTCCATGAGAAATGGGTCAAATGGATTAAGCAATGTATCTCCTCGGTGTCTTTCAACATCTTAGTTAATGGTGAACCTTCAGTTGCTTTTAGGCCCACTAAAGGTATCCGGCAAGGGGACCCCATTTCCCCTTATCTATTCATAATCATGGCCAATGTCCTCTCCACCCTTATGAGAAAAGCTATACAAGATGGAAGTATTAAGGGTATTCGTCTAAATCCTACATGCCCAACCCTCTCACATCTCCTCTTTGCTGATGATGCCATATTTTTCCTAAATGGAACGATAAAAGAAGCTCAGAATGTAGCAAATGTCCTGAACCAGTACTTTTTTGTGTCGGGACAAGCTATAAACCTCAATAAATCAGGTCTTTTCTTTTGGAGAGATTGCCCACAGAACTTTAAACGGAATTTAGCTGCTGAATTGAGAGTCTCTATCTTTGAAAATTTAGGGAAATATCTTGGAATTCCATCTAACTGGGGCCGAACAAAAAAGCAAGTGTTTGCTTGGCTCCTTGCTAGAGTCAAAAGGAAACTTGAAGGGTGGAAAGAGAGGTTGATCTCGAATGCGGGCAAACAAGTCCTCATTAAAATAGGCATTCAAGCCTTACCCCCAATATGCTATGTCCATTTTTAAAATTCCAACTTCTATTTGTCGCACTATTGAGAAGCGAATAGCCTCCTTCTGGTGGAAACAGAATATTGCTAGAAGAGGAGTTCATTGGAAGAAATGGGACGACCTGAAAATGAGGAAGGACTGTGGTGGCCTAGGCTTTAAAGATTTGGTGGATTTTAACAAAGCTATGTTGGGGAAGCAGGCTTGGAGAACTTTCCAACAACTGAATGCCTTATGGTGTCAAGTCCTTAAAAGTATCTATTACCCTAGAGGTGACTTCTAGATGGCAAAGAAAGGTAATCGTCCTTCGTGGGGATGACAAAGCTTATTGGTGGGGAGAGATTCAATCGAACCAGCCACTAAATGGGAGGTTGGTGATGGACAAACAATAAGAATTAGAGAAGATGTATGGCTCCCTTCTGGAAGACTAATAGGCCAGTAAATAGGAATGATCCAAGAGTGGTGGCTGAATTAATTGATCACGAAGCAAAGGATTGGGATATGAGCAGAGTAAATGAACTGTTCGAGGAAAATGTTGTGAAAGAGATTCTTGCCCAGCCTCTTAGCCTGCATCATCGCTCAGATAAGCTTGTCTAGATAGCCAACAGCTCGGGTTCCTATACCGTTAAGAGTAGCTATAACCGAATACATAACAGAGCCGACATTTCCACCAAACACAACCCATCCTCCTCCTACCAGGTTTCAAAATTGCTATGGAACGAGATATGGAAACTCCTGACTTCCCCCAAAATTCGTTTCCTACTATGGCATATATGCAGCAATTCTCTCCCAACAAAGGAAAATTTGTATAAAAGGCAAATGACACCTGATCCAACCTGTCAAATATGTGGCCAAGCACATGAGACAACTGAGCACCTATTCCTCCTATGTGACTAGACAGAAATGTTATGGTCAGCCCCTGAATTTCAAGCCGACATATCTCCGGCACGTATCACTCGCATTGACAAATGGATTTTTGAAAATCTTACCACGAGAGCCAATTCACACTCAAAGACCCTCTTTGCCAGTCTCCTGTGGCAGATCTGGAAGACTCGCAATTTACGATCTTCCAAGGAAAGAAGCTCGACCAACTCCATACCCAAGTGGAAGCTCGAACCGCCGCCGATCTATACACGAAATGGACAAATAAGGGGATAAACCGAAGCAGACGACAGCAAGCAGACCCAAAAAACCCAATGAACTGGACCTCACCTGGTCTGCAGGAGCTAAAGCTGAACATCGACGCCTCCTGGTGCAAATCGACGTTGGCGGGAGCGGTCACTGGAGTGTGCAAAAACACCGCTGGCCTCCTCGTCGCCAGTTTCACCAAAAGGATCTATGCTTTGTCGGCCTAGATGGCTAAAACCCTAGCCGTGAGAGAGGCGTTTCTGTGGGTAAGGGAGAGTAGATCTACACGAACTGAACTCCAATAGCAAGTCTTGAATAGAACTAATCTGTAGGTGTACATATCTTCCGATAACTTATCTTTGGTGGAGTGCTTATCGAGCCAGGCTGAGCCCCCTTGGTTGGCCCAATCTATTGTAGATGATTGCACAAGTATCTTGGCCCAGCTCAGTGGAGTTTCAGTCCTCTACGAACCAAGGGAAACCAACAAGGCCGCAGATTGGGTCGCTAAAGCCCACCAAGCCAACTCTCTTCCTACTAATTAGGTTTCATTTCCTCCTCAGCCTTTAATTTCTATCTTATGTTTGTACTTTCCAACTAATGGTGCCCCTTTTGTGGGTTAGCATTGAAATCATTATCTTTTGGGAAAAAAAAAAAAAAAAAAAAAGAACCAGGCCATTTGGGCTATTGTTGTAGGCAGGTGTCTATTCCCCATTTGCCGATGTAGGCACGTGTCTTTTGATAGCTCAATTCGATTGATTCAATAACTAGTTCAATTGACTAATCCAATTTGGAGCTGAGCTTGATCTTGGATTACTCAAGCATATCTTCTCGAATAGAGCTCGAGTTTGCCAATTCCTAGCTCGGCCCACATACCTAAAAAGACAACTTTTGATTTATTCTAGAAATGATGCCTATTTGCTGATAAAATATAATCAACTTAAGTTTTATGTGGAAATGGAATGTAAGAAATGCCTATTTGATTATTTTTGGTCAAGAATTGGAACTTCTCAGGGTCAGGGTTGAATTTTAAATTTTATAATTTTGACCAATCGAGGAAAATTCAAATGTAAATACAATAAAACAAAAAAAAAAGGAATAAAAGGAATAAAAGAAAAAAGTCTTCAAGGCTAACTCAACAAATATAGAATTTCCACATCAGGAGCCAAAAACCCTTTACTTTTCTCTCTCTTCTTTCTATCGTCTTTTTCAATCTTCAAACATAGGCAAGGTTTGAGCTAGTATCACCCTGTCTCCCTCTTTTATTGATTTGGTTGGCATTTTATTGTTCTTTTCTTGTTTTTTCTTCTCTCCCGATTTAGATTTGAGAGCTCTTTTCTCTCAATCTAGTTCTGGATTTGAAAGTTTGAATTCTCTCGATCTAATTCAAAAATTTGGGCGCTATCCTCTTCCAATCTAGATTTGGGAATTTAATAAATAGGTTTTTAGAGATTCGATGCCCCCTCTCTACAATTCGTATATAGGTTCTCTGCATCCAACTTTAATGATGATTGCAGGAATTTTGGTGTCTCATTGAATTACGAAGATTTGCTCATTTACATGTTGGATATGTGTTTGGTCAACTTATTTTGGTTGTCTTCGTACGACGATGGTATAGAAGAAGCCGAATCTAGGCGCACACCACAAATTGGCAATGTCCTAATTATTGAAGAACAAATTTCCAATATATGCTCATCATTGATAAAGACATGAAATCAAGTCGACTATTAATTTTACTTGATAGATTTATTCTTGTGAAAAGAGTATTTACTTAAATTTGCTGGTGCTCCATTGGTCCTCTTTGTTTTTTGGATTTGGCTTTCCTTTTTAGTTTCTTGCTCTGTTTCAATTTGTTTTGTCATGAAAACTATGTACCTCTATATCATTTTGAGTAATTAATACAATTTACTTTCGATAAAAAAAAATCAGCAAATATCTTTCATTGATCAATCAAGTCAGCACAATGAAATTGATTAGACGCCCAATAAAAATTAATAAAACGGGTAAACAATTTATTATTTGGCTTCAATTGTGAATACGATCCTCCGAGCTCTTGAGTGGATCAAGATTTCTTGCAACCTTTTGAGCACGAATTGGCACAACCTTCAACTTTCTTGGCGTCTACAACAAAACAAAGTACATGAAATACTATGTAACATAATATGAGTAAAAAAACCAAATGTTCTATTTAAAAGGTGAAGCTTTTGCTTTCGTACCAGAATGGAGGTCGGAACATTTGGACGTCAAGCAATCAAGATTGCATTGGCCTTCGAGTGTCTCAACCACCCGCGGATCATCAAGGCAGTCTAGTACGCATTGAGCAATGCAGGCCTGCGGTTTAGCGATCACAGCACATCTTAACTTGCAAAGGACACTACAAAAATCGTAAGACTTCGCCTCAGTGACTATTGCCTGCGATGCCATTGTCGCCACCAACATCACTAATATAGTATAACTCTTGACATTCATGTTTGATTTGTTTTCAATGGAGTGACAATTCGTAGTATTTTTGTTGTACTTTGGGACAGGGTTAATGTGATTCTGCTGTTTATATAGATGTATAACACTGGGAAAATCTTCATTTGTTGGGTATGAAAGCATCAAGAAGTTAATAATTTATCTATTGATAATTGTCCTTTTCTGGATGGAGGAACATTTATTCGAGGATTTGTTTTTAAATTAATAATCAACCAATAAGGAAAGATAAATCACCAACTTTTAAAATAGTATTACCATAAGACTTGATAAACCAACCAACTATGGGGTGTTATTTCCATGTCGGGATTTTCTTTTCTTGTGGGGCCATTATGACTTCCTTTTATGACTAAATTCCTCATTTGCCTAAAGAGACGAAATTGCATAATAATCCAATTGAAATTGAAAATATTGGACCACGATTTTTTCTCCTTGTTTTTATTGGTTTCCTTTTATATGCAGATTCTTATTGCCATAGTTAAGAATATAGTATAACTCTTGACGTTCATGTTTAATATGATTTCAATGGAATGACGATTCATAGTACTTTAGAACTCTCTCTGGGTAAAAGTAATGTGATTCTGCCGTTTATATAACTTAATGACGTTGGGCTAATCTTTATTTGTCAGGTTAAAAAGTGTCGATAAATGAATGCTTTATCTGTTAATACTTATCCTTTATTGGATAAAGGGAGATTTATTTTGTGATACGTTTTTTTTCCTCGTAATCAATTTAAAAGGATAAAGATAAATCTTCAAGTTCCAAATATCATTACAATAAGGGAAAATTTCAAATAATAGCATAAAGTGACACATTTTTTTAAAAAAAAAACCTAAAGTGGACATAATCTCAAATAAAAGCCTCAAGTAGTCAATTTTATTTCAAATGATGATCTCAAGTGGTTAATTTTCTTCCAAATAAAGGTATGACCTCATCAACTATCCAATCTTGTCCACATCCAGGGGCAATCTCGTCAAGGTATATTTTTTTTCTTTTCCTGTTTTTGTTTTCTTTTCTTCCTTTTTCATTCTCCATCTCCCTCGTGATCCTTCGCTCTAGCTCGCCTCCATCTTTACACCATCATCATCCCCCCTCACTCTGCCATATCATCATATGATTAGGACCAGCTTTTCTTCGGAGCAAGCCATTACAGCAGAACCGAGCTCGTTGGAGATTCTAAGTTTCACTCCTCGAAATGGTTCGTAAAAGATTCAACAAAGCCAGAGCAAGTGAGATTACAAAAATATGAAAACCAAAGGTGTTTGATGAGATGCCTAAATGGGTCTGTTTCTATTTAAGAATGGATAACTTCACACTTCTTTCTTTCTGATGTGATGAAACCATTGTCCAGGGCTTCAATATATCAAATCGCTCGATGCTGAGAAGATGTTAAGCAAAATAGGAATTGCGGTTACTAGGCTGGTGGAAGACTTAAAGGTACATGGAGTTTGATGGATTTTGGAGTTGAGAGAAGACATGTCACTAAAGGGAGTAGTTGTGTAGCTGGAGAGTTAGTGGTTGCTGAGTCTCTGCAAGAGCAAAAAGATGTTGCCGAGGAAGATGAGCCAATTGGTAATATTAGCCAGAGGCTTAAGAGGAGTTATAGAGTTACTGCTAAGAACAAGAGTGCATAATCATATGAACATAACATTGACAATGGCTTGCGACCTTCTATCTTGCTCCATTAATGACTCTACAAGTTAATCAGAAAGGATGTAGGCTGTTCGCTGGAAAGAATTCTGTGAAGCTATTGCCAATTCTTCATTTGTTAAGTTAATGTAATAGAGACAAACTGCACTTTTTCTCAGAAGTGTAAAGCTTGGATCGATTATAATCAGTTCATTGTCTCTCTTGTTCTTTACGATTAATTTTCTCGGAGAGAAAAAAAATCAATGTTAAGTACAAATCTCATAGTTCGGTTGCTGCTGAATATCGCCTTAGTTACTAGCACTGAAAATCACTGCCAGTTCAAAATACCTGTCAAGTTCCTTATTGTGGTTTGCACTAGTGGTCCGAGTTTTTGTGGCCTCCATGGCACTTAACATGAATGCTTTCTGATACTTTATCTTTGAATTTGTTATATCACGCAAATGTAATGTTTCAATCTAACTTATTGATGAAGCATTATTCTCAAGAACTTCCTGAAGCAATAGCCTAATACTAGTTGATAGTGACTCTAATCTCTTTTTAGTAGTTTAATTTTACAAAAACTTTCTCAACTCAATTGGCGAGGTTGTAACGAAATAAATCAAAATCCAGATGACATCAACGAACTTTTATCAATAGCAATGATTTCAAACAAAGCAAAGATGTGGAAAGCTATATAAGAGGCTGGCCAAGAATGCTCAAACTTTATAATCAAATTCAACAATACCAATTTGCTCGAAGTGCTTTTACATCATAACATGTTCTCAAACACTCTTAATTCGCTGAATATCAGACAAGTTTTGTTGCAGCTCCACGACGACTTTCATTTCTCATCCTAAACCACAGCTTCTAACTTCTTGCTGAAACTTATCGTTCTCTAATTACGAGCATCTTCATCAGCTTCAACAAACCCCTTGGGATCAATAGTTGTGCCGATCATACCTCTTGGTATTGAACTCTTCCATGGTTTCTTTATCGCCTAGATAAATTGTTGCCGCTCATGCAAGTGAGCGGGCTCTTTCTTTTCTGTCAGCCGAGGCTATAACGTGCACCACCCTAGGGGTGATGTTTCGTTGTTGTTGACACCTAAATTTCGTCATTTTACTTAAGAATTAATAGCATTAAAAGTTAGGAATTAGTCGCAAAAAAAAAAACAAAACAAAAAAGAAAAAAAATGCACTAGGGGGGCCGGGTTGGGCCAAATCCGGCCTCGGCCCAACCCACCCCTCTTTTTTTTCTTTCCCTCGCGCTGGGCCGACCCAGCCTTCTTTCTTGTTTAGCCCAGCCCGCACCCAGGTCTTCCCTCTCCAGCCATCCTTCGCACGACCTGCAGAGAGAGAAAAAAAAAAAGGAGGAGCAGCGACAGAGAGCAAGGGATCAGTGTGGCAAGCGGGCGGCGTGATCCGCGGGTAAGGGGCAGTTCGGCCGACAAGTTGGCAGCTGCAGAGGCCATGTGAGCTGGCCGGTTGTTCTAAAAGGAGCGCTAGCGAACATAACAAAAGAGGGGGAGACCTGGAGACGGAGAGAGAGTCCGAATGGGAGGGAGCGAACCAGAGGGAGGAGGGAAGCTCGAGGGAGCAGTTAGCCGTTGCCGGAGGCCCGTCCGTCCGCCCGTTGCCTGCTGTCCGAACCAGGTAGGTCCTCCAAACCACGGTGCGTCGTTTTGAGAGGTGTCGGGCCGGAGCTCACGATCTACCAGTTCGCGTGAGCTCCGGTCCTACCGATCCTTCATGGTTGTCTCAGTGTTCATCAGCATGTTCGATTAGGAACTAGGCTTGCGTTTGAGTCTCGGTCTAGGCAAAAATCTCTTGTTTCTTTAGTGCACGCCATATGCTTGATGAAATGCCTAGGTTAGATGCCCATATTTGGTCTTCTTTGCATCCGATGCTTGTGGTTATTTTGTTCGCACCGAGCATAATCAGTTGTTTCCACTACAAAATCGAACCTTGCTCGCTGATTTTTGGTATAATTTCGTGTCTCCAATAAATGCGAAACTTCCGTTTGGCCGATGCCTCGCGGTGTTCGACGAAATGTCTGACCAAAATACTTACATTTGTTCTTATTCCTCCTTGCGTTCCCGGATCTTTGGCTTGTCAAATGGGTTTTAATAGGTCCCCGCTACTACCTACCGTTTCGCATGTTCGTATTTCAACGTTTTCGTATGCGCGGCATCTTTCCGGATAAGCATTCCTTGACCGGTGATTTTGAAAGAACGTGTTTGTGGCAGTGAATAGTAGTTGCGAGGTAGACGGGCGTAGTTTGCAAGAGGCTTAAATCAATTTATTTAAGCTTAGATTCTTTTAGGGGCGAAGCCGAAGGTCCACAAAAAACCAGAACATCGACCTTGCTTCTTTGATGGCCAAAAAAAATAATTTTCCAAGCACTAAAAGAATCTAAGCTTAAATAAATTGATTTAAGCCTCTTGCAAACTACGCCCGTCTACCTCGCAACTACTATTCACTGCCACAAACGCATTCTTTCAAAATCACCGGTCAAGGAATGCTTATCCGGAAAGATGTCGCGCATACGAAAACGTTGAAACACGAACATACGAAACGGTAGGGTAGTAGTGGGGACCTTTTAAAACCCATTTGACAAGCCAAAGATCCGGGAACGCAAGGAGGAATAAGAACAAATGTAAGTATTTTGGTCAGACATTTCGTCGAACACCGCGAGGGCATCGGCCAAACGGAAGTTTCGCATTTATTGGAGACACGAAATTATACCAAAAATTAGTGAACAAGGTTCGATTTTGTAGCAGAAACAACTGATTATGCTCAGTGCGAACAAAATAACCACAAGCATCGGATGCAAAGAAGACCAAATATGGGCATCTAACCTAGGCATTTCATCAAGCATATGGCGTGCACTAAAGAAACAAGAGATTTTTGCCTAGACCGAGACTCAAACGCAAGCCTAGTTCCTAATCGAACATGCTGATGAACACCGAGACAACCATGAAGGATCGGTAGGACCGGAGCTCACGCGAACTGGTCGATCGCGAGCTCCGGCCCGACACCTCTCAAAACGACATACCGTGGTTTGGAGGACCTACCTGGTTCGGACGACCGGCAACGGGCGGACGAACGGGCCTCCGGCAACGGCTAACTGTTCCCTCAAGCTTCCCTCCTCCCTCTGGTTCGCTCCCTCCCATTCGAACGCTCTCTCTCGATCTCTCCCCCCCCCCCCCCAATCTTTTGTTATGTTCGCTAGCGCTCCTTTTAGAACAACCGGCTGGCGCACATGGTCTTTGCAGCTTCCAACTTGCCGGCCGGACTACCCCCTACCCGCGGATCACGCCGCCCGCCTGCCACACCGATCCCCTGCTCTCTATCGATGCTCCTCCTTTACTGTCTCTCTGCTGGTCGTGCGAAGGATGGCTGGAGAGAGAAGACCTGGGCGCGGGCTGGGCTAAACAAGAAAGAAGGCTAGGTCGGCCCAGCGCGAGGGAAAGAAAAAAAAGAGGGGGTGGGTTGAGCCGAGGCCGGATTTGGCCCAACCCGGCCCCCTTAGTGCGTTTTTCTTTTCCTTTTTTGTTTTTTTTTTTTGAACTAATTCCTAACTTTTAATGCTATTAAGTCTTAAGTAAAATGATGAAATTTAGGTGTCAACAGTTATCAACTATGTAGCACGGACACTCTCCGGAAGCCTTTGTGTCGTGTCCGACACTCCGACACTTGTCCGACACGCGGTCAACGAGTGTCGAAAAATCCAACACGTGGTCAACTCTTTCCGACACGCGAGTCCAGAATTCCGACATGTGATTCCGACACGCACGAGGTCAATTTTAAAAATTTATAATACTTATGGGGTCAAAATATAAATATACACAAAAGAAGTAATAAAAATGCTATACATATACACACACAGGGTCAATTTTTTTTTCAGTTTTTTTTTTTACAATTGTTTTAGTTTTTTAAAAAGTCTTTTACTATGAAAGAAGTAATAAAAAATGCTATATAAAATAAATTTAAAAATATCATTTCAGCATTTTTCTTTAAACAATGTTTTTTTCCTCTAAGTTTTATGTATTATTGTAACAAATTAAAATAATGAATGATATTATTTAATATTTCTCGTGTAAATTAATTCTAGGCTATTTTTATTATTATTTATTTATGTATTTATATATAAAAATATATTTAATACATAACGTGTCGAAATTCTCTATTTTTAATAAATGACGTGTCGGCGTGGTGTGTCGTGTCGTGCCGCGTGTCGCGTGTCCGTGTCGGTACTACATAAGTTGTCAAGCCATACAACACCAATGAGCATGTATGTGGCTAGCAAGGCCTTGCATATTTGCTTCCAAAAGTAGCGGTCTTCTTTGCCCATTCCTATTTTGCTTAACACCTTCTCTTCATCGAGCGATTTTATATATTGAAGCCCTGGACAATGGCATCATCACATCAGAAAGGAAGGAGTGTGAAAGTATCCATTATTAAAGCTAAATAGATCCATTCAAGCATTTCATTGAACATCTTTAGGGTGCATGCGTGCCTAGAAGGAAGACACTGACATCAGTTAAAAATTTGCGATGAATCTCGGGTTAAAGGAATCATTTTTGTATGCTCACCCATGGCTTCGTGGAACCTTCTACGAACCATTTTGAGGAGCGAAACTTAGGATTTCCAGGAAGCTTGGTGCTTCTGTAATGGCTTGCTCTGAAGAAAAGCTTGCCCGGTCATACGACGAGATGGTGGAGAGAGAGAGAGAGAGGGGCTGATGATGGTGTCAAAGATGGACGCGAATCAAAGCGAAGGAGGCGTGAGGAAGACAAAAGAATGAAAAGGAAAGAAAAAAAAAAAAAAACACAAAACAAAGGGAGAAAGAAGAATGAAAAAAAAAATAAAGAAAAAAATGTAGTTGGACAAGAATGCCCCTAAACATGGACAAGATTATGCCGATTGATGAGCTTAAGCCCTTATTTGAAACTAAATTGGTCACTTGAGAGTCTTATTTGAGACAATATCCACTTCAAACCCTCTTTTGAAAAAACGACCCCACTTTGGGTCCTTATTAAAATTTTCCCTTACAACAAGGCTTGATAAACTTACCAACTTAGGAGTATTATTTCCAAGTCAAAGATTTTCTTTTCTTGTGGGGTGACTCCACATTATGACGAAATCCCTCATTTTCTCTAGAAGGGCGAAACTGTCCATAAAAATCCAATTGAAATTAAAAGTGGTAGACCTAAATTTTATTATTTTTCCTTGTTTTCCCTTTTTTAGGGAGAATATAACATTGTTTTTATTTATTTCTTAAGCGGGTGTGTTACCATTCATACTAAAAGCACCTTGTGATATTTTTTTATCACCCATTTACATTGTTGTAGAAAGAAATATTCAAGAAACCTAATTATTTTCATAGTTTTTAGTAAACTTACAATTTAATTATCAAGAAAAATCCAAAGGCTGCATTTGATAATCCAAATAAAATTTAGGATATGATCAATTTATTATGTTATGCACTTGATGTCTGCTCAAGACAATATAAAATTAGATATAATTATCTTATGTGAGAGATGGGATTAAGGTGTATTTGATTTCTAATATCCATAATAGGAAAGTTTTTTTAAATAATAAACTTCTTAAATTAATAAAATTAAAATTATATTTTAATATAAATAGTATTTGAATTTTAATATAAAAATTCAAAATAACAAAAAATAACAAAAATTTAGTTTTCATATAATATTATCATTATTTATATATTCAAAATTAATTCTATCCCATAATATAAATCTAATATATAAATATAAATTTTTATTACATATTTTAGGTAAATTAGTACAATTTATTATTTAATAAGTTTTTATTTGAGAATGATGGTTGGGAAAAAAGAAATAAAAAATAAAATAATTAAAAAGAGAAGAAAAAATAAAGAAAAAAAAAGCAAATAAAAATGAAGTAAACAAGAGTATCGAGAGACATTTTTACTATCTTCATTTGTGTAACTTTTATTTTCTTTACCTTGATATGCTATTTATACCAAACAATGGATATGATATAATATAAATATATCCGAACTTATTATTATGATTCACCAAGCAATTGATAGAATATAGCATAATTTCTAAATTTCATATCTTATTATCTTGATTAAAAATCCAAACAATCAAACATAGCCAAAGAGAATATAAACAATTTTTTAACACAATCGAAAATTAATAGAAAATTTCAAATAAAAGCTTGAAGTAGAGTCATTTTTTCAAAAGATAGTCTAAAGTGGACATTGTCTTAAATAACGCCCAAAAATAACAAACGTGGTCTCAATAAGGACCTGAAGTGACAAAACTAGTCTCGATGCTCACCTGGCTGACAAGCGCTCTGGTCTAACAAGGATTGTTGGTCGAAGCTTGCCTAGCTAATGCTCACCTCTAGTCACTATCGATGCTCATTTATGGTTGTTGTCAACAAGGCAGAACAAAGCCGGTCCTCTGTTGAGATTAACTCGGATGGATGGACTCAAATAATGCAACACGTTTGGTCGAACCCGCTGGAGCACTTGCGGTGGCTGTTAAATGTGATCAATCGACAGCAGCAAGCTGTCGAATGTCGGGACTACCTCAAGGACACAAGACTAAATTCAAGCTGTAGAATGTCGGGACTATCTCAAGGACACAAGACTAAATTCAAGCCAAGAGCTACATGGAAATGCCTGGGGTTGTCAAAGTCAGAGATGTACTTCGTGAAAACAAGCGAGGAGAAAGAGCTTGACACTCCATAAGCTTATAGAATCGAAGAACTCACTCAACTAACTCCACTTAGAAACTTTAAAACCAACTTGATGCGTAGTGGGTTTAATAAAGTTGCTAAACAAATTTGACAGAATGAAAGTGTTTGTTATAATTGCGGGAAAATAACTTTGGGAGAGAATTGTTCACCACCAAAACATAATGAATGTTCCATTAATGAAAAATAAAGAACTTTAAGGTCTACAACCAATGAATTGGACATCGGACCAAATGAATCACTCACTTGAAAAATTTTCACGTATTATCATCTCAAACTTTGCATCCATATAATTGAGAATGCACCTCTTACTTATAGAGCGACTAAGACACTAAACTAAGAAATGCTAGATAAGAAATCTTAAACTAGGAAACATTAGGATTGTTAAACTTTGTAATAATCAAATCAATTCAACTGAAATTAGGAAACTACACTTCAACTTCTAAATCAGAAGGAGCCCTAATTTTTTAACTTAAAAAAATAAAAAATAAATACGTGACAATCTTTAATATGTTGTGATAATATCGATCAATTATAGATTAAAAAATAAATTATAAATTATTATAAATTATTATGAAACTTTTTTTTCAAGAGTTTATAACTCGTGATAAATTGTTATTTTCATAATATATTAAAGATTGTTATGTTAATAAAGTCCAAAGAAATTTCCGATCGAAAGATGCTGCGCCGAAAGTGTCCCTTCGCTTGTATTTGAAGGAATTCAAGGAATTCGATGCTCCCACAACTTTAAATTAGGTCATCGTGGTTCCCGATAAAGAACTAACATAAAAATCGAATAAGTCAAAAATTTCATAATCCTTTTACCTCGCAATTCCAAGACCGCGAAGCACGACAAGTATCCGTGACTCTCGCAATTCCATGACCTACAAAACACACGTGCCCACCACCCATAGAAACCTCCAAGATAAGCATCGAGTTTCGAAGCCTCCACAAAGAAAACAGTTTCAAAAACCAAAAACCGAAGCCGAGAACCTCCGAAAATGAGACTCCTCATCCTGGCCGCCGCCGCCGTCCTCCTCCTCCTCCAAGTCTCGACCGCCGGAGCCGCCCGCACGGAGGCGCTGCTCGGGGGTTGGAAACCGATAAAGAACCTGAGCGACCCGTACGTGAGGGAGATCGCCGAGTTCGCCGTCAAGACGCGCAATGGCGAGGCCAAGACGGGGCTGGCGCTGCAGAAGGTGGTGAAGGGCGAGATGCAGGTCGTCTCCGGGACGAAGTACAGGCTCGTCATCGAGGTCAAGGACGGGGCCGACACGAAGAGCTTCGAGGCCGTCGTTTGGGACAAGCCGTGGGAGCATTCCAGGCGTCTCTCGTCGTTCAAGGTCGTTCAGGGCAAGGCGTGAGTCGTCCGTTTCGTCATACTTCTGAATTATTACTAGTAATCCTCGGTCATGTTACGGTTTCAGTAGTTTGAGAATAAATCGAAGAGTCTATATGTAGAAGTGAGATCTGGTTGTGTATCGTTTGGGATGGAAAGTTTCAGTCTGATCTGTTGGGCTGTTTGTGTTTGAAAACTTTGGTGCAATTCGAGGGATCCTATGTTTTCCTTTCCTTTCCTTGTTCTGCTCTTGCTTTTCTGGGTCTGATCTTGCTTGACGCGACGTACAAGAATCTTGCGAAGATGGATCAGATTAGGTCAGCCGAGGAGAGAAATCTGCGTACGAAGAAAGATCTATTGTTGATCTTTGATTTGGGATGGTGGATGGTCTAGAAACGTCGCAGATGACGGTGGGACCAGTAGATTTGACCAGTAGTTTGATACTTTTGTCGACTTCTGGTCAAAAAGAAAAAAAAAATAGATATATTTTTTTAAACAATTATCCATATCAACATGCGTAAATCATTAGAAGAAAATCATAATTATATTATAATTAAGACAATTCAATCATGAACTTTTTTGTTCCTAATTCAGTCTAAAATCTTTTGCAATTGTACCAAGTCAATCAATCCAGCCATTGTTAATGAGGCAATTTTTTAATAACATTTTTTTTCAATCTTTTTCTTTTCTTTTTTCTCTTCTTTCTCCTTTGACTTCTTATCAAGCAATGACTGATGAGTCTTCGGCAAGGCTCGCTAGCCTCACCCACCCTCGTCAGCGAGGCCTAAGGGCCATGGGCGAGGCGACTTCACCCAGATCTGGGTAATGGCAACCATAGCAAGACCATGGGGAGGCTAGCTTCGCTTGCAGGCCCCAAGCCTCACCCAAATTTAGGCGAGGCCAAGAAAAAGCCGCAACCCTCACCAACCATTGCGAGGAAAATAAGCCAAAGGAGGAAGAAAATAAAAAATAAAAATAAAAGGAAACAAATAATTAAAAAATTGAAAAAATAAAATAAAATATTATTAAAAAATTACCACGTCGGGATGATAGGTGCTAGCACTATTCGGTTGGCCAAAATTAGCCGGATAGATTGAATTAGTACAATTGTAAAAAATTTTGAATTGAATTAGCTAAAAAAAAGTTTATAATTGAATTAGCTCAATTATAATAAGTTTACAACTTTTTTAGTAATTTCCCCTATCAGTATTGATCATGCTACACAAGACCTACGGCAATTTTTTGTCAAAATTAGCCGGATAAATTGCATTGGTACAAATACAAAAAAATTTAATGCTCAATTGGCAAATGAAAAATATTTAGTACTGAATTTCAATATAGATATATGACTTTTTAAGTGATTTTCCTAGTGATTATAATTGGTTTTATGATTGAGGGGAAAAACTTGTTTGGTGATCCCTATGAATTTTTTTTTTTTTTCATTTTTTGGGCTAAAATTCTTTGTTTTCTTCCTTCCCGTTGATCTCGCTGTTGGATGGAACATGGGAGTGTTGAAATTAATGAATTTCACTAAACTCAAAACTAGATTATATAGAAGAAAACAAAATTTACAAAGTTTGAGTATCATGTGGTAAATATTGTTCGATTCTTCGAACAAATTTTCTCGAAAGACCGGAAAAAGTATATATTTTTTTCATAATAAAAATGGTTTTGTTAATAGATGCCTCTAGAGTAATGTTAAGCATAATTAATAGAAAATATTTCTATGTCTAAATAGGTCAATTATGCATAACACGAGAAAAATAGTGCATGAAACCACTTTTTAACAAAATCCTAATAATAATAATAGTAGTAGCAGCATCAGTAGTAGGGGTTTGGCATGTTTTGAAACACAAATTTGTGTTTGTAAATTCTTATTGTGTACATGATAACTTTGTTTACACATTAGGATAACCTCAAGAGTGGTCCTTTTATTATTTTTCTTGAAATTTAAATCGCACCAATACTTTTCTTCTCTTATTTTCTCTTGGCAAAAATGGATTACACGTGCAATATTGTGATTTTTCATCGGAAATGATTAAGCAACGAGCAACCAATCTTTTGAAAACTAAAACGAGTGAATGATTATGAATTTTGACTTGGAGTCATATAAAGATCCCGGTTGACCTTATCATCTCTATATCTTTTGTAGATGAACTCTTTTTCACCTTTCCTACCTCTTTCTAGCTTCTGTCGGGACTTGAATGGAACTGCGTGGCAGTCGGAAATCAATCACAAATCCAAACATCACTAATAAGTGCTTGCTTGGTTGGGCTCAAATCGATCGCTCCGACCTTGTATCTTTTGCCTCCATTCGACCACGCGACCATTCCAAAATCCCATCTTCAACCTCATAATTATTTCAAGCTACTCTTAGCCGCCACGTCAATTGGACTCCACCAAATCAAAGTTTGGCTCGTTCAGAAGCTCAAATTTAGACGTCAAGTCCAATAAGACAACGAGCAGTCAAACCCTAAAAAAGACGAGATGAAGCTGTAAAGACGATTACGCTCCAAGATCCATCCTTTCCGCGACCACGTGCTACTTTTGCATCGGAAATGGACGACAAGACGGGACCATTCTCACGTTTGTGCGATCCATCTGTCGTAAACGCTGTCGTTTCCTGCCGCCATTCGCTCATCCCTTGTTACCAGCCAAAAATTCCGCTACGATTTCTTTTCTCCGCACACTGTTTCCGGATAAAATCGATCGAGTACAGGTAAGCTCCCATCTTATTTTAAGGGTTATTGATTTATGGATTTTACCTCGCGTCCTGCCAAATTACCGACATACTTCATCCACTCGATTTTATTCTGTAGCTACTAAACTCGAGGACTTGATTGAAAAATAAAATGAAAGAACACCATCTTATTTTCTGAAGAGCATAAGATCTCATTTTCAATTTCCTTGCTTGGAGTCAAAGCTCCAAGGAAGCAATTTTTGGACTTTGGAGAGTCCCTTGGTTTCGACGTGCATAGTTTGCCTTTGACTGAATTAGGAAGATCACTTAAATTCGAGGACTTGATTGAAATGAAAGAATACTATCTTATATTCCAAAGAGCACGAGATCTCATTTTCAATTTCCTCACTTGAAGTCAGGCTCCAAGAAAGTGATTTTTAAACTTTGGAGTCCCTCCGGTTCCGAGGTGCATAGTTTGCCTTTGATTGAATTAGGAATGACTTGAGTTAATGCATGAAAGTTGACTCGTGAATACACTAGTCTAAATAGTGATCTAAACTCCACTTAAAAATGCATGAACATATATTTATTTCCATATCGCAATTAATATTACCTACTCCGTAACGTTGATTGTGGCTTCCAGCATAGATGTAACTGCCAAATCGAAAGAGCTCATTAATCTCTTAAAGCTTGAAATCAATTAAGACATTGCCATGAAATCTGAGGCTAGAAATCCCCTCACTGTTGTGCATGCATGTCGCTTAAAAGAACCCTAAAAGGGTAACTTTTAGACCACCTTTTAAGCAAGATAATTAAAAGCATCATAACATAATCCTTAAATTAGCAGCAGATCCAGAACTGTTTTCAGTCAACGAAAAATTTTAGCTGGCCCAAAAGCAAAATGGGAGGAGTTCTTTCTCTTGTTTCCAAAATCTAAGTAGTAAATACACGTTCCCACCACCTATAAAAACATTCGCGATAGGCATTCCACTTCAAAGCCAGAGAAGACCCTAGAAAGAAGTTACCAAAACTAAGAACTAGAGCCGAAAAACCTCCCACAATGAGATTCCTCATCCTCGCTGCTGCTGCCGCCGCCGCCGCCGCCGTCTTCCTCCTCCAAGTCTCGGCCTCCGGTGCCACCCGCACGGAGGCGCTGGTCGGGGGTTCCCCGGAGGCGCTGGTCGGGGGGTGGAGGCCGATAAAGAACCTGAGCGACCCGTACGTGAGGGGGATCGCTGAGTTCGCCATCAAGGCGCACAATGACGAGGCCAAGGCGGAGCTGGTGCTGGTGAAGGTGTTGAAGGGCGAGACGCAGGTCGTGTCGGGGGCGAACTACAGGCTCGTCGTAGAGGTCAAGGATGGGGCCGACACGAACAGCTTCGAGGTCGTCGTATGGGACAAGCCGTGGGAGCATTCCAGGCGTCTCACTTCGTTTGCGGCCGTTCCGGGCAAGGCGTGAGGTCGTCGTTCCGTCGTATCTGTTAATAATCATCCTTAGACGTATTACATTTTCCAGTAATTTGATAATAAAGCTGCCATATGAATTGAGGAAAAGAATTTGTTTGGTGCTCCCTTTGAAATAGATATGTCTGTCTTGGCTTTTTTTTTTTTTTCCCGAATTCTTTTTTCTTCCGCAGATCTTACAATTGGATGGAATTCGGAAGTGGGAAAGCAGATAAATTTCATTGATTCATAAATTAGATTATCGCAAAGAAAATGAAATTCAGGAAGTTTGTCCCGTTTGTTTCGCAAAATAATTAGTTAATGAAAAATATTTTCATTATCAATAATAATTTATGTTTAAATATTTGAGTTGTTCGTTTATTTTTGTAAATAATTCATGCAATTAATTTTTGAAAACATAAATTTGAAATTATTCATTTTTCGTGAAATAAACGGAGTCTAGATTGTTAATTTCATTAAATAAATCTTCTCCCGAGACTTAGAAAGTACCGTGTTGTCTATGGCTAGCGACCATCGCCTGACCCATGCGTTAGTCATTGTCACCCGAAGACGCACATGGCAACGACGACCATCGCACTCATTTGTTGCAACTTTGGCAAAAAGTATTAGAGGGACGAAGATTTTCTTTTGATCAAGGCTAAGTGGATAACAAGTTTAGCGTCATTCATTCTCGTAAGTAAATCCGTCACCGAAAACGGTCTAATGATTCCTTTCGTAGCTCTGAGAGTTGTGCTGCTGGGAGTTGAATTGAGGTGCCTACTTAATTGGCAAAACCCTAAGAAGAGGAGAGCTCAAGCTGTGATGGAAGCCACACGACAAAGACGTTCCAGATTCATCCTTTTCACGACCACTTGCGACTTGTTCATCGGTGATGGACAGCAAGACAAACCGTTCTAACGTTTGTGCGGTCCATCTGTCGAAAGCACTGTCATTTCCCGTCGCTATTGCTCATCCCTCACGATCCTTCGAAAATTCTGCCTGCGATTTCCTTTCTCCACACTGTCTTTTTGGATAAAATCCATTGAATGCAGATGGTCTCACATCTATATTCTCGGATTTTGGTCTCTGGATTTTGTCGAGCACCCAACCTAAAAATCATAACGTACTTTATCGACTTGACTATATGTTGTAGCTACTAAACCCAAGGATCTGATCAAGAAATAAAATGAGACGAGTACGATCTTACATTTCAAAGAGCGTGAGATCTCATTCTCATATCCGTCGCTCGGAGTCAGCTCCAAAAAAGTAAATTTTGGACTTTGGAGGATACCCCAGTTGTGACGCATAATTTTCCTTTGGATGAACTGAAAAAGTGGATTTAGGCTAGTGCTTGGAGTTGACTCATGATATAATATGACAAAAAAAATGAAAATTTACGATTTGATGAACATATTATATAATACATGAGCATATATATTTCTGTGTCACGATTAATTTTACCTAACGAAATCCAGAACCATCGCCACGTATTTAGTATTTTCCTTTTAACATTTCCAGACTCTCTCTCACTAATGCGTGGTGAGTTTGCGTGAAGTAGCTTTAACGAATTTGACGAAATGGAAGTGTTCGATATGTTTGTGGGAAAAGAACGTCGGAATGGAAGAATTCACTGTCGGGGTATAAATTATTGTTCCGTCAGCCAATGATAAAGAAATTTAAGGCTCACTACCATTGAACTGGGTAAAGAATCAAAGGGATCTAAGGTTTAACCAACAAATTAGATAAAGAATCAAAAGAATAATTCACTTAAGAAAGACTCTAATGCATTTTTAAATCAAAACTCTGCATACATACAATAGAGAATGCACTTTTTATTTATAGAGAGATTAAGACACAATAACCTAGGAAACATCAAATTAGGAGATCAACTTAAATTTGGAAGGCTACCCTTCAGCTTTTAAATCAGCTGAAAGTGCCTTTGTTCTTCAACTTATTGAGACTCCATTTTGTACCCTTTCTCCTCATTGCTTCTATTGGATCATATTGTGCCCGAAATGTCCCTTTGCTTGCATAAACGACAAATGGTCTTTGATGGAATTCGATACTCCCGCATCACTCAACGCAGATTGACGGAGATGTAACCTCTAATTAGATAGGGCTTCATCCTTAAGATGTGGGAAAGGTCTCCAACAATGAAACTTCCCGAGACGCCACAATTACCTCTACTTAAGGGACCTCGACTATTAAAGATTCTCAGACGGCTTTTGCAACTTACTGGACATTACAGCAGCTTTGTTGGGAAAACTTTTTATGGCATTTTAAAGTTGACAAAACCTTCTATCTCTCGTTATTGTTTAATAAATACAACTGTTATCTCATTTCAAGAAATATTTATATGAATGATGTTTTATCTCTATTACGTAATCTAATGTACAACATGAAAAGACTGATGGAAGCTAGATGGACCTTGATATGAAGTGAACAAAATTAGGAAGGACGAGAAGTTCATGAAGACTTACAGGCACCATGACAAAATAAACAACTGAGTGAAATCTTGATCACTAATGCTCTAAGGAAGACCAAAGGAAAAATTGTCAAAAAAAAAAAAAATTAAATCTATTGTACAACAATCAATTCAATTATAAACTTCTCTTAATTTGACTAATTTAATCCTCAACCTTTTGGTGATTTTCCAATGAATTCTTTTAGCCAATTCTAGGCGAGAATCACTCACGTGGCAATCTGGTTTAGTGCCAGTCATCTTATATGGCATGATTAGCGCCGAAATGGACAATATTTACAATTTTTTAAAACTAAATCTATTCTTTTTTTTTTTTTTTTTTCCCTCCTTGTTTTTCCTATTTTCCTCATCTTGTCGTCAAGGCCTCAGTGATAGTCACCCAACCATTGTTAATTCTACGTGAAGGCCTGCAAGCCCTCGTTGTGGCTAATGGCAACCTTTGCCAAATATCTCCAAGGCCATGGCAACCGGTGAAAGGAATTAGGAAAAAAAAAAGAACAGGAAAAAAATTAAAGAAATCGTCCATATCGGCATTGGCCGTATCACATAGGATGGTGGGCACTTATATTAGCGATTTTCAATCAAAATTGGCTACAACATCTACATTGGCAAATTGTCAAAAATTTTATGATTAAATTGGCAAAATTTAAAAAAAAAATAGAATTGAATTGGCTACCGTACAATGAATTTAAAACTTTTTGGAATATTATCCCAAGACTAAATAGATAGCAATACATAAGTCAACTACCAGTGAAAAGCTTGGATAGACTCATGAATTGCTAAAAGAAGTAGCTCATACAATCAACTAAGAAGAAATTATTGTTCACGTATTTATGGAATTTGGGTAAGAAGATCATGATATTACTTCGACTAAAATAAAAGTTAAAAGAAAATTAACAGCTATCTTTAGGCTTGTAACTCTAGAAGAAATATGCGAAAGAGAATTCAATTGATTATTATGGAATGGATAATTACCAATTGTAACTAACTCCATTTGAGGAAACCTCACCATTCAGAGAAAGATTTGATTGTATGAACGATCAGATCTCCGGATTCTCGAAAATCTGGGATGTGTGGCTGGTGTCAAGTATTGATGGACGATGATAAGATGGCGGCACAGCGAACAAACCAGCGGCAACAAGCAAGGTGAAGCGACGACAAAAAGCTACAAGCAATAGTACTCAAACATGTGAGAAATAACTAAAAGAAAAAGGTCAACTTTCTCTCTTTTCCTCTCCCTGCTTTGGGAAAGTGGTGTCCCTGCAGAGGAGATAGACCAATTTGCCCAAGTCCTCTTTGATTGCAACAAGGAAGGTGAACGACTCTCTCTCTCTCTCTCTCTCTCTCTCTCTCTCTCTCTCTCTCTCATGTGTCTCTCTAAAGGCGTTCTCTGAATTGTGAAATCCCGACTCCCAATTTGTGAGGCATAATTTGATATATGTAGTGTTAACCTAAGTCTAATCACAAACTTAATAAAGGCCTTTTTCCTGATTCATGGACTCTAAAACCTAGCGTCTACTTCTTGATTAATTCAAATGGGCTGAATTATATTCAATTAAGCTTAATAAAGCCCCCCTCATCTTACGAAGTTCGGCCAGCACCCCACCAAAGCTTGGTGGAATTCTTCCCCTCTTTGTGAACTCAGTCTATTCAATTAAGCTCAAAATTTTTCACTATCAGTCCAATTAAATGTAATTAATTGAAACGCACTCCTAGTGATTATATGCAATGAACTTATATTTTTCCTAGGTTACCAAGGCCAATCCCTAATTTCTATGCAGCGAATTAAGTGGGACGCCAAAATTTAGGTGTCAAATAGTGTGGTGGATGTGAATTGATGGTCTCCATGATTTTCCTTGTCTCACTTGGTTCTCCAAGAGGTTAACAACTTCAGATCTATCATTGGAGATTCTCTACAGCAAGGTCACACCTTTCATTGTGGGTTTGTTCTATAGTCAAGCCTCTAATAACTGGATTATTCATTTTTTTTAGGAAAATTGGCCAAAAAATCCTAAACTTATTGCACTTTTGTCAATTCAATCCTAAACCTTTCAATTTTAATAATTGAGTCTAAACATTTTCATTTTTTTTGTCAATTGAGTTCATCTGATCAATTTTAGCCAAATTTTGCTTACGTGGATGCCAATGCTGACGTGGACAAATTTTATTTATTTTTTAATATATTTTTGTAATTTTAAAATCATTTTTTATATTTTTAATTGCTTTTTCTTTCTTTTTCTTTTTAAAAAAAAAATTTCTTTCTCCTTTTTTCCTTTGGCCAATCACCAAGCCTCCTGCAACCAACCAGAGGCCATGACTGAGGAGGGCGAGGGCAAGCCTCACTCATGGCCTGTGAGGTCACCCCTCACCAAATCCTAGCGAGGGTGACCTCACCTAAGGCCCGCGAGGCCAACCCCCATCGGTCGTCGGAGGCTAGGCGACCAATTGGAAGGAAAAAATAAAAAAAGAAATTAAAAATATAAAATAAATAAAAAATAAAAAATAAAAAATAAAAATAAATTGTGCTTATATCGGCGTCGATCATGCCACGTAAAATGATTAGGATCCACGTTAACGAGTTCTAATCAAAATTGGCTAAATTGACTCAATTGGCAAAATGTTGAAAGGTTTAGCACTCAATTAGTAAAGTTGAAATATTTATAACTCAATTGGCAAAAGTAGTTTAGAACTTTTTGGATAATTTTTTCCATTTTTTTTTTTCAGAAGGAAGTACCAAGTAGAGAATGGGAGAATTCACTCAACTAACTCAACCTAGAAACTCTTATACCAACTTGATGAGTGGCGTGTTAGGCTAAAATTGCTAAACGAATTTGATGGAATGCATATGTTTGATGTGTTTGTGGAAAAAGAACTTTGAGATAAAAAAGTTCACCATCAAGGCATAAAGGAATATTCCACCAATAAAAAATAAATAACTTTAAGTTTCATCACCAATGATTTGGATAAAGAACCAAATGAATCACTCACTTAAAAGAAATTAGTGTATTATGAACTCAAAATTTGCATGCATACGACTTAGAATGCACTTCTTATTTATTGAGGGAGTAAGACACTAAGGATTTGTTTGGTAATACTTCTGTTTCTAAGAATAATTTTTTTTTAAATAGTCTTTTTCTATTTCCATTCTCCGGAATAATTTTTGAGAAAAAAACGTGTTTGATAATTACATAAAATTTTTATTATTAGAATGAAAAAAGAACAGGATTGTGTTTGGTATGATCCACAATTTTTTTTTTGTAACATATAATTTCTTTTAATTTTTTAGTAATTTTTTAAGATTTTTTTCTTTTTTTTTTTTCTTATTATTCCTTGCCGCTGCTGGCCGACCGCCACCACCGATCACCAGCGGCCGACGATGGCCGGACAAGAGGGGGCGGCAGCGAGGGGTGGCGGGCCACGAGGAAGAAGAAAAGAAAAAAAGAAATGAAAAAATAACTTAATTCTAGAAATTGTTCCTAAAAACAAGAAATTGTTTTTTTTCTGCTTCTTATTTCTGTTTCAAATACATTCCTCGGCCACTTTTCTATTCCGAAAAATAGAAAAATTAGTTGATATTATTAAATGGATTTCTATTATTTTTCTATTTCAGGGGAATAAAAGAATAGAAAAACAAAAGAATAGAAACATTGCCAAACATAGCCTAAAATAAAAAAATAAAAAAAATCTTAAACTTGGGAACTTGGGAACATCAAATTAAAAAAAAAATTAATTGGGAAATAATCAAACTAAAAAATCAACTTAAATTAGGAAACTACATTTCAAAATACAAATTATCTATAAAATCATGTTGTGTCCGAAATGTCCCTTTGCTTGTATTTAACGGGATCTGATAGTCCTACATAACTTATTACATCCTTAATTTAGCTTCCATTAAATCGCAAGTCATTAATTTCATAATCCATGAAAAATTACCTTTCCGAATAATTTTTTTTTTTTAAAAAGGTTGCCCAAAAAACTGCTTTTTTTCCCAAACCACGCGACAAGTGTGCGTGACTCTCGCAATTCCAAGACCTATAAATGTATGTACCCACCAGTCACCACCCATAGAAACCATCAAGATAGGCATTCAATCTCAAACCCGACTACAAGAAAAAACAGTTACCAAAACCAAAAACCGAAGCCGAAAACCTCCGAAAATGAGACTCCTCATCGTCGCCGCCGCCGCCGTCCTCGTCCTCCTCCAAGTCTCGGCTGCCGGGGCCGCCCGCACGGAGGCGCTGGTCGGGGGGTGGAAGCCGATAAAGAACCTAAGCGACCCGTACGTCCGGGAGATCGCCGAGTTCGCCATCAAGACGCACAATGACGAGGCCAAGACGGGGCTGGTGCTGGAGAAGGTGGTGAAGGGCGAGACGCAGGTGGTGGCGGGGATGAACTACAAGCTCGTCGTCGAGGCCAAGGACGGGGACGACACGAAGAGCTTCGAGGCCGTCGTTTGGGACAAGCCGTGGGAGCATTTCAGGCGTCTCACGTCGTTCAAGGCCGTTGAGGGCAACGCCTGAGGTCGCGTTCGTGAATAATTTATAGTGATTTTGAGAATAAAACAAGATCTGGTTTTCATTTCTTAGGATGGAGGTTGTAGTATAATCTGATGGCCCGTTTCTGTTTGAAACGTCCGGTGCAAATGCAACTTGAGGGATCGTATGTTTTACCCTTGCCTTTCTTGTTCTGCTTTTGCTTTTCTGGGTCTGGTCTTGCTTGATACAACGTGCAAGAATTTCGTGAAGATGGATCAGATTAGGTGAGCTGAGATGAGAAATCTGCATATAGCGTTTGTCTTTTTCTTGGAGGTGTGCATAGAAATTATTCAAATTTTGATCTTTGACGGTGGGGCAAGCAGATTTAAGGGATATTTCGGACGAATTACAATCCGCCGAAGGTAAGTTCTTGACTTCTGGCCTTTGGTGATGCCCGTTTGATGAAAACTCAGATGACTTCGGGTGAAATATAAGAATAGAAACTCTTCGTTGTTCTGCAACTCAGTAGTACCATGGCGATCACGTCGTTGACCGCAGCGCCATGATCACCACTCTTAGGCGACGACTGCTCGGTTATCACATCTCTCCGGCGATTCCTCTCTCTTCCGCCTCGGATCTACGGCCTGAATGTGCACGACCGCCCATGATGGATGTCGGGATTGCGGTCGGCGCGGCGTATGGCAAAATGTCTCTCGCCTTCTCCCCCTCCGACCACACTTTCCGTATTGCCTTTTCCTCCATCGCAATGGTCATGAAGGACCACCGCAGCAATGGCAACCACCACCATCGCGGTGGTCATCGTGGAGACACAACCACCACAATGGTGGTTGTTGCCAACAATGGCTACCGGCTATGAGGATTTAAAAAAAAAAATAAAAAAAATCAGTGATCATCTTATCCTTTCCAACCCGTATCTTGACAAGCCAATTCAATCTCAATTATCTAGATGGACTCGGATCAGATGAATTGGAGTGTAGTGCTAAACAGTACATAGAATTGCGCACATATCTATTTTCTCATGGTTTGTTTAAGGCTTTGAATTCAATTTGCGTACCTTGAATGCCTCGTTCAAATACCATCCTCAATTTCCTGTGGGCTGGCAATGCAAGGTGCTACACAAAACATATCAAATGAAATATTGGATCCATGGGAAGTAATTATTTGCATCATTGTATGAACAACCGGGGCTGAAATAACAAAAACTATGGTCCGTTATAAAATTGGATTTGACTACCTTTGCTCGAAGGTGTGCAATTGGGATTTGTCCAACTTAAGAACCGAGCGGACCAGCTGTTCCAACCGCAGGAATGTTTCTCTCTATTGACGAAAAATTGTTTCTTGCCAACGTGGATGAGCGATCATTTTTAGAAAAATGTTTTCCTAATAATTTATTTTTCGTGAAACAAATGGAGCTTAAATGATTTGACAAGATATTTAAAAATAATCAAGTTATTAGTGACTAGACAAAACCAAGTTATATTGGATATCGACTATTTACATATAGGTTTTGCTCTTATCTGAACATCAATTACTAAATCACCGAGTATACTAAGTGTTAAAAAAAATTCTTAGTAATTTTATCCTCACTCCAGCCTAAATCCCTAAAAAACTCCCAACTTTAGGAATTCTATCTCGAAATTTTTTTTGTCTTTAAAAAGGAACTCAACTTTCACTCTAGACCCAAATGTGCCCATGCGTCCAAAAATAGTTACTAATTTCTTTAAATTATCGACATCAAGGTCAATTAGAGGTCCATTGTCACAACATGCGTCTTCATCAACACCATCACATTGATATAGAACAACAACAGTCTCTTGATGTTGATAATTTCAAAGAAACAATGACGATTTTTGGATGCTTAGGCAAATTTGGGGCTACAATGAAACACAGAGATTTTTTCAGATGAAAAAAAGAAGAAGTTGACGAAATTGAAATTAGACTTAAAGTTAGAGGTTCAAGGGAATCATTCCTCCTCCTCCAAAAAGACATTTTAAGTTCTTGGTATTTTTGTTCTTAAAGATGATTCCAGCACATGAAACCTACATTGTGGGGCAGGCAATTCATTAAATGAGAAGTGGAGGCATGTGAGAGTGGAGTTGGAAAGAAGCTGAGCCCGAGGGTCGATTGGACATAAATGCAAAAGTTGACTAAAGTTGGATATGCAGTTAAAAAAGTTTTTTTTTTTTTTTGGTATAGAAAGGGATGGGTGCAAATTAATTTGTGGTGTGTCTATTAATTGAAAAGTCGCTGAGTCTGGTTCCTCCAAAGGCCATTTCTGTTCATGCATGAACATTTATGGACTGTGTAATGGATATGAGATTTTCATTTACACTGTCTTTTGTACATGAATTATGAGCATTTAGATCTGAAATATTCAATTCTACTTTATAATATAAAGTTCGAAATATACTTGACATACATCCAGGACACCGCCAATGATTCAATTCCACAGAAATTGTGTATACAAATAAAAATCCTTACAGGTATATGTCTTTAAAATGAAGTCAATTTGAAAGTTTGTAACACCCAGAATTTTAGACTATTAAGCTAAAAAATGATTAAGGTTTTAACTTCCGACTCATTCTAAGTTAGTAAATATGCATTCCATATCAACTACACATATGTATAATTGACCCTTACAAGTGCAATTTTATTTATTTATTTATTTATTTCTTATTTTGTTTTGGGAAGGAAAGTGGGTAATATATATGGATCAATTCAAATGGTTGTTTATATCTTGATAAATAACTCGAATAGGTCATGAGAGAAGCGACGTGTATGCTTTTGCGATCAATCGTTGTGTTGCATGGAAATATATGATGTGGCTTAAAGAAAATATTTAGAAAATCATTCTTAGTGAATGTACCATAACAAATATCATCGCAATGTCGCAATGCAGTCTTTGTTAACGCACACCACGGCATACAAAAAGATATAATAACACAAATCGTCCCTGAACTTTGTTTGATTTGCAATAACGTCATTGGATTTTTATTTTGTGTAATGTGATCCTTGAACTTTGATCAACATACAATATCTTCATTAGACCTTTATTTTGTTCAATATGATCCTGAAATTATTGGTAAATATTCGATATAATCCTTTCATTTACTCAAAAAAACAAATAAGACGTTATTTGATTACGTGAATTATTATGTATCAAGTTGGATTTCTAAAAATGATAAGTCAGCATGTTTATCCTTATATCCATCTTTATTAGAAAATGGCAAAAACAAATTAAGGACTCTAGGTATTCCACGTGGCCATAATTTCCTAATTTGAGATTTGTCTTAAGAGGACAATCTATCTGTGATTCCCTGTTCGAACTTAAAGGATTTGAACCCACATAGTGAACTCAATTAACTTAAATTAATGGAATGACGGCATCAATCATATAGTCTAAGGTAGAGGTGAGCAAAAGGAACCATTAAGACTGGACCGATCGATAGGTTCTGGGCGGTTCTCAAAAGCACCAATCTAGTTCCTAGTTCCAAAAAAATTGGAACTCATGATTTTCGATCCATATGTGTGGAACCGCCCACCCATATCACCTAGACCAAACTGGTTTTTTCTTTTTAATTTCTTAAGAAACTATAAAAACTAATGTGAATGTTTGGAAGGAAAACTATTTCCTCAAACTAGCTATCCCACTAGATGCTTAACTAAAACCATGAAAAACCCCCCTAAACGAAAAAGCAAATAATTGGTGGATCTTCTGTTTGTTAAGAGGTAAAATGTGATTTAACAGGAGAATATAACGACAAATCAACAACAACAACAAAAACAACCAAAAACACACCGCCGATTTTAAGAGGTATCAGTCTGGTTCTCGGTTCTAAAAACTAAGAACCAGTCCCTGAGTGACAATTGAACTGTTCAAGAATCAATTTCCTCTAGTCTACAAACTAGATTGAATATTTGTCAGTAATTAGAGAGCACACTTAGCAAATTAAAAATTCAAGAGTAACATTGCGCATTAAACCGAAGTTTAATGATCATTTACATTATTTTTCCTTAAAAAAAGGCAAAACAAGTTGTTTAGATATTGACCCCTTATATTTTGTTTATCTTTTACTATATCTCGACTACACGTTGACTGACGTATTCCGATTTCATACGCATTCGTATACTACTGTACTAAGGTAGGAAATTCCTTTAATATAAGACGCATAAACAACTAGAACTAAATTAACAAAGAAGATATGAGGAAGAGGGAGAGAGGGACAGGTGTTAACGACCCCGAAGGAGCGGTCGAGATCCGTTGGTCCCCGCCCGATCAGCTACCGTGCATCCGCGGCCACCGAATCGCTCTCCGATCGCGACCTGACGACCGTCGGATCTCTCGCCGGGTCGCGATCCGACGCCCCATACCCACGTCCTCAAAAAAGCTCCGAATAAAAGAAAAAGTTTAAAGGAAAAAAAAAAAGGGAATGAAACAAATAAATTAAGAAATAAAAAGGTAACTGCATGAAAATCAGAAGATCACGTTCTCTCTCTCTCTCTAGCTCTGCAAAAATCCTTATCTCGCCATGCCCGATCTGTTCTTCGCCAAATCCAGGAGCTTGGCCGGGAAACCCTAGGGGTGGAGAGGGGATTGGCGGCGGCGGCGGCGGCGGAGGAGGAGGAGGAGGAGGAGGCGGCGGAGCTGTTTGTAATCTCTGATGGAGGATTGCGCGGGAGGGAGCGAGCGTCGGTGATCCGGCGGTGCCCCCGTCCCGATCGAGCGGAGCCGAGCCGAGCGGAGCCGAGCCGGAGGGCGTTGAGGGAGAGCCGCGCCTGGTTTTGTGGCGGGCGCCGATGAAGGGGCTGTTCAAGTCGAAGCCGCGGACCCCGGTGGACGTGGTCCGCCAGACGCGCGATCTCCTCGTCTTCGTCGACCTCGGCGGCGATGCGCGCGAGAGCAAGCGCGAGGAGAAGGTGCGCCGATTTTTCGGTTTTTCGTGGTTTCGATTCTCCTTTTTTCGTTTCTCTGTATGGAGTTTTTTTTTTTTTTATTTTGGATTTAACGGTTGAATTGGACCGCGAGTGGGAAGGAGCTGGAATTGGCTTCTGTTTCGGCTGGTGATTGGTTTTCCAATGGAGGGAATAAGTTGAGACGAAAATTTCGAAAATTTCTGTAGTATCTTCGGAGTAGGAGTTCACTTCCGGTTTTCCTCTAAAGTTTGGCGCTTTTTAGCTGATACTCTGCTTCGTTAAGTATTCAACTGTTTAAGGGTCCTTGAATTCCTCACGGTTATGTTGGTGCCACTGAAATTTGGTTAGCATGTGGGTTTTTAGGATGGAAAATAGTTCTTTGATATCAAGCTAGGCTCTTTTGAAGCTTGCCGTTTGTAATTCTCTGGTAGCTTAGCATATTGATCTAGCATTTGATTATATAAGCCAGAGTTGTGCAATAAGCTTTGTGGTCGGTCGAAATGATGTTGATCTTGCTGTTCTTTGTCCTCATGCAGATGGCAGATTTGTTTAAAAATATAAGGGAGATGAAGTCAATTCTCTATGGGAGTAGTGAAGCCGAGCCGGTAGCAGAAGCTTGTGCACAGTTGACTCAGGAATTTTTCAGAGAGAACAATCTGAGACTTCTGATAATTTGTCTTCCGAAATTGAACTTAGAGGTTAGCTTATCTGAGAGTCTTTCCTTTCAATTGGCTGGGTTACGTGAGAGAATTCTTTTGTACTCCTTAAGTGATTAGTAAGAAAGTCTTGGGGTCCTTTTTGTGTGTTGTATTGATAAGCATCTACCTTTTCTTCAGGCTCGTAAAGATGCCACTCAAGTTGTTGCAAACTTACAGAGGCAACAAGTTCATTCGCGATTGATTGCTTCAGATTACCTTGAAGCAAATCTCGATCTTATGGATATTTTGATGGCAGGGTAAGTGGCCGTTTAAACTTTATGGTGTGAATCAGAGCTTATAACTTTGTGTCAAGACCTTATAGAAGGTCCTGCTTAGATTTTTTTTTTTTTTTTTTTTTTTGGTAAGGAGGTCCTGCTTAGATTTTGATCTCCGCCCTGTCTCAAAAAACGCCATTTCTTTCAAATAAAGGTCGAAGATTTGTTGATTTATTGAGCACTTCAAATAATGAAATTCTATTTGAAGTTACTGCTTTTCTTTTGCTGCTATTTCTTTTGTTCACTAGCATCTTTAGTGCAACAACAATTGGAGGAATGACATTCAAGATTGGCCTGGTTGGCAGAGTCCACTTTACCCACTGGGGTTATTGTTCATCAATCGCCTCCGCTGCCTTGTTTAACCATTGGAGAAACACAAAAGAAAATTGGATAAAAAGCTTACGAAAAATTATCGGTTAGATACAGAGGATTGGTCTCCTAATTTCTTCAATCAATTTTTTGGTAAATTATATATTTTGAAGCTGGTTTCAGTTTTCTTGCTAAATTGTACTGGTGGGTACTTCCTGTGCTTTCTCAATGGATGGGGCATATATGTTTGGATGATTGCATGTTGTGATTTTGTTGTTTTTTGGTCACCTCAATTAGATGCTGTACTCATTTTGCATCTTATAACTTGGCTTATGTTGTCTCTTGTAGTTATGAGAACACGGAGATGGCTTTACACTATGGGGCAATGCTGAGGGAGTGCATACGGCATCAGGTTGTTGCAAAGTGAGATTATAAACCAGGACTATTCATCTTCTTCCTCTCTCTCTCTCTCTCTCTCTCTCTCTCTCTGTGCTTATTTTCTTTTTAAGTTTAATGACCACTTTTTGTTGCATGTTAGCTTATTGAGGTACTTTATATTCTTACTTTTGTTACTACTATACCCTTGTGTTGTTTCTTCTAATTCAGATAACAACATAGTTATATACATAGTCAACTAAAAGTCAACACCAGGGGAAAAGTTGTGCTGATATATCTTTCAAAGTAACACTGCAGGACTTGTGCTTTTAAGATTGAGCATGTCAGAAATATGTCTACTCCAGGCATATGATACTGTTTGCTAGTATAATCATTTTAACAAGTATATAACGTTATGTAAATATTTCTATATTTCCAAGGAAACCTTTTGCATTATCGACTATCATATATATTTTTTGTATGTATACGTGTATTAACATACATATTGACATCTTTGCTTTTCCAGGACCCTTCAACATCATTACTGTCTACTATATCACTGTATAAATTAGGACTAAGAATAAGTATTTGTACTGAAGAAGTTCATGTGAAAATGTAATTGTAAGTACTGGATCAGTGTATCAAGCATGAGACTTTTTGCCCAGTTTGTCAGGACACTTGGATGCCACAAAAAATTCATGATTCATCAATTTGTGGCGTCAGCGAACTCTAGGGAAATGAAGTTTGAGATATTATTAGATGTCAACTTAAATTTTGATATGCAGTTTGCTTTGCACAGTTTTGGTAATGATCTGATGTTATTTACTCAATTTGTAGGTATGTGTTGGAATCACAGCACATGAAGAAGTTTTTCGATTACATTCAACTCCCAAATTTCGACATTGCTGCAGATGCTGCTGCTACCTTTAAGGTCAAGTACAAAAAACACTTTCTTGCAGACATTAACCCCGCATTCTCACCAAATATTAGCAAACCTTGGCCTGTCATTAGAGAGAGTTTAATTGGACATAGGAATTGCTCTGTTGTTTATGGCCTTTGACCATGTGGAATGTGAATGTGACTTATCTTAGGAAATCTTTGACCATCTTGGTTATCTGGTTCTTGTAATAATGGGTTACTTCTTTTAGTGGCATTTCAGTTCTCCTTCATGCTGCGGTTCTTCTATCAAGGGAACAAGTGGTCTTCTATTAAACTGGAAATGGCTTTCCTCTGAAAATAAATTCTCACTTCACATTCTGACCATATATTTGTTTTCAGTGGAGGTCATATATCTAGCCTAGACCGGTTCAGTGGGTAAGAGTGGTTTTCTGATCAGGGGATTCTCCCCTTGTGAACAATGAGAGAAATGGAAGCTAATTTTTTTGGTTTTTTTTCCTAACTTTTGGTAGCCTAGACATTGCCCTGGTTCTGTGACATGCTCTGCACATAGGCTTTCAATTTACATGATTAGTCCATGGAAGGTTCCATGCCACAGCTTTTGGACCCCACCACCTGCCCAAAATATTACTTGTCGGAGTCCTATGGCTCTGGCTCTTCTTTGCCGTGTATGGTCTGTTAACTAAATTATCATTATACATAGTTGATGAAGATGCTAATCTGTTTTTGCAACTTACCAAACAGGAAAAGAACAAATCATTTTTGGTGAATCATGTTTGACAAGTATACATGCATTGGTTATACCTGACACTATCTACATTTGGTTCCAGGAACTTTTGACGAGGCATAAATCTACTGTAGCTGACTTTCTTAGCAAGAATTATGACTGGGTAAGCAGTATTTTTATGGCGAAGTTGTTCTTTGGGTTTGGCATGTGCATTAGCACACGCAGACCAGATAATTATTTTTTGTACGCTATTAGACGTAGTTACACTCAACAGCCCACGGGAATAATCACACAATGACAGTTTATATCGTTCTGGGGCCTTGAAAATTTTAGCTTTTTCACATTGGGACTTTGTTTGCGGAGTAATCAACTTCGGAATTTTACTGCTTATCATCCAATTTCTTGTCTACATGATTAAGTGCAAATATTTGTGCGATCCTTTTGTTCTGTTTTTCTTTGGCTGAACAAGTGTTTGTCTTGTTGTTTCTTTGTTGTTGCTTTTACAATCTCACCTAACCATGGGATGTTGCAATTTTAGAGTTCTCAATATTAGAACATTTGAAGTGATTGGCTTACCTTTTATTTCTGTGGGTAGTTCTTTGAAGAGTATAACTCGAAGCTGTTGGAGTCAAATAATTACATCACCAGGCGACAAGCTGTAAAGGTAAAGCATCTATCTAATGGCTTTTGCAAGCTTATACTCTGAAATACCACAGTAGACTGCAGATATACTCCCAACCAGTGCTTTTTTAATTTTCCTGGAGAATGTCCTTTCTTTGAGAAATTCTAGAGAACCAAGTACAATTTTTGTTTTTGACCCAAAGATAGTGTGTTGGAGATGTTTTAGAATCACAAAGTTCTTTAGATTTGAAATGTAAACCTGATGGAAACTGGGCTGGAGATTTCAAGGAAATCTGGTTCCTAGAGTTTTCTTAGCATACATTGCAATGAAGTTTCCATTATAGGTCATTGCATCATCGGGTTCTTTAATTATAATGGAATAAAGTCTTATTCATTCTTTTACTCTCCTTTGTGGCAGCTTCTCGGAGAAATGCTGCTTGATCGTTCAAATTCAGCAGTGATGACGCGTTATGTGAGTTCAAGGGATAATTTGAGGATTCTCATGAATCTTCTCAGGGTAATTGTTCTTGTATATGATATTCTCCCCTCACTGTAATTATTCTGAATCTCAGCGGACATATGATGTCCCACTCGATCTTTAATCCTTATCTTATAGTCTGTGAACTCATGTATTTAGGATGAACAAAGTTTCAGCTTTTGGATTGTTAATTTCAAGGGTTTCCTCTGTGTTCTTGGCCATTTGAACTGAATTTACCGCATAACTGCTACCCTTCTGCAGGAGTCAAGTAAGAGCATCCAGATGGAAGCATTCCATGTGTTCAAGGTATTATTTCCAGGGAGAGCTAAGAATGTGAATTTACATCATTGCTTCAACAGTTCTATAAATTCTCGACACTTTTAACTTCTGCAGCTCTTTGCTGCCAATCAAAATAAACCTCCCGACATCATCAGCATACTCGTCGCAAACAGAAGCAAGCTTCTCCGCCTATTTGCAGACTTTAAGTTTGATAAAGGTTAGGAGATAGTCAATTCTCTCTTGCAGAAACTCATGCTATTAGCAACCGTGGACTTGAGTAACACGTTTAGTTCTGTCTTGTTGCAGCGGATGAACAGTTTGAGGCGGATAAAGCTCAAGTAGTCAACGAGATAGCGACGCTCGAACCAAAGGAAAGCGCATGAGCAAGGCCGTTTTGTATTTTTATGTTCATAAGTATTATGGTTGTCCTTGCAATTATGTAACTGTGAATTATGAGAGGCTCTTCATCTTCTGTAAGGTAAAAAGTTCCTGAATCTTGCCCGTCCTTCCAAGTAAATTATAATTTTTTTTTAAACCAGAATGTAAATTTTGTAACCTAATCAATCAGGTTAGCAATTTGTGTAAGACACATCTGTATATTGCTCGCCTGGTGCCATTTTTCGGCGCATGATATTCTGAGCGATCGGTTGTCCCTTCTTCTTTATTTCATCCCGTTCACTTTGTTAAAATCGAAACGCAAAGCTCGTCTGGTTGGTTTAAGGCTTGATATTCCAGCTCTTGTGATCGCCGTGACTTAGGCAATCTTCCTGTGTTTTGCAGCTGCAGTAACACGGTCCTTGCCATCTCTCTTTAACGGAATTTTGGATGTCGGCGTGAAGTTTTCTTGCCGAGCTCCAAAGACGCTTTTTAAGCGGCCAAGTGTGCAAGTATTCCAGGAACCTATACATATGCTAACGGCCCGTATGTTTGGGGAAAAAAACCCGTTTCCCATGAATTGTTTTCTGACTTAACAATGTTTTGACGATAGAAAACTAATCGATGCACGGAAAATACTTTACAATTATTTTAAATACCAAAGAAATAAAATTTAGAAATGATGATACAAATAGTCTTGAACTTTGGCGCACTGTTGGTTTATGAATTTTTAATTTGTTTAATGCGATCGAACTTTGTTTGGTTTATGAATTTTTAATTTGTTTAATGCTATTCATGAACTTTGGATTAATATTCAATTGGATCCCTAAATTTTTAATTTGTCAAATGTGATTTTTGGAATTTTAATTTATTTAATGTGATTCCTACTTTTAGTGTATGCTCAATTTAGTCTGTAAATTTTATAGAAATATTTATTATTGCCCTTGAATTTGAATAAATCGAAGGATAACGTTAAACATCCTCATATAGTTATGAATTATATTAAGAATCACATTAAGTAAATTAAAAGTTTACAAATCACATTATATCTAGCTAAATTCAGGAATCATATTGAATAAATTAAAAGTCGATACATGGATCATATTATATATTAAATCTAAATCGTAGGAATTATTTATGTCATTATTTCTAAAAATTATATCACTTTACATGTTTTTTTGTCACGAAGTTTTCAATGAAACTAAACTCAATTCAAAACGTCATATCCGACGAGATGGGACGGCTCTGCTCTCACTCTATTTATGTTGTAAGGTCCCTAGAAGAAGTTTCCCCCCTGGTTGATGTTGAAGTTGAAGTTGGAGGGGGGTCCTCGGAAGGAGGACGCCACGAACCTTCCCAAAATTCCTCGCCGCCGCTGGACCAACCGAGCATCGCTGTTGTCTTCTCGCGTGAAACTTCCGGACCAGAAAAGCTTCCGTCTTTTCAGCTTTAGGTGCTCCGAATATGCCACGGTCAGAATCTGAACCCGAACCCGAGCCCGGAATCCGAATGATGCTCCCCCGACCGAACGACAGCATATTCCCCCTATGCGCATCAGAATCTCACCATAAACTATAGTGGCCGACCAATGTTGGCAATGCTAGCAACAAGCCCCGCCTAACAAGGACACGCCAGTCACATTCATGCTCTCCCAATTTCTTTTCTTTCCTTCATTTTCGCATCGATTTATTAATTCTTGCTCTAAGCGACCTCCGATCCGACTGGACGGTCGGAATCTGGACTCGACCCGAGAGTTTTCATGCCTGAATTGATTAGCAATTTGCTGAATGGGCATAAGATGGGGGATGTAATGAGACGTGATGAGATATTCACGATAATGTAAGGTGCTTTGAATCCAACACCAAGCGACATGAATTGATCAATGACACGTGAGTCCTTATATTTTTATGGCCGGCCAAAAGAAGAAGTCAAAATCCGATAAACCATCTTAATCAAAAATGAGGATGTCGTCACTCATGAGCTAAAATGATAGATTCGCCTTCCATAATTCGATCTTGTGAATCACAATATCTTTCTTGTCATCAAGCATGGAAGATGAGTTTTTAGAATGGTTTTGTAAAAAGGGTTGTCACATATTTAATGCGACACATTTAAACAAGCAAGTAAAACTCATATGAGACGTGCTTTGCATCCAACACTAAGAGAAATAAATTGACCAATTACGCGCGAGTCCTTATATTGTTGCGACCGACCAAAAGAAAAAAAAAATCAAAATTCAGTAAATCGTCTTAATCCAAAAACGAGGTTGTCATCGCTCACTAGCTAAAACAATAGGTTCGAATTGCATAATCTAACATTGCGAATCACAATATCTTTCTTGTCTGTCATTGACCACTAAGGAAGAGTTTCCAGAATGATTTCAAAAAAAGGGTTGTCATATATTTAGAGTAATGCATTCAAGCAAGCAAATAAAACTCATATATAAGACAGTTCAAATATCTCTTACATTACAAAACTATTATTAATATAAATATCTTATACATATTTATATATAAGCTTGTAAATTTCGATAATAATTAACTTATAATTTTTAATAAACTCATATAAATAATTCTTATTTTTAATTTGTATGAACTAAAGAAACAGTGAAGCAGAGTAAATGTAGGGGCACGAATATCCTGGGGCTTGATCCTGTCATCTTCTTCCTTCTCCCTTCATCACGCGCTACGTGAAAAAGCTTCCTCCACTCCCGTGCTCTCCTCGCCATCGTCGTTCCGTCCCTTCTCTCTCTCTCCTTTCTCTCTCTCTCTCTCTCTCTCTCTCTAGCACGCTCGCTCTCTTCGCGCCACTGGGTAGGAGGAGATGGCCGGAAACGGTAAGGCCCGCGTGGGATCTTGGTCGCTCCCTCGTTCCGTTTCTTGAATCTCCGTCGCGGTTTCTTGGGTCTCGACGTCCTGATGTTGTTGGGTTCTTCTTGATGTATGTTGGAAATCCCAGATTTGCTGTCGGACTACTTGGCGGCTGCCGTTGAGGCCGCGCAGAAAGCCGGAGAGGTGGGTCGCTGCTCGATTTCGAAATGCCTCTTCTTTTCTTTTTCTTGTGTTGGGATGTTCATTTGATCGCGCTGCTCGAGTTGGCAATGGGTTGACGTTTGTGGGTTTTGTAGGTTATTCGCAAAGCATTCTACCAGACCAAGCATGTCGAGCACAAAGGCCAGGTTCTCTCTCTGTGTCTTGCCCTGTGATTGCCTCAATTCCAGTTATTGAGTGAACTGCAGAAATGGATGATCGTTTGTAGTTAAGCATGACGGCGACATTGTTGAATTTCGTGTTCACATGACGGTACGCCACGAAAGCGTGTCGGCAGTTGCAGAGAGTGCTGTGGCCCAAGAATGTTTTTCATTATTGTAGGCTGATGATTAGAAGGAAGAGGAAGTATTAATCTTTCTGCATTAGTGAAAAGTCTTTGCTTTTGCAATGTGTACATGTAATCTTGTTGCGGTCAGATGGGAGACTGCCAACTAAAACGGGAAGGATATGAACATTAGTCGTGAACGAAGAGAAGTCATGTAGCTTCTTTATCTTGTGGCTAATTTACTCGTCTGGTTTGATTCACAGGTGGATTTAGTCACTGAAACCGACAAGGCATGTGAAGATCTCATATTTAACCATCTCAAGCAGCTTTATCCTGCACACAAGGTCGATGCTCACCTCATTTTCTTTGCTATCGTATTGATCTGTGGAATACCACATAAAGGGCTTCTCGTCAGCCCAGAGTCAGATTAGTTTCTTGACTTCGTTCTGTTAATGTCGCTTATAGTTTATTGGTGAAGAAACTACTGCTGCTTGTGGGACCTCAGAGCTGACTGATGAACCTACATGGATAGTGGATCCTCTTGACGGAACAACCAACTTTGTTCATGGGTGAAGATCAATCTCCCAGATATTCTCATTTCTTGTTTCTTGCTTGATTCATTCATCCTCGTGATCTCTTGGAATGACATATCTTGTAACTGTGTAATGCTTAATGTGATACTTGTAGATTCCCCTTCGTTTGCATATCTATTGGGCTTACGATTGGAAAGGTTCCTACAGTTGGTGTTGTATATAATCCAATTATGGAGGAGGTGAGCATTCTCATGCCCCACATCTGAATATAATGCAAATACATTTAAAAAGATGGTACGCATTAATGTCATGAAGAGTCACATGCAATATAATGCCGTCGATTCATTGCGGCAAATCAGTAGAAATCATTGGTTTGGAATCCTGTGACCTTCTTTTGGTGTCTGCTGAACTACTTCTGCTCTTTCTTTGGATGCAAATTGGTGCTTAATAAATGTACTACTCTGGCTTCCGAGTTGTAGCTTTTCACTGGTGTTCAAGGGAAAGGTGCTTATCTGAATGGAAAACCTATCAAAGGTGATTTCACTTATATCAAATCTCTGTTGGAAATTCCTTGATCCCTGAGAAGGTCCTAAAATCATCTTTTACTTGCCAGTGTCATCTCAATCGGAACTTGTGAAATGCCTACTTGCCACCGAGGTATGTAAATTTTGTATAGAATTGATAGTTTGCTGGATGTGAAATCCTACCTTTTAACCTGATTGTTATTTTAACTTTGATCTATTTTCTCCTAGTTAACTGCATTGATGAGGATAATACAGTTTCACTCTAATGATAAATAAGTACTCCTATATTTGAATTTGAAAGAATAAACAATGATTGAGGGAACGATTGGTCTGTCAATTTTTTATATTATATCGAGTTGGATATATATCAAATTTGGCTCGCTTCCTTGTTTCACTCTGCCAAAAGTGATGTGGTAAACTTGGACTTCTGATATTTACTGTGGTCTGGATAGGTCATGATGAACATTTGTCCTATTTTGCCTTTGTCACTCTACCGTGATTTCATATTCCACCAGCTCCGATCTTACCAAGTCCTTGACATAATCCCGGAGGAGTAAACAATTTTACTTGTCCACATGAGAGTAATGTATTATTATTTTTTTTTTTTTTGAGTCACGGTACGATCATCCCCAAGTAAAGATACTGCAAGGACCTTTTTAATCTTTGACAGTGATTGAACAGGAGGAATTTACTTATACAGTAACTTAACTTTTACTCATAATTCAAAACTGAACACGGATTCATGAAAGGCATCCTTCCTTAAATGTGAATATCTTCGGTTGCTTCAAATTTGAAGAACTTGATTTTGCCACTGTTTGAGTTGAAAATTAGACTAACTGCATGTTACATTCTTCAGTTGAAGAGCTTTCGCACTTTCACATCTGAGTTAAATGATCTACTTTGTCAGTGCAAACTCTCAATTATTTTAGCATGGTAAATTCCAGAGCTAACTAAACACATTTTACATTATATCATGCTTAATATCATCTTACAAAATCTTGTCAAATTGTGGAGTTGCTTGATATAGATCGTCCTTGAAAGAGTTCAACATATATAAAAGGGGAGAATGTCACTCTCAAAGAAAGAAGGGCCGATTCCATTTCATAGGAAAGCTATGTGTCTGCAAATTTGCATGGGTGTGTTTGTGTCCCAATTGAGGGATAATCCTATCAGGCTCTATGAACATCACTACTATCCCATTCCTACCTGCCAAACCTCGTATCTTATGATTGAACAGCATCCTGTGAACTCAGTTTAAATTTTGTCCACCTACTCTAATAATAGTTGATCCATCCAGAATTGCTAGCGAGGAGCTTTATTTTAAACTTTGCAAAGAGCCTTTATGCTGTTCATTGAATAAAATTTCCAGAAGTACCAGTCGCCTAAAGCAATGGACGCTAGATTTACTTCAGAAATTGCAGATCTGGTTAGCTAGAAGAGTGAAGCAGCAAAATAAATGGCTAATCGACTATTTTTGCCTACTGAAACTGCAGGCTGGTACCAAGCGGGATAAGGCAACGTTGGATGCGTCTACTGAGAGAATCAAAAGTCTACTTTTCAAAGTAAATCCGATGTTGGCATGCATATGTTCATGTTGAGTTCTGTCTTCTCCACCATCTGATGTCAGCTTTTCTTTCTTGATATATGGTCAGGTGAGGTCAGTTCGCATGAGTGGATCCTGTGCATTGAACCTCTGTGGAGTTGCTTGTGGACGGCTTGAATTATTCTATGAAACTGGCTTCGGAGGTCCCTGGTATGGTTTTATGGTTTAGCACTAATGTAGAAGTAATACTCTACTACTAAGGAGAATACGAGTAAACACGTCCTGCTCTTCTTCCCAGGGATGTGGCAGGTGGAGCTGTGATAGTGAAAGAAGCTGGAGGTCTTGTTTATGATCCGTAAGTAGGCATAATCCCACCTAGATGTTTAACTTTGAGTTCTAAGAAAGAGACTGCATGCAACAATCATGACTTGTGGCTGCAAATTTAGATCCTAGGAGGTTAACTCACTCTATGGGCTCAATCAACGGGTGCTTTTTATGACCACATGATTTGTGGGCCACTACATATAATCTATGATTTGCAATGTCAAAATCTTAAACCTTCATAGGTTTAGAGAAAGAGATTTCGCTTACGTGGAGATTTTGGTGGTGATTGTTTTTGCATCAGATCTGGTAAGGATTTTGACATCACATCTCAACGGGTTGCGGCTTCAAACCCTCTCATCAAGGATGCATTCGTGGAGGTTTTGGAACAAACAGCATGAGATGGGACCGACCAGCTGAGCGCAATTTAAAAGGAGCTCAATTATTTGACATTATGATATAAATAAACTTTAGTTTACTTGTTCTTCTGAACAATTTCGAACTCTTGTAATAAATTACTTCACAAGGGGTTAAGGAAATCCGGTTTTTTTAATTGTTCATTGTTTGCATGATTAGTCCACTTGACTTGTGGCCCTTGACATTTTGTTCATTTTTTGAAATCCTTCTCCGAATGTGTTAAGCTCACATGGTTCCCATAGTCATTGCCTCCATTTGCAAGTAATGGGGCCACTAAACGGATGGGGTCGCGATTTAGGATATGTTCATCTGAGAATTCCTCTCGACCTTATATTCTCCCTAACTTAAGCATTACAATATAGCATACGGGAAATAATAGATTAAAGATTTGACGAATGGGTGACGTGAGATTACGTTTGTTGAGATAAGCATATGTTGTTCTGGTATATTGCAGACATCGCCGATCCACTCCCCTTTTAGTTGTTCACAGAGTTAAATCTTTCTCTTGGCATATGCCTCTCTGTTTTATTAGCTTTTACCAGGACTTATGCTGTTTGAATGGGAAACTAGAGAATTGTTGTAGCTGTTCAGATATGAGTTCTGTCTGGAGCTCGCGTTTGAGCTTAACTAGAGCTAAAACCGAACTTTTCAGTGTTGAGTTTGATCACATTGCGCTACTTTACATAATCGAGCTTGAGCCTAACGGGTCGCGAAAGTGACAATGGTGAAGATGTGAATTAGAAAGCAAAGAAGGCATGTAGGGATTCAGTAATAAGACTGGAAAATACAGGGTCCCAAGAAACCTGGGGGAAAGCCAAAAATCCAGAGGAGACATTACAAGAAAAGCTATGAAAGAATTACTGCTATATCCTAGAACTCCCTCGCAACAAGCATAACATGTAGCTGAATGAACTCGTGTATAAAAATTTACATAGTATGCATCACTGTGAACTCTAAGACCCAAGCCAAGAAAGAGGAGGAGAAATAAACATGAAAAGGAGGGGCAAAAAGACCCACAGCCACCATCTGATAAGTCATTCTCTACGCCTCCTGGTGTGGCCTCGCCCCGTATCCATTGTGATTGTAGCCATTGGATCCATTCATGCCGTGAGGCATCTTCGACCCGCCCTGCGACCTCCTCCGCTTCAAGACCACGTACCATGTGAATCCCTCCAGAGCCACCGCAACGCAGCCCAAGGCCGCGATCACCCCAATGTATGCGTCCTTCCACTTCTTATCGGGATTCAAGATGTCGAACCCCTTGAATATGTTGATGATGCTGAGGATGATCACCGCGTAGCCTATGGAGTGATGGTAGACGTTCCAGTAGAATCTGAATTTGTGGTCCTTCTTGGGCCTTAGAAGCAAAGCAAACACCTCGAAAAAGTTGAAAGCTATTATCGTTGCCTGATTTTTATACGCCATCAATTTTTCACACACAGATATTAAACGAATTTTCCCCTGTTCTGCTGGAAGAACTGTATGTAAACTAACGCAAGCGGACACGGGATATGACGTGACTGCACGAATTGACAATTCAATTGATACCTGAATTGTGCCGAGGCAGAACAGGACAATGCCAATTGTCCTGTGGGCAGTGTAAGTTATGCCGGGCGACTCGCTGCCGAGCTTGATACCGGTTGCCCATCCGGCGACGCCGACGATGTAGGCGGAGGTTTGGCACACGACGTGAAGGTAAAACCACGCTGGGTCCGCAGCTTTGGACACCTTCAAGTATCTGGCTATGATGGCGCCAATCGGCAACAGAATCCCCCAGCTCACAGCATTTAGCACTCCATGTATCTGAGATTTTCCATGTTCATGATGGTTAGGACCAAAGAAGCGCTTCTCGATAAGTAACGACAAGACGAATAAAGTCGCAAATGCTACATCACTTCAGCTACTATTGTAAGAGCGATTCGAATTAGTAAGTTCTCTGTCAGGCCGCCTTTCAGGAAGATTTGGAACATCACATGAAAACCTTCCTATCTTCTGATCAATAGACATGTCTAGAACGTGTAAAGTGTGCAACTCTAGTCAAAAGTTGTATGCTAGATTTTCAAGCTGTCGTGATTCAGAAGATTCTGGGTTACCAACTAAAGTTTCTGCTCAAAAAGAAGGAATTCTTCGCATGAAAGAACACGACAAACTTTATCTGCAAGGGACCTGCTTCTTCTGCTTCCTCTTCCTTTACGCCTGTTCTTTTCCCCTTTGTAATATTAAAAACAGGGCACGTCTGAAAGGTACCCACGTGGCCAAAAGAGTATACTTCAAGGGGAAAGAACCAGAGCTCAAGCACAGCTGATCGATCGCAGCATCATGGAAAAATCAATGGACATATTCTCTTTTTCAATCCAAAATCGGATAGATGATCGACGCCTACCGAAAAAGCATGTGCGAACTCGAATAACATGAAACCAACATGAAAAACAAGACAGGAAAGGAAGAAAGAAAGACTTTCACTTACATTCCTCTTTCTTATCTTGGAGTTGCTACCCCCAGATGATCCTGTCTGACCAGAGGCGAGATTCAGAGTCCCCATGGACTGAACGTTAGCGCCGGTGGTGGCGTGCACGCTCGGGGCCCCGCCGGAGAGCGGGCCGTCCTGCCAAACCTGGTTCACCGCGCCATTGCTCGGGGGGACTATGGTGGCGAAGATGATGATCTCGTTGCTCGTGAACGTCGCGGAGAGACCCGACACGTTGAAGCTCAGATTCCCCTCCTGCAGCTGCGTCGTGTACCCGGCGATCGGCGACGTGTAGGCCCGCATGGTCCCGTCGGACTGCTGGTACGCCACGAGCGCCTGCGCCCCGACCATGCCGGTCCCGGTCGGGTTGATGGCCCACGCCACCCACTTGGACGTGTCCACCGACGCGTGCCGGTAGGCTATCTGGGCCGTGCCCGCCGCCGAGTCGTAGGTCCAGTAGAGGTACGCGCTGAGGTAAGGCAGATCGGTGCAGGAGCTGAACAACCTGTTGTTGGAGAAGGTGTAGCTGGAGCAAGTCTGCGCCGAGGACGGCGCCACCATGGACGACACGACCAGGGCAGCGCAGACCAGGAGCTTCATGAGGAACCTGTCCATGGCAGCTGGTTCAAGGAGGGCTGGTTTGCTGCGCTGGTTTTTCCTGATGGAGCAAGTGCGGTGCAATGAGAAGCTAGAAGGTGGAGGAGGAAGGGGTTATTATAAAGGAGGGAAGGTGGGGTTAGGTTGTTGGGTGGTCTGCTTGATGAATGTTTCCAACTTGACAGGGGAAGGGGGAGGGGAGTGGTTAGCCCCTTCTTCACTGTTGCAGCAACTCTCTCTCTCTCTCTCTCTCTCTCGCTTTGGGGGCTATTTTTTTAAGGATTTTCTCTAGGGGGTGGTGTTGTTCTTATGCGGAAGACTTCGTTGAAAATCTCTTTTGGAACTCGTCTCTCCGCAACCCCCACCTAATATCCTCTTCTTCCTGTTCACACCGTCCTGCCCGAACTTTCACCTACACGCACGGTTTCGAATGGCAAACTCCCAGTGAGCCGGGAGGCCCGTGATCCGGTCGTGCAAGAACGACCGAAGGAAACGAGCGAGAAACAACAACGTAGGAAGCCTATGTAGAGAGAGAGAGAGAGGGCATGAAGTACCAGATAATGCCCTGAAAAAAGGAAAGATTTCTTAGGAGCCAAAGATGATGTACTCAAGATTGTAGAGGATCTAAAGGAAGTAATCATGGAAAACCAGATATTGTCCTGCTAGGGTAGATTTCAATTTGGGTTGATAACCGATAGAAATGGGAAACTAATCCGACTGAATTGGATTCGACATTTGTTCGTGTACGCAATTGCCCGATAAATGTTTCTTTCCTTTTAGGTCGGAGTTAATTGGTTTTCAAGATAAACCTATTAGAAACCTACCGTATCAGAGTCGGTTCCTAGTTATTGGAATTGGGAACCAAACTTATTGACCCAAAACCGGCCTAGAACTAAACCGGGTTCCAACCTTTCCAAAATAAACAATTATCGATACAAAACGATTGAAAACCAACATCAAATTGATGAATTTCTTCTAGTCTACGCGGTCTCAATTCTAACAATAAATTAGTTTTACTCTGAATTACCTTATGAAGGCAACTTCTTCATCATGTTCTCTTTGCCTCCTTTGCTCTCACTAGAAATTCATTTCTAGAATAACGATTTTCTCGTGTTATAACATGTTGTAAATACCCAAAAAAGAAAATTTTGTTTAAAGCTGGCTCCGTCTATACTCCACAACTCCCCTATTTTTGTTAGAGTTACAACCTTAGGGCAATTAGATTTGCCAACGATTTCCAGTATTAATTCAAACCGAACATTTTGAGATCCAGCAAAACCCATACAGTAATCAATTCGACAAACGCTTCGATAAATCATCGCATCACCTTAAAATGCTCTAATATTCCTAGGATTCCAAAAATTCAAGGCGCTTTTGTAGATGTCCTATGTAATAGGTAAACTAAAACCCTAGGGTTCCGTCTCTAGAGCTTGTACTACAAGCATGTACTAATCGAAGCCACGGACCTGGCAAAGTACGTTGAACAAGTGACCTAACACGAAGTCAAATATTTCACACATGATCAAAGTGGTGTGATCATTCACGCGCACATTGTCTAATCTTCGATTTGAAATACGTTTGAATAATTCGTCCAAGTATATGAAACAGAAATTGTCAAATGATGACATGAAGGAAAGTGTGTACACAAAGATCACCTTAGGCATTCGATAAATTGTAATCTCGCCGTTAATTTCAACAAATAGGGAAATTTGGATGTCTAGCGTAAGAAGAAGTGGAAATTTGGATGTCTAGCGTAAGAAGAACTTCTTCATGACAATCACGGAATTAACGGGATAATTACCGAAAGAAATCTTAAACTTATCGAATGGATACTAATATAATCCCAAAAATTAATATAAAATGTCTTGACGATTTGATAATGTGTCTCTTCTTATCAATTTTGGCCGGTAATTTTCAATCAGTACCGACTATCTTATGAGACACGACTTTCTGGAAAAAAAAAACACACGTCCTTGGTTTTTTTTTTTTTTGGGTTCTATGGTGCAATTGTTTAATTCGACAAAATGAACTATTTAAATCTTGTTCCCGAGAAATTGGCTAATGCATAGGTGATCGGCCAAGTCAAAGCCGAGTGGGGGATGACCAAACACCAGAACGGTGCCGTTTTTTTTTTCCAGGCACGAGCCAATCCCAGCGAGGATGGTGTAAGGAAGGGGGGAGATTAGGTGCGCGGTTGGCCCACTTCATTGAGGATTGTCCACTTGGTCAAACCAAATACGCACCAGGCGCCCCGGTCAACGTGCCACGTGGCACTTATGGCAATTTCGAAACTCGTGAAATTTTAAGCCAAGGTTTGCGTCATCAATTTATTGACCCCAATCCGCACAATTGAGTCGATTATTATTTCAACCTTAGAAAATTTGTGTTTAAGGAAACCGAAATTCTAGCAATTTTGGTGCGACACCGTCCAAGTTGGCTCAATCATGGATAATCGAATTTGAGGTAGTTGGTTTCAGGAGTAATCAATTTTAGGGTGAGTATTACCCCATTTTGGAATCGAGAATCAAATTGGATAGGAATTGTTCTCATCCTGTGAAACCAAAAGCCGACTCTGACCATTTTGAAATAAGATCTAATCGGAGTGACCTGGAATCAATAGTGTTTTATTTTTTATAATTTATGCTATAAAAATTCAAATATATAAAATCAACGTCAATACTATCTAGTTGGAATGATTTCTCTTTAAGAATTAGGAACCGAAGAGATTCCCATGGAATTCACTCAAAATTAGTCGGTTCTGTCCAATTCCAAAGTTGGATCGGGATCGACGCACATGCTACAATCGAGTTGAACCGAGAAAAAAAAAAAAAAACCAAAGTCTCGAAGTCTAAAAATAACGTATAGATATAGAAATTAAAAAAAAAAAAAAGGTCCTAAAAACACGCACCAGTCGCAGCAAAGCCTCACCTGCCACGCCTTGTCGTTTTCGCCGGTGTCCTCGCGCGACGTGCCGAGGGAGACGACCGGGCGTTTTGAGAAGCTTCCTACGTGCCCCAAAAAAGATAACTTTTTTCTGGGGAAGCGTTCAATGACGATGATTATAATAATGTGCGATTAACATTAATTTGATATTTGATCAAGTGACTATCATATCTTCTTTTTCTTTTTTGGTTTAGCACGTCATCACGAGACACGTGACCTCGACCAAGCCGACAACACCGCAGGATCTCAGACGAGTGTACACACTATGACGGTGATGTACCAAACGACAAAAAAAAAAAAAAATAGAAATTTTAAACACTAAAATAAAAGTTTTGCATACTAAAAAGTAAAATTATTTCTTTTTTTATTTTTAATTGCGCGGTTGATCCTCCCGACATGCCTCTAAGCAGTCACAATTGTAACTATTTGCTTGGCACATCTGGGCAATTATATGGAAGACAGCCCTCCGTAATACTAGATCATCTTGTGCTTATTGTATGCCCCACATGAAGATTAGAAAAAAAATGCAAACATGACGTCATAATACTAGTGTAATCACTAACTTTTTAACTTCCACACGTCATATCCTTTGATCTCTTACCCCTCCTCAATTATTTCTCAGCACATTGTTTATTCTATTGAGTTTGAATCTTCCTGGGCTTCTATTTAATTTCAGTACAATATATTTTCACGTCCTAAACATACAAGTGAAGGGAGAATATTTAAACATTTAAATATTAAAAGCGTGTATTCAAACTTTTGGAGCGGTTGACAATTATTCCAATCTCTAACATATGTATATAATATAGCCCATTAAATGTAGCACTAAGTAGCCTGCCGAGAGAGATCTTTCAATCTAGGGTTTGCTCCATGACTATAATAATAGTAATGTGCGATTAACATTAAGTTTAATATTTAATCAAGTGATTATCATATTTTCTTTTTATATTTAGCACGTCATCATGAGACACGTGATCTCGCCCGAAACGACAACTCCGGGATCTCAGACGAGTGCGAAAGCGATGTGCCGAACGACAAAAAATAAAAATTAAAAAAAAAATTAAAGTAAAAGTTTTGCATAGTAAAATCTAAAATTATTTCTTTTTAATCTTTTAATTGCGCTGTTGATCTTCCCGGCATGCCTCTCTACGCTGTCACAATTGTAGCTATTTGCTTGACGCATCTGGGCAATTATAAAGAAGACAGCTCTCCGCAATACGAGATCATCTAGTGCTTATTATAAGCCCCACATGGAGATTAATGTAAACGTGACGTCATAATACAGGTGCATTCCTCTTTTCTAATCCCACATGCTATCCTTCCCCTCTTGCTCCTCCCCAATCATTCCTCACCACATTGCTTTTCGTATTAGGTTCAAATTTTTATACGCCTATGTTTGTTGCCAATACAATACATTTCCGTGCCTTATTCTTAGGCCTAAATTAAATATACATATGAAGGGAAGTGTTAAAGTATTTCAATATTAAAACCGTGCATTCATATGACAGTTTAAATTTTTGAAACGGCCGGCAGTTATCCCTCTTAAATTTTACAGATCTGTAAAATATGTATATCGATGTGATGCACTCGCACGCACATGCCTAAGGCCTAGCTCGGCATGGGGGAAAATGGGAAAAAAAGTAGAGGACCAACTCTATCTATGTAGACTAACCAAGATTTACATATATCTAGTAGCCCATCAAATGTAGCACCAAGTCGCCTGCCGAGAGAGATCGATCAATCTAGGGTTTTGCTCCATGCCCATATGGCGATATGTCCAGCCCTAGCCATATTATTTCTTTTTTAATCTTTTAATTGCGCTGTTGATCCTCCCGACATGCCTCAATGCTGTCACAATTGTAGCTATTTGGTTGGCGTATCTGGCAATTATATGGAAGACAGCCCTCCGTATTACAAGATCATCTTGTGCTCATTATAAGCCCACATGTAGATTAAAAAATGCAAACGTGACGTCATAATACAGGTGCATTCCGCTAACTTTTTAGCTCCCACATGTGATCCTTCATCTCTTGCTACTCCTCAATTGTTTCTTCGCATATTGCTTCTCGTGTCGAGTTCAAATCTTCTTGGGCCTCTATTTGGCTCCAGTACAATACATTTTTGATCGTTCCCAATCTAGTCGATTAGGTGGAGCCGGGAATCGGACTGGGAGGACCGGTTCCCAAAAAGCGGAACCAGGGATCGGACTGATTGGTCCTAGGACCATAAACCGATCACTTACTTTTTCCACTACTTTTTCCCACTACTTGGAACCAGACCGAGATAGTATTTAATTCACATTTTACTAATTTTTTTTTGAAGAAATAATAAAATAAAAAAGTATATTTAGTCGGTCTAGTCCAATTTTCCCTTGAAATCGAGAACCGGACCACTCAAACACCGGTTCCACTTTTAGAAACCGGGAATCGAACCGACACTCCTGAAAACCGGACCAAAACGGGCGGTATGGTCTAGTCCGAGTGAAACCTTATTCAAGTGGTCCGTTTTGCACACCCCTACATCTTAGGCTTAAATCAAGCATACGAGAGTGAAGGGGGAGTGTGAAAGCATTTAAATCTTGGAACTGTGCCTTCATCCGATAGTTCCAACTTTTGGAATGGCCGATAATTATCCCTCTTAATTTTCCCAGATGTCTAATATATGTATATCAACGTTAGGAAAAACTATCGTGATGCACGTGCTTGCGCATGCCTGAGGTCTAGCATGGCATCAGGAAAAAGTAGAGGACTAACTCTATCTATTAAACTACTCTATCTATTAAACTAACCAAGATATACATGTATATAGTAGCCCATTAAATGTAGCACCAAGTAGCTTGCCGAGACAGATCGATCAATCTAGGTTTTTGATCCATGCCTATATAGTGAAATGCCAAGCCCTAGCCATATGACATAGATTTCTATCTGCAATGACATTTTTATTTGTTATTTCAAGAAAAGAGGGTGACCACTTTTTCTGCTTGAGAAGATTCAATTATCGTGGTTTGGAAAAGGGCAATTAAACATTGTGTGCGCACCTTAAATAGGTCAAGAAATGGACATCATCATCGTACTTTTTTTCAAGGGCTTGTCGCAGTTCTCTGCAAGATTTGCAGCGTATTTGAATGTAGAAACCCTAGAAATGCAGAAAAGAGAAGGAGGTGGCGTGTTTTCTCTTCGTTGATTCTTAGTGTCGTCCGCACCCAGAAAGTCACGCGCAGAAATCAACAGAACTCGGCAAACGTCATTCGCCACGGACTCTCCCTCTCTAAAAGAAGAACAAGCTTTTAGAACATTGAAGAAGGTGCAGACATGTTCTATATACAGCAACCCAGCTCTCCGGAGAAGTTTCTTACACTCTTGGAATTGACCGATATAGAGTTTAGAAAAAACTGAAGAACTCAAGAAACCGAGTTGAATTTTTTAGTTGAATCGCATTTTATAAGCCAAAGTTCGGGTTGTGTCGAATGAATTTGTGTCGGTCAGATTTTTGGTCGGATTTCGATCCAATTCACGGCTTTAAGCGATGGAAGAAATCGGCACGGCATTTGAACAAATTCGAGTCGACTTCCATAGCCAAAGTTCACTAGAATTTTATAGGGAATTCACTGTGGTGATGAGTGTTTTGATGTGATGTTTCTTGTTGCGTTATCATAATCGTTGCATATTCATTATGTCTAAAGAAATTAAATTATATTTTCCCCCTAAAATTATTGCAGAACATGACTAACATCAATTATTTGATGCTTTGTATTCAAACCGGGTCCGTTCGAATCGGGAATTTGACAACTCGATTTGATTTAGCTCGAATTTTTATGCAAAACCATGCCAATTTGAACCGCTTACACCCTCGCCCTACAACCCTCAAACTGGATTTTGTTTTTTTTGGTAAAGACCCTCAAACTGGATATTTACGTCTTATGAGAGCAAGAATGTGACTCCTGCTAGATAAGGATACTAATAGATAGATTTACAAATGAAAATAGCCATTGTAGACATAGCATTCTGAGGGGGAAAAAAGCATTTAACCAACATGAATACTGTGACTTATGTGATTGAAATACCAAGTTTGTTTGATAAGGAATGAGATCCTTTGAAGCTAGTGGTACACACAGGTCACAAGACGCTGCTATGGAGACACGACAGCTCAAGTGGTGGCTATTAGATCCAATTTATACTTACAGGATTCTAGTGAGACGTCGTTGTGGACACATAGCAAACCGTTAGATCCAATGTGGACACACATTCATGGGAGGATGAAGGAGAGGTCCTCTCTCTCTCTCTCTCTCTCTCTCTCTCTCTCTCTGATGTTGGGCTTCATTTATTGTTAGCGCATAGTAGATGCCAAATACCTTCACCTTAGGAAGATCACCAAGAAGAAACCCAAGTCTGAGCCCATCAATATATCAAATTGGACCAACTTTCACTCAAAAGCTTAAGTCAATGAATTATGAGTCAACTATAACATATCAACTATTCTACATCATATCAATTCTCCAACACAATTCACTCACACGTGCATTCTAACAATTTCCCCCTCACATATGAGCTCAGCTTTGGGTTCGCTCCCCCTTAATTCAGGCATCCTTCTGCATCAACTTTCTATGAGTTCGTGTTGCTACACCAAAATGCATATCTGTCCAAAAATCACAACCATAGGCTCTGATACCATTTATTAGGCTCCATTTGTTAAGAGCACGCAACAAAAATCCAATACATTCACATAGGGAGATCGCTAAGAAATAACCAAGTCCGAGCTTGTCAATATGTCCAATTGGACTCACCTTCACCCAAAAGTTTAAATCAATGAGTTATGAGCTCACTAGAATATTTTAATTGCTCTACTTCACCTCAATTATTCAGCACAACTCACTCACATATGTATCATAACACTCTTCATTTTCAAGACTTCTTCATTGATTTTGTGGACATCGTTGTCGATTTTGTTCACGGATGTGTAAAGTTTCTCCCTATGAGTTCTAAAGATCAAAGCATGAGCGCCTCAAAAGGAATTACACTCTTCGAATATGGTTGCTCGCTTTGGCTCTAGGTGCTTACTCTAGAAAGTCTAGCACTCTTCAAGTCTTTGAAGCTCCTCTCTATTAAAATGCACGTGCGAGTTGTGTTAGAGAAGAGTTCCACGTTGGAGAATTGATGTGGTATTGAACAATTAATATATTCCAATTAGCCCATAACTCATTAGCTTAAGTTTTTGAGTGAATGTGGGTTCGACTGGATTTGTTGACGAGCTTAGACTTGGGCTTTCTCTTAGCAATCTCCTAGGCAAAGGTATTGGCTTATATTACGCACTCCCAACAAATTGGTCGATTAGTAAGCCCCTAATTTGCTCCAATACTTGGTGAATATCCCAAAGGACATATCCGATGACTAACACTGTTTCCAGGCAATGGGCGTTGTAGTGTAGGCCCAATGATAGACTTCGAGGTTTGGTCCGGAGAAAAAAACCAAGGATGAAATTAGATGTTGGAGATTTAAATTAAAATAAATTGATACAAAAAGATATCTAAATTAAGTGGGAGCATATCTAACACTACAACTCACATGTGAGAGGGAGATTGTTAAGATGCACGTGTGAATTAAAAAAGAGTCACATCAGAGAATTGATGTGATATGAAGCAATTAATATATCACAATTATCCCATAATTCATTAGTTTAAATTTTTAAGTGAAAATAGGTCTGACTAGATATGTTAACAAACTCAGATTTAGCCTTCCTCTTGCCAGTCTCCCTAGCCAAAGATATTGAGCTTCTACTGCATGCTCCCAACACCCTACCACAGTGTTCAATGGTGGACTTCTCCGAAAATAATTTTATGATCAACCAATATCTATTTTACAGCTCCTCTCCTGATGTAGAGTTAGATTTAGATTTGGCTACCCTTTTATTCGGATCTAGATAATAAATTAACAATGATTCTTTTTTGTCCTATACTTAATCAACTTAAAGAAAACCAAGATGAAGTGCGCGGAGTTTATTTCACTATTCTTGAATGCATAACTGAGGGAACTTTGATTTAACCAAAAACTAGGGTTTTGATCAACTCCACATCATAATGACGGCCTGCTGTCATCACTCGCTACGCATCGCCATCCTTATTTGTCCTATAAAGAAGAAGATCTAAATAACCTCATCTTTTTCTTTTTTTTTTCTTTTTTGGTAATTTGACCCTGTAGATTAAATTATATGCTGCTTTGGCAAATAGCGCGAAATGATGACGGATACCTATACATTAGTATCAAAACACCAAACTAAAAAAAAAATTAATTAATTAATTGTCGCTGTCATGAGAACCAATTTATTTTTTTCCTATACTTTTTTCAAAATTTGGAGGGAATTTTGATTTGTTTAGCCTTGCCTCCAATCTCCTCCGAACCTAATGCCGAAATTAAAACCATATTCTCCTTCATCCGTTGCACCGTGGTTCGGTCACCACCGCACCATAGTCACCTTCCAATAATTTCTAGCCCTTGCTACAGCTGCCGGCCGCCACAACATCGATTTCCCACTCGTGGTTCTCGCTCTTTCTCTACCTCCCTGATAGAGGCGGGCCATGGCCCTCCAGCGGCGTCAAGTCATGGACCTCAATATGAGGCTGCACGATGACAAAGAAATAGAGAAACAGAGAGAACGTAATCAAGAGAGAAGGAGGAGAGTTTTAGGTTCGATGGCGGCAAGATGAAGGGCCAGAAGGCGACGACAACATGGCACGGCTAATGAGAGCCGCGACATTGGCCATGGATAGGGGGTGGCGGTGATGCACACGAGTAGGCTAAACGGGTGGAGTTTAGTATATTCTAACTTGGCTCACTAATCAATACCAGTGCTAAAAAATCCTTGTTGAGATTGAGTCGCAATCAAGTCATTTTAGCAATGTAGTCGAATCGATACCATACTCGAGGCATGGTACATGCTTGAGTCAAGCTGCTTGCGAGTAGTCGAGTTGAATTCAAATAGCCTATGTCATAAACTAAGTCGAACTTGAGTTTCGCCTTCAAGTTTGTTCTCATGAGGTAAGTCGAGTGAGCTCCGGCTTACTAGTGGAAATCAGGCAAATTAGCTACACTAAAAACCATCGCACGGCAAACCCTAATGCCCTGTTTAGTATAGAGGTTTCTCAATGAAGTCGTGACCATGCGACAGCCGATATCAACAAAGTTACGTTGGCCGCAATATGTCTGAACATTTCGATACCCTGTATTTTATACAGGGTAACCACTTGATGAGATGATCACCCAGAACGTCGGGTTCGACCGAAACATGTGAATGCAATAATCGTTCATTATGCAGACATACCAGATTCATGCGCTAGCCGCTTGATGTTTAAAGGGTAGCACCTCGATCAGATGATCACTCGGCACGCCGGCCTCGACCGGGAAAGCGAATACAATAACCATGCGTTATGCAGACGTACTAGATTTGATCATCTAAACAGGAGACGTCGTCAACCTTTTCAAAGGTTGGTGAGATGATGACTTTTGAGAAATCTCAGTGCATGTCTAAGGGTTCATCTACTAATAAATGTTAAAGTTAGGTGATGAATGACGGGATGACTTGTTCCCTTGGCAGTTCTGGGACCTATTTGACCTGCAATTGGGGGCTTCAACAATCCATTCCCAATTCGGACTGCAATTCAACTCCTCAACTACCATTTCCTACTTTAATCGGGGCTTCGCTTTCGTTAATTTTCCCAAATGTTATGCTCCGCTTTAGAGCAGCGGTATGTATTGTCAATCAAGTCGATAATCAGATTTTCAGAAAATGTAGAGGCACTATCGGTCTCTGAACTTTTATCAATTGGTTCGATTTAATCTCTGATGAAGTTGTATGGAAAAAGAAGAAAAAAAAAATCAAAGATATCATTCACAGCTTAAACTTAGGTATACAACATCTATATTTGATGTACTTTTATTTGGGCTAGGCGGAAGTGTCATTTGAGGCAAAAATAAACACCAACTAAAAGATGGCCTTAGCCACCTAAAAAAGATTGGTATATAATGAAGATGATTATATTTTGTAGTTAAAAGATTGGCCAACTAAAAAGATTCCATGAGGGGAAAAATGGAAAATAAAGACCAATTCGAGAAGAAATGAATATATCCTAAATTAAAAATTTTGCTTCTAGAGAAGTACAAGGAAAATTTGGATTTAAACATATTTATATCCTAGTAACCACTGTAATTTTTTTTTCTGGTATGCCGATCCGCTATCAAAGCGAATGAATGAAAACATGTATACATAAATGAACATTATATATATAAACATGTATAATGAACTTAGAAGTCAAATTAGCTATGGACTCAAGACGGACGTCGACTAGAAAAATTATATATATGTCATAACTCTTTAATAGTATCTAGATAAAATTAAAACAAAATGATTGACATTGAAATTGCAACCACATCTCAATTTTTATGTTGAACCGAATCAAATTTGAATATATATTAGAAGTATTATGGTAATGATCAAGCTTACTTTACTAGAGAGAGAGAGAGAGAGAGAGAGAGAGAGAGAGAGAGAGAGAGAGAGAGAGAGAGAGAGAGAGAGAGAGAGAGAGAGAGCCCAAGTTACAAGGAATCAAAAGCCCATAAACTCTTTCTGGCCTTTGTGACCCACTTCAACCAATCAGCAATCCTGGACAAAAAATGTTTGGTCAGGCCCTGAGCTTCAAGTAGATATAGATGATGGATTCTGAACAATCTCACCTCAAGCGCCGCAACAAAGTCGAAAGCCCTCTTTGCTGCCCTCATGTGGCACATATGGAAGACTCGCAACTCTGCGGTTTTTCAAGGGAAAACGCCGAACCCGACCAGCACCCGAGAAGAAGCGTGCATAACAGCAGATCTGTGCACGAAATGGAGTGTAAAGGGAACGCCCGGAAGAAACCGAAAGCAAGAGGAGTACGAGGTAAAATGGAAACCACCGAACCTAATTCGTTGAAGCTGAATGTTGATGCATCATGGTGTAGCTCGAGCAAGAAAGGAGCAAGAACGGCGGCGTCGTCGCGAACGCAGAGGGTCTCCTCGTCGCGGGCTTCACCAAAGAGATCTCGGCTCCATCCGCCTGGAACGCAGAAGCCCTAGCCGTGCGGGAAGCTTTACAATGCGTGAGGAACCGGAGAAAAGGAAGTTCTGCATGAACTGAACCCACTCAAACAGCTTTAGAAGAAACTGATCTGCAAGTGCACTTATACTCTAACAGCTTATCTATTGTGGACTGCGTTCTGGGCCGAGAAGAGCCTCCCTGGCAGGCCCATTCCATAATTGCGGACTGCAAACAGCTCAGAGCCCAGATCGGTGACATCTCCATCCTCTACGAGCCGCGGGAATTCAATAAAGCGGCCGATTGGGTAGCAAAAACTCACCGAGAAAAATCCCTTTCTAGTAATTGGGTTTATTACCCTCCTCAACCTTTAATTTCAATATTATGTCTAGATTTACCAGATGATGATGCCCATTTAACGGGCCACCCGGGCTAATGGCGTTTTAATGTTGGCTCAAGCTTTTCTTGGTCTCGCAAAAGAAAAAGTATCCATTTAAAGCTCCGGTCCCAATTTTAGTACTAATTTTTTTTATCTGATAAAAAAATCAAATTTCAGTCACTACCTAAATTTGACTCCCCTATTAGAAATGCGACTCTGTCATTTCATGTGTACTCGGCAACTTATCTAAGAACTTTCTCTACTTTCAGCGTTGTTGATTACGACCTTAAGGTTCTATTTTTCTTAGTTTCTGGACATATTTGCATCTTGCCAATCACCCGCTTGTGCCTCATTTTCCATGAGTAAATCATTTCTTCAATCCACGCTTAAATGTTCAAGCTTCCTCCTTGACTCGAAACTATTTAAATTGGGGCGGTAGCTTCGGTGATGAGAACCGTGAGTTGCCAAGTACATGTAAAACAACACATCACATCTTTAATGGCATCATTGAAAATAAACTAAATAGGGTCATATTCAAGTATCAACTGAAAGTTTGTGCTTTTTTACGAGACAAAGAAAAAGTGAAAATTGACATTTTTGGTTAGACAAAATAAAAAATTTAGGTTAGAATTGACACTTGAGTTAAAATCATTGTTTTTTATGAGATAAAAAATAGTTTAGACCAAAGCTTGAATACTTATTATAGTTACCACTTCTTAAGAGAATTGGGCCTAAAATACTTCCATAGTCGAAAGTTGCACGGGTTCATAGAAAATCATTTTGAGAAAATGCTTGCGATGACTAACAAGGAATACCCTATAATCAGAAATGGTTTCCGAAAAATTTACATTATGACAGACCAATTATTTCAACTAGAACTATGAAAGTACTTCAAGGAGACAAGATTCTTCACCTCTTGCTAAATTACCATAAAATTGAAATACCATGATTTCAACTAAAGCTACAGAATTTTACACCTTCCTTGCTAAATTGCCATGTGATCCATGTCCAATTATTGTTCATAGACTAAAAGATGAAGAGATTTATTCTAAGAAATCCAAACCTATGCAGTCAAGCTAAACTGCTTTTGATACAGAAGAAGAAGAGGACAATTCAAGAAGACCCTTCAATTTTGGATTTCCTCTTTTTGAAAGCCCTGGGCTTGTATCCCTCTTGCAACAGCTTCTCAACTTCCTCAATATGTAACCCCTTGGTTTCCGTCACCAAGAAGTAAATGGCGACAAGCCCGAGAAAGGAAAACCCGGCGAAAAGGAGGAAGGTGCCGGCCGAGCCAAGAACCTCTGTCAAGGTCAAGAACGTCTCGCTCACAACTAGATTCGAGCACCAGTTGGCGACCGCTGCAATCCCTCCTCCGGTGCCTCGATACCTCAGTGGGTAAATCTCTGAATTCACGATCCATGGCACGGTTCCCATCCCAGGTGCGTAAGATATGATGTACAGCCCAAGGAGAAGAACGGCGAATATTCCGAACTTGCTTGGACAGCCATTCTCGAACCATGTCCGTCGCTCACCTCGGCACATGCCCCTTATTCCTTTGTCAGAAATCAGGCATGCTCCAGGTTGATACTAAATAACCAACGAACAAAATACGCAAGCTTAGCTTATGCATTAGAAAAAGGGACGAAAACACTCGGGACAAATTGCTCGAAAAGAATAATTGAAGCAAAGTTTACCTCATTTGTACCATCGGCACAAAATGCGCATTTAGCATGTAAGCAAGACATGCAGTTCCATGAGGCTGCATCTGAAGCCGAAAAATAAGCGGGACATGTAGTGTTTCCACCAAAGTGGTTAGATCCTAACTTACTAACGGCAGGGGCGTGTAGAGACGCTTGCCAGAATAAGACGGACAACACAACCAAGCAAGAGATAATGCCAAACATAGAAACGATCATCAACCTTCTCCGTCCATATCTATCGACAAATGCCATGCTCACAATAGAACCAATCACATTGAGGCCGGCAGTTATGAGGGAGAGAGCCAAAGCGGTCTTGTTCGAAGCAAACCCAGCAAACTGAACTATCGTCGGACTGTAATACATGACTGTGTTAATTCCGACAAACTGCTGAGCCACTTGAACCGTAATTCCAGCATATAATCCTCTTCGAACTACCGGGTTACTCCAAGCACCCTTCACTTTGGCAATCATACTCTCTCCCACGATGCTCTCATCGGCTATTTCAGCTTCAACAGATTCTTGCAGGCCATTCATTTCGTCCTCCACCTCATTGGGAGGATAAATCTTGGCCAAAATACTCCTAGCTTCATCGATCTTGTTCTGTTTTACAGAGGACATATGTATATCAGAGACAATATAATGTACCAGCCCATGTCGTAGACACGACTTTATGTTAGAATACAGAAGTAGGAAAATGGATTAAGTCATTCCCCATAGTCCAGCTAATTTGACAAAACTCTATTGCATAATATAAACATGACTCGCGTCAAAAAAAGTTCCAAGACGAACTCTCAACTCAATCCCGACATGCATCTTATTTAAAAGAATCAGCAACCGAACCTGATGAACATACCATTGAGATACATAATTATCGACAATGGATCAAACAACAAAAAATGAATAATTTTTGGGTTCATGCTCCAGGTAGAGAAATAAGTGTCTAACATACAAACATTTGCAAGATCAAGTCGAGATAATATTTAGAAAACTCAACAAAGTATATAAAACTGAAAACTGACAGTGAAAACAAAATGAAAGTCAAGAAAATTATACCTGGTCATGTCATGTACAATAGGGACTTCCCAAGACCTGGAAGAATAGAATTAACTGAAAACTAATCCCTCTACACGATCTCAAATGGTAACCCCCAAGCATTTAATTCTCCACAGATTGTCTGAATGCATAGCTAGCAAAACCATTATTCAAACAAGAAAATGATGTGTGACTTAACTACTAAACAACATGAAACCGGATTCCTAGCTTTAAAAGAAACTAAAAATTAATCAATAAATCGATTATGCCTCCAAAAGCTATGATTGTAAGAAAAAGACTAGAATTTTCCATCGACAAATTTTCAGTATACATCCCTGCATCTATTACAATCAGATACATGACCAGTAGATACTAAAATGTGAAATAAATTAAGAGCTTCGACCGTTACCTTTCTGTAGAGCCACCTTGGAGACTCTGGCAGAAATAACATGAGGATGAATTGAACGAGGGCGGGAAGTCCAGCTACCCCGAGCATCCAACGCCAAGTCCCAGGTACCTAAAATTCAAACAGGCCAACTTATTCGCTTATCTTAAATCGCTAATATAGGAGAAGAATATTATGTTATATTACGCATACATGAGTGAAGGCCAGATTGATGAGATAAGCCAAGAATTGCCCTCCGGTAATGAGGAGACCATTTGTGCTAACTAGCGCGCCCCGTATCCTAGCAGGAGAAGCTTCGGAAATGTAGAGAGGCGCAGTCATGGAAGCCATTCCAACGCCTAAACCTACGAGTATTCTTCCGATGATGAGCATCCATGGAGCTACAGAGGTGGCCATCACGATCGCACCAATAAAAAACAGGGCGTCGGCCAGAAGTATCGATATCTTCCTCCCGAATCTATCGTTGATCCACCCACCAACAGCAGCCCCAACGATAGCTCCAGCAACAGCCATACTCACGATAGTTTCCTTCGAGCAGACAAGAACTTTTGAGAATTAACGTACTCAAGAAACATAAGCAATTTACAGGAAATGAGGAAGAATTAGTTACCTGTAGCCACGTTTTCTTGTCGACGACTTCGAAGTCCTCCCGAATATAGAGCAACGCCCCAGAAATGACCCCTTCAACAGAGGAAATGAGGTATTCAGGTTTATGTACCATTCGAGGAGTGTTCGTTCCTCTTAACAGGTGATGCTTTTCTATTGTACGCCAAATCTCAATTAATTCAGAGGCAGACACTCAAAAAGGCAAAAGGACTGACTACTTGTTGCAACAAGCATAAGGACTGGGAGCATGTACAACAGACATTGATAAGATTATCAATACTACTAAAAACCGAGTTATAGAATCTCATGTACATTTTGTCTTAAGTCACGGGGTCCGATTCTAGGTTGATAAGTGAACTAGGATGGAGGAAAAAGTAAAAGAATTTAAAAGTTAGGAGACTACCTACTCTTTCTCACTGGAGGTTCACAATAAGAGAAAGAGCAAAGAACTTGTTTCATACCTTACTAAGAAAACAATTTAATCAAAAAACAAAGTATTTTATTCACAAGTTTTTTTGGCAAAACTCAGTGATTGGAACAATTCCGCTGTCACGACCTCGGAAAAGAAATTGATAGAACAATAGCGCCATGGCGAACTGCCAATCATCCCGATCAGGCTCAAACTTTCCTTTATCCACTTTAATTAGCTGTAAATCGTAGCAAATGGAAATAAAATTAAGGCAAGAGCTTGATCTACCTGTGTCATAGCCAAACAGCAATCCACCGATTCCAGCCGACAGTGCGAGCCTCATAATATATGGCGTCTTCCATGTCGTGCGCCAACATTCGGTGAACTCCGTTTTATCGGGTTTGGTGTGACCTCCCTCCATCTTATCCCTTCCTCGCACACACACTTCAGAAAGAACCTTAAATCTAGGACTTTCTGTGAAAAATCAAAGAAAGAGTCGCTGATCTACTTACCCAAAATGGACCATACGCGATAAATCCAAACATGAAAAAGGCGCAATTTTTAATACCAATCCAAATTAATAAAGTTAAGCTAGTGACCACTCTTATCATCTCTTTTACTACATGCTATATTACAACTTTCAGCAAGATAAAAACATAAATCAGCCTTTCGACACTACGCTCCAAAACTTCCACCTTTTCGTCTAACAACTTCAATTATTCTATTTTATCGAGTTTCAGCAAACAACACGCCAAGTAAAAGAATTTAAAAATGCAGCCCATGGATCCCGCCGAATCTGATCGACTGAACTCTCCATGAGGCACTGGAACAGAGAATCACAAATCCGAAACGACATGGACCCAAATATGGCGCCGAAATCCTGAACGCACGACAAAGAAACTGGGAAAAGCAGAACGAGAACAGAGCATACCCAGAAGGAGAACCAGGAAAAGCCTCCTTTTCTCCTCCCCCTCTCTCCCTCTCTCCCTCTCTCTGCTTTCTGGGTCTTCTGGACTCCTGCAAACTATGAATAAGATGGCGGATGAATGATGATTCAATCCAACACCAACGCAGTCTACACGTCCATATATAGAACCGGGTCGGGGGAGCGGGGGTCAGGGCCAGAAAAGATCCTGAGTATCTGTCGTGTAGATGTGATCCTGAAGAACACCCCTCCGTCGACACTTTTGGAAAAAAGCTGTGGCCACGGGCGAGAGCAGGGAATGACTCTGGAATTTCCAAGTAAAGTGTGGATGACAACAATCGAGAAAAAGGGAAGCAAAGTTCGAAAAGAACACGAGGGAATCAATTGAAAGATGACATCTGAGGGAAAGAGTTCAAAAGTCTGAAGATTCGAAAGCTTTATCCATAAATCTAATCGGAAATTATCCAAATCGAGGCCCACCAACCAAATCCATCGAGCGTGCAGGGTGCAGGGACATCTAACTGTTCACGGTTGCCAAGGCTGACTATATTCAGTCTAAGATTCGGTTTCTCTCTCTCTCTCTCTCTCTCTCTCTGATGCCTGGCACGCCGGCAAAACCTCCTCCGACATCCTCCTCATTTCCAATTTAAATTTTGAACCAAAAAAAAAAAAAATCTCCAATTTGAATTCTTTTATATTATATCAGAAGTAATCCAATATCCACAGGATTGAATTTGTAATGGACTGGATTAGATGTACCCTTATCCAAATGATATGCATTAGCAATTTGACAATTATGGTAATATTCTCTCTTTTTCTCAAAATAATTTTCCTCGATTGAGCCATGTAAAATGGAACGAATATCTAAAGAATATTACTGTCAAATTATCCCTTATGATATTTCTTTTAAGTCTTTTGGGTCAAAGTGTCATTATTAATTAATACCATATTTGTGAAGACAACCATGAGTAACCAAGTACACGTGAAATGACACGCTGCATCTTTAATGACATTATTGAAAAGAAACTAAATAGGGTCACAATACCATATTTGTGACGACAATCGTGAGTTGCTAATTATACGTGAAATGACACATTGCATTTTTAATGCCATTGTTGAAAAGAAACTAAATAAGGTCACATTCAAGTATCGACTGAAAGTTTATGTTTTTTTATGAAACAAGAAAAATGAAAATTAACGTTTCTGGAAAAAATTTAGGTTAGAATTGAGACTTGAGTTAAAACAATTTTTTTATGAGATAAAAAATAGTTTAGACCAAAGCTTGAATCCTAATTATAGTTACCACTTCTTAAATGAATTGGGCCTAAAATATTTCCATTGTCGAATGTTGCATGGGTTCGTAGAAAATCATTATCTCAAAATGCTTGCGATGACTAACAAGAAAGACCCTATTATGAAAAATAGTTTACAAAAAATTTGCATTATGACAGACTAACTATTTCAACTAAAACAACAAAAGTACTTGAAGGAGACAAGATTCTACATCTCACTTGCTAAATTACCATAAAATTGAAATACTATGATTTCAACCAAAGCTATGGAATTTTACACCTTCCTTGCTAACTTGGCATATGATTAATGTCCAATTATTGTTCATTGACTAAAAGATGAAGAGATTTATTCTAAGAAATCCAAACCAATGCGGTCAAGCTAAACTGCTTTTGATACAGAAGAAAAAGAGAACAATTCAAGAAGATCCTTCAACTTTGGATTTCCTCTTTCTGAAAGCCTTAGGCTTGTATCCCTCCTGCAACAGCTTCTCAACTTCCTCGATATGTAACCCCTTGGTTTCCGGCACCAAGAAGTAAATGGCGACGAGCCCGAGAAAGGAAAACCCGGCAAAAAGGAGGAAGGTGCCGGCCGAGCCAAGAACCTCTGTCAAGGTCAAGAACGTTTCGCTCACAACTAAATTCGAGCACCAGTTGGCGACCGCTGCAATCCCTCCCCCGGTGCCTCGATACCTCAGTGGGTAAATCTCTGAATTCACGATCCACGGCGCGGTTCCCATCCCAGGTGAGAAAGAAATGATGTACAGACCAAGGAAAAGGACGGCGAATATTCCGAACTTGCTTGGACAGCCATTCTCGAACCATATCCGTCGCTCGCCTCGGCACATGCCCCTTATTCCTTTGTCAGAAATCAGGCATGCTCCAGGTTGATACTAAATAACCAACGAACAAAATGCGCGGGCTTAGCTTATGCATTATAAAAAGGGACGAAAATGCTAGGGACAAATTGCGTGAAAAGAATAATTGAAGCAAACTTTACCTTATTTGTACCATCCGCACAATATGCACAATCGGCATGTAAGCAAGACATGCAATTCCATGAGGCTGCATCTGGAGCCGACAAATAAGCGGGACATGTAGTGTTTCCGCCAAAGTGGCTAGATCCCAACTTACTAACGGCAGGGGCGTGTAGAGACGCTTGCCAGAAGAAGGCGGATAACACAACCAAGCAAGCGATAATGCCAAACAAGGAAACGATCATCAACCTTCTCCGTCCATATCTATCGACAAATGCCATGCTCACAAGAGAACCAGCCGCATTGAGGCCGGAAGTTATGAGAGAGAGAGCCAAAGCGGTCTTGTTTGAAGCAAACCCAGCAAGCTGAACTATCGTCGGACTGTAATACATGACTGTGTTGATTCCCACAAACTGCTGAGCCACTTGAACCGTAATTCCAGCATATAATCCTCTTCGAACTATCTGGTTACTCCAAGCACCCTTCACTTTGGCGATCATACTCTCTCCGATGATGCTCTCATCGGCTTTTTCAGCTTCAACAGATTCTTGCAGGGCACTCATTTCGTCCTCGACCTCATTGGCAGGATAAATCTTGGCCAAAATACTCCTAGCTTCATCGATCTTGTTCTGTTTTACAGAGGACATATGTATAAAAGAGACAATAAAATGTACCAGCCCATGTGGTAGACCCATGACTTTATGTTAGAATACAGAAGTAGGAAAATGGATTAAGTCATGCCCCATATTCCAGCTAACTTGACAAAACTCTATTGCATAATATAAACGTGACTCGCATCAAAAAAAGTTCCAAGACGAACTCTCAACTCGATCATGACATGCATCTTATTCAAAAGAATCAGCAACCGAACCTGATGAACATACCATTGAGATACATAATTATCAACAATGGATCAAACGACAAAACATGAATAATTTTTGGGTTCACGCTTCATGTAGAGAAATAAGTGTCTAACATACAAACATTTGCAAGATCAAGCCTAGATAATTTGTGGAAAACTCAACAAAGTATATAAAACTGAAAACTGATATTGAAAACAAAATGGAAGTCAAGAAAATTATACCGGGTCATGTCATGTGCAATGGGGACTTCCCAAGACCTGGAAGAGCATGAATTAACTGAAAACTAATCCCTCTACACGATCTCAAATGATAACCCCCACGCGTGTAATCCTCCACAATTTGTCTGAATGCATAGCTAGCAAAACCATTATTCAAACAAGATAATCATGTGTAACTTAACTACTAAATAACATGAAACCAGATTCCTAGTTTTAAAAGAAACTAAAAATTAATCAATAAATTGATTATGCCTCCAAAAGCTATGATTGTACGAAAAAGACTAGAATTTTCAATCGACGAATTCTGTACATGTCTGCGACTATTACAATCAGATACCAGACCAGTAGATACCAAAATGTGAAATAAGTTAAGAGCTTCGACCCTTACCTTTCTGTAGAGCCACCTTGGAGACTCAGGCAGAAATAACATGAGGATGAATTGAACAAGGGCAGGAAGTCCAGCTACCCCGAGCATCCAACGCCAAGTCCCGGGTGCCTAAAATTCAAACAGGCCAACTTATTCACTTATCTTAAATCGCTAATATAGGAGAAGGATATTAAGCTGGATTACGCATACATGAGTGAAGGCCAGATTGATGAGATAAGACAAGAATTGCCCTCCGGTAATGAGGAAACCATTTGTGCTAACTAGCGCGCCCCTTATCCTAGCAGGAGAAGCTTCGGAAATGTAGAGAGGCGCGGTCATGGAAGCCATTCCAACGCCTAAACCTACGAGTATTCTTCCAATGATGAGCATCCATGGAGCTACAGAGGCGGCCATCACGACTGCACCAATAAAGAACAGGGCGTCGGCCAGAAGTATCGATATCTTCCTTCCGAATCTATCGTTGACCCACCCACCAACAGCAGCCCCAATGATAGCTCCAGCAACAGCCATACTCACAATAGTTTCCTTCGAGCAGACAAGAAACTTTTGAGAATTAACGTACTCAAGAAACATAAGCAGTGTACAGGAAATGAGGAAGAATTAGTTACCTGTAGCCACGTTTTCTTGTCAACGGCTTCGAAGTCCTCCCGAATATAGAGCAACGCCCCAGAAATGACCCCTTCAACCAGAGGAAACGAGGTATTCATGTTTATGTACTATTCGAGGACTGTTCGTTCCTCTTAACAGGTGAAACTTTTCTATTGTATGCCAAATCTCAATTAATACAGAGGCAGAAACTCAGAAAGGCAAAAGAACTGACTACTTGCTGCGACAAGCATAGGGACTGGGAGAATGTACAACAGGCATTGATAAGATTAACATCAATAGTACTAAAAACCAAGTTACAGAATCTCATGTACATTTTGTCTTAAGTTATGGGGTCCGATTCTAGGTTGATAAGCGAACTAGGATGGAGGAAAAAGTAAATGAAAAGGCCAGTGGAAACAGAGAAGCAAAATGGGAACAGAAAAGGTTAAAACAGTTTAAAAGAAAGAAGACTACCCACTCTTCTCACTGGAGGTTGAGAATAAGAGAGAGCAAAGAACTTGTTTCATACCTTAGTAAGAAAACAATTAAATCAAAAGATAAACTATTTTATTTACAAGTTTTTTGGCAAAACTCGATTTAGGAAAAGAATTTGATAGAACAAAAGCACCTGCCAATCATCCTGATCAGGCTCAAACTTTCCTTTATCCACTTTAATTAACTGTAAATCATAGCAAATGGAAATAAAATCAAGGCAAGAGCTTGATCTACCTGTGTCATAGCCAAACAGCAATCCACCAATTCCAGCCGACAGTGCGAGCCTCATAATATACGGCGTCTTCCATGTTGTGCGCCAACATTCGGTGAGCTCTGTCTTATCGGGTTTGGTGTGACCTCCTCCATCTTGTCCCTCCCTCGCACACACACTTCGGAAGGAACCACAGCAATATCTTAAATCCGGGATTTTCTGCGAAAAACCAAAGAAAGAGTCACTAATCTGCTTACTCGAAATGGACAAAACGCAACAATGATCAAAAGCCTTACCCTCCAAACACGAAAAAGGCATAATGTTTTATACCAATCCAAACCAGTAAAGTCAGGCTAGTGACTGTTCCGATCATCTCTTTTACCGTATGGCGCATATTATTTCACAACTTTTAGCAGGATAAAAATAAGCCTTTCGATGTTACACTCCAAAGCTTCCACCTTTTCGTCTAACAACTTCAATTATTTTATACAAATGATAAACCGAGAAAAACCAGAAGAAAAAAAAAAAGAGCAAAATCGTGCAACCCATCGACCCCCCCCCCCCCGGCATCTGATCAACCGAACTCTGCATGAGGCACTAGAACAGCAAATCACATATCCGAAATGACAAGGACCCAAATGCAGTCTGAATGCCTAGCGTCAAAATCCATCACTCAACTGAACGCACGACGGAGAAAGGAGAAAACAAGAACGGGAACAGAGCATTACCCAGAACCAGAACCAGGAAAAGCCTCCTCCTTTTCTCCTCCCCTGCTCACTCCCCCTCTCTCTGCTTTCTGGGTCTTCTCGACTCCTGCAAATTACGAATAAGATGGCTAATAAATGATGATTCAATGCAATGCCAACGCAGTCTACACGTCCATATATAGGGCGAGAAAAGATCCCGAGCGTCTCTCGGGTAGGCGTGATCCTAAAGATCACCCCTACCTCGACACTTTTGGAAAAAATCTGTCGCTAGAAGCGCGTGCGGGAGTGACAATGAGATTACCAAGTAAAGGGTGGATGACAACAATCGAGAAAGAGGCAGGAAAGTTCGAAAAGAATGCAAGTGAATTAATCGAAAGATGACATCCGAGGGAAAGACAGTTCAAAATTTTGGAAAACTCGAAAAGCTTTATCCATTAATCTAATCGGAAATGTGTCCAAAGCGGGGCCCGCCAACCGAATCCGTCGAGAGTGCAAGGACATCTGATGGTTTACGGTTGACTAGGCTGACGATGTCGAGTCTTGGATTCTCTCTCTGATTCCTGGCACGCCCGCACAGCCGCCCCCAACTTCCTCCTCCTCATCTCGAATTTAAATTATAAACCCAACAAAAAAAAAATTTCCAATTTGAATTCATTCATATTGTATCATAAGTAAATCCAATATCCACAAGATTAATTTTGTACTGGACTGGATTAGATTTACTCTTATTCGAATGATATGCGTGGTAATTTGACAATTATGGTAGTATCCTCCCTTTTTTCTCCAAATTATTTCCCCTATTAAGTCATGAAAAATAGAAGGAATATCTAAAGAATATAGCTGTCAAATTACCCCTTATGATATTTCCTTTTAAGTCTTTCGTGTTAAAAGTGTCCTTATTAGTTAACACCATATTGAGAAATACCGTGAAATCTTTTGCACTATACTAAAAATGTTGAGTATCGTCATACATAACTTATGGTGATAGTTGACTCAGATCGTACTTTAATTTATAATGGAAATTTATGAAATTATTGCCACGCGAGTACTTCAACCATGGAATTTTCAAATCGTTGTTACCATTTTAGTTTTCAGATGTGGTTATCCAATGATTCAAAGGTTTTGAAGATAAGAGTTTAAATAAAGAAAAGATACATTCGATTAATGTGTTACTCGATAAAAGATGAGAAATGTACATTAAAGTATGGGCGTACACTAAACAATTAAATATCTAGAGGGCATGCAATAGGATTCGACTAAGTAAAAAATATGAATGACGATAAATATGGCAAAGTGTGAACTTATCGCATCACCTCGAGCCGGTCGTCATCACTTTGCCCGAGACAAGCGGCCACCCTACAATGGCCGCCCAAGGAAGACAACCATCTCGAGGCGATCACCATTGTAGTCCTAGAATCCATGATAACCTCGACTTCGATATTCTACTACGTTTTGATCAGATAGGAGAAATTATTCATCGGATTAGCTTCATCCCTTCTTTCCCATTTTAAGCAAGAAACGTTGAAAACAAAGTCAGATTAGCAGATAAAGAAAATGCAGCGGGCTCATCAAAATCAAACCAAATTTGAAGATGAGGGGACAAGCTTTGCTTACCAAAATGAAGGGTTTTCGTCTTCGACAGATTCCAAGAACTTCCGTCAGTTGCAGACAACTGAGGGAAGCGACGAAAATCCCGTCGGATAGTCAAGGAGGGGGAGATAGGGTTGTGAGCAGATGAATTCCGACCCTGTTCACTCGCCTATCTTCCCTTCCTTCCCCTTATTATCCTGTTCTTCCCCTTCATTTTAGCCTGTCAAACAACTGTGTAATAATATCACGTTTAAAAGCTGGCCTCAAGTGTTATGAATGGTAAAACAAATATAGAAATAATTGTGTGACCTATTTCTGATTTTGTGGTCAGCATTCAACCATGATACTGTCACACGGTAATGCTAGAGGTGCTCTATCTAATTCGAAGATTAAGGATTTCTTCAAAGGATGATATTAGATTTAGTCCAGTTAATTGACTTATTTTGGAAGCATCTGCCTCGGAAAGTTAAGCCTTGTCGATATCTTTTATTAGACACCAAAGTATGAGGGTGGCAGCTTGTGCCACCGTGTTTTTTTCTTCTTTTTTTCAAGGGGACATGCGGGAGATTTTGCAGTCTAGGTCAGATAATTGCAGAAACATTGTAAGATTGATAAACTCTTAATTTTTTTTGTCATTGAAAAAAGACCGACAATGTCATGTCCCATTAATTATATTTTTTTTCGTACATGAGGTTATCGATCGTTCCATCGTTGTGAGATTGTGATACTCTCCTGAGATTTTTCTTCCCGCTCGATTTGCACCTTATCGCAATAATGGTATGCACGACACTGTCGTATTTTGAGGGGGACTCTGAGGTCTTTATGTTTTCGAGTCTATGATGGATCTACAAGCAACATTTTCTTTTGCCCTCAAGGACACATTTGAGATTCTTCGAGCATCCAATTGATCTTCATAAACTTCTTCATTACATGCCCATCAAGTAGTTACCCGACAATCATGCGAGTCTCAATTCTAAATGCTTGAGAGTAAAATGCGAAAATTACCAAACTTTGGGATTGTTGTTGTAATTTTTGTGCGAAGCCTCTCGATGGGCACAACTAGGAGTATGCAAAAGAATCGCGAACTGCCCAAATCGCTCGGACTCGGATCGGACCAAACCAACGGTTCCCAAAAGAGTCAATTCGGTTCTCGGTTCCAATAAACCGGAACCAAAGAGTACCGATCTAACTCTTAATTCTAGATATGGAATTGTCCACCCGTCTACTCGAACCAAGACGGTAAGAAATAAATATATATTTAACTTTTAAGAAAAATTTCTCACAAAAAAAGTAAGAAAAATGAAAACTCTAAAATTCCTAATTTGAAGCTCAATATCCATTAACTGAGTTCTTGTTTCGTCACACTCTCATCTCAATTGAGTCCATCTCTCTATCTCCCAATCATGACCTCCACTTTCAAGCTCACCGTCCATCGATTCATGATCCCGTCTCTTAACTTTTAAAATGAATCTAATCTTTTTATTGATTTTACACTTAAGAATATGAAAGTTCTTTATTTTTTGCTTTACTTTGGCTTGTTTGAAATTGTTGCATTGAGTGTATGAAACTCGGTGGGAACGTTTCCATGAACTCACTTGGAAATCAAACCCCACTGGTGGTTCCTAATTCTAATTTTTCAAAACCAATCCTTGGTGGAAGGTTCTTGAATTTAAAGTAGGAATTGTCCACCCGAACTATACTCACCCGTACGCACAACTATACCTTCACTATTTGAACCAAAACGGTAATATATAAATATATATTTAATATTTAAGAAAAAATTTCCCACCAAAAAGAATTTAAGAAAAATGAAAGTTCTAAAATCCCTAATTTGAAACTCAATATCCATTGACTAAATACTTAATTCGTCTCACTCTCATCTCTTTTAAGTCAACCTCTCTATCTCTCACTCACGGCCTCCACTCTTAAGCTCAATATCCATCGATTCACGATCTTGACTCTCAACTTTTAAAATAAATCCAATCTTTTTGCTTATTTTGCAATTAGGAATATGAAAGTTCTTTGTTTTTATTTACTTTGGCTTGTTGGAAATTATTGCACTAAGTGTGTGAAACTCAATGGGAATTGTTCCATGAACCCACCCAAGATTTGAACCAGACCAACAGTCCCGTTCCTAGGTGGTCCAAGTTCTAATTTTTTGAAATCGATCTTTAATGAGCGATTCTCAATTTTAAAGTATGAAGTGTCCATCCAGACTATACTCACCCCTATGCACAAATGGTGTGTTTGGGAGTTGCATTTGCAAAGGACTTTAGATACCCAAAGCCCTTTGGGCCAAATATTGGATATTTGGCAAATATTTTGCAAACCCCCTTGAGGAAAAGTGGGCATTTAGAAAGCTAAAAGCTCAAGGCGGGTGGGAGGCTACATTGGGCTTTCAGCTTTCTCAACATGCATTATGGTACTGTACTTTTTTTTTTCCTGAAACTATCCTCACCAACTTTTTGTTTTTCTGTTTTGACCCTTGTTTTGTGACACTATTTATCTTCCCCGAGCGGCGAGGGGTTGGCGATGGCTCGAGAGACGTCGGTGGGCCGCGGCGACTCATACGACCATCTTCAAGGGTCAAGCGACCTCTACGGTCGCCGCGGCTCGAGGGTCGCCCAACCCAAATCGACAGCCCCCTCTCCATGGTCGCACGGCGCGCAACCGCGCGAGGTTGCCTTCGAGTTGCAACAACCCAAATCTAGGCCACCGCAACTCATGGGGGTCACTCCACCCGGATCGACGACCCCCTCACTCTAGTCGCGCGGCATGGTGACCCGCGGAGGTCGCCTAAGCCGCCTCAACCCAACAAGCTTGCGGCACTTGGAGAGGCGATGGAGCGAGAGGAGTCTCGCGGGTGGCGCGACAACGACGATGAGGCGGCGATGACGTGGCGGTAAAGGGCGTGGTAGAGGGCGGTGGCCTTGGGGTAGTGGGAGAGGGGTGGAAGGTGCTAGACCACCGGGCTTCTGCTTTTTCGTGGTCCTCAAGAAGAGATGGAGGAGAAGATGATGGTGGAAGAGGAGGAGAATATGTTGTGGTGATGAGTTTGACTCGAAACTATTTAAATTGGGGCGGTAGCTTCGGTGATGAGAACCGTGAGTTCCCAAGTACATGTGAGACAACACATCGCATCTTTAATGGCATCATTTAAGAGAAACTAAATAGGGTCATATTCAAGTATCGACTGAAAGTTAATACTTTTTTATGAGACAAAGAAAAAGTGAAAATTGATGGTTTTGGTTAGACAAAATAAAAAATTTAAGTTAGAATTGACACTTGAGTTAAAATCATTGTTTTTTATGAGATAAAAAATACTTTAAACCAAAGCTTGAATACTTAATATAGTTACCACTTCTTAAGAGAATCAGGCCTAAAATACTTCCATTGTCGAAAGCTATAGGGATTCATAGAAAATCATTATCTCAAAATGCTTGTGATGACTAACAAGGAAGACCCTATAATCAGAAATGGCTTCCGAAAAATTTGCATTATGACAGACCAATTATTTCAACTAAAACTACGAAAATCGTAGCTTGAAGGAAACAAGATTCTACACCTCTTGCTAAATTACCATAAAATTGAAATACCATGATTTCGACTAAAACTACATAATTTTACACCTTCCTTGCTAAATTGCCATGTGATCAATGTCCAATTATTGTTCATTGACTAAAAGATGAAGGGATTTATTTTAAGAAATCCAAACCAATGCAGTCAAGCTAAACTGCTTTTGAAACAGAAGAAGAAGAGAACAATTCAAGAAGACCCTTCAACTTTATATTTCCTCTTTTTGAAAGCCTTAGGCTTGTATCCCTCTTGCAACAGCTTCTCAACTTCCTCAATATGTAACCCCTTGGTTTCCGGCACCAAGAAGTAAACGGCGACGAGCCCGAGAAAGGAAAACCCGGCAAAAAGGAGGAAGGTGCCGGCCGAGCCAAGAACCTCTGTCAAGGTCAAGAACGTCTCGCTCACAACTAGATTCGAGCACCAGTTGGCGACCGCTGCAATCCCTCCCCGGTGCCTCGATACCTCAGTGGGTAAATCTCTGAATTCACGATCCATGGCACGGTTCCCATCCCAGGTGCGTAAGATATGATGTACAGCCCAAGGAGAAGAACGGCGAATATTCCGAACTTGCTTGGACAGCCATTCTCAAACAATGTCCGTTGCTCACCTCGGCACATGCCCCTTATTCCTTTGTCAGAAATCAGGCATGCTCCAGGTTGATACTAAATAACAAACGAACACAATACGCAAGCTTAGCTTATGCATTATAAAAAAGGACGAAAATACTCGTGACAAATTGCTCGAAAATAATAATTGAAGCAAAGTTTACCTTATTTGTACCATCGGCACAAAATGCACATTTAGCGTGTAAGCAAGACATGCAGTTCCATGAGGCTGCATCTGGAGCCGACAAATAAGCGGGACATGTAGTGTTTCCACCAAAGTGGTTAGATCCCAACTTACTCACAGCAGGGGCATGTAGAGACGCTTGCCAGAATAAGACGGACAACACAACCAAGCAAGAGATAATGCCAAACATGGAAACGATCATCAACCTTCTCCGTCCATATCTATCGACAAATGCCATGCTCACAACAGTACCAACCACATTGAGGCCGGCAGTTATGAGGGAGAGAGCCAAAGCGGTCTTGTTTGAAGCAAACCCAGCGAACTGAACTATCGTCGGACTGTAATACAAGACTGTGTTAATTCCCACAAACTGCTGAGCCACTTGAACCGTAATTCCAGCATATAATCCTCTTCGAACTACCGGGTTACTCCAAGCACCCTTCACTTTGGCGATCATACTCTCTCCCACGATGCTCTCATCGGCTATTTCAGCTTCAACAGATTCTTTTAGGGCATTCATTTCGTCCTCGACCTCATTGGGAGGATAAATCTTGGCCAAAATACTCCTAGCTTCATCGCTCTTGTTCTGTTTTACAGAGGACATATGTATATCAGAGACAATATAATGTACCAGCCCATGTCGTAGACACATGACTTTATGTTAGAATACAGAAGTAGGAAAATGGATTAAGTCATTCCCCATAGTCCAGCTAATTTGACAAAACTCTATTACGTAATATAACCGTGGCTCGCATCAAAAAAAAGTTCCAAGACGAACTCTCAACTCAATCACGACATGCATCTTATTTAGAAGAATCAGCAACCGAACCTGATGAACATACCATTGAGATACATAATTATCAACAATGGATCAAACAACAAAAAATGAATAATTTTTGGGTTCATGCTCCGGGTAGAGAAATAAGTGTCTCCAATACAAACATTTGCAAGATCAAGTCTATATAATTTTTAAAAAACTCAACAAAGCATATAAAACTGAAAACTGATAGTGAAAACAAAATGGAAGTCAAGAAAATTATATCAGGTCATGTCATGTACAATAGGGACTTCCCAAGACCTGTAAGAATATGAATTAACTGAAAACTAATCCCTCTACACGATCTCAAATGGTAACCCCCAAGCATTTAATTCTCCACAGTTTGTCTGAATGCATAGCTAGCAAAACCATTATTCAAACAAGAAAATGATGTGTGACTTAACTACTAAACAACATGAAACCAGATTCCTAGTTTTAAAAGAAACTAAAAATTAATCAATAAATCGATTATGCCTCCAAAAGCTATGATTGTAAGAAAAAGACTAGAATTTTCCATCGAGAAATTCTCAGTGTACATGCCTGCAACTATTACAATCAGATACAAGACCAGTAGTTACTAAAATGTGAAATAAGTTAAGAGCTTCGACCGTTACCTTTATGTAGAGCCACCTTGGAGACTCAGGCAGAAATAACATGAGGATGAATTGAACAAGGGCAGGAAGTCCAGCTACCCCGAGCATCCAACGCCAAGTCCCAGGTACCTAAAATTCAAACAGGCCAACTTATTCACTTATCTTAAATCGCTAATATAGGAGAAGGATATTATGCTGGATTACGCATACACGAGTGAAGGCCAGATTGATGAGATAAGACAAGAATTGCCCTCCGGTAATGAGGAAACCATTTGTGCTAACTAGCGCGCCCCTTATCCTAGCAGGAGAAGCTTCGGAAATGTAGAGAGGCGCGGTCATGGAAGCCATTCCAACGCCTAAACCTACGAGTATTCTTCCGATGATGAGCATCCATGGAGCTACAGAGGCGGCCATCACGACCGCACCAATAAAGAACAGGGCGTCAGCCAGAAGTATCGATATCTTCCTTCCGAATCTATCGTTGACCCACCCACCAACAGCAGCCCCAACGATCGCTCCAGCAACAGCCATACTCACAATAGTTTCCTTCGAGCAGACAAGAAACTTTTGAGAATTAACGTACTCAAGAAACATAAGCAGTGTACAGGAAATGAGCAAGAATTAGTTACCTGTAGCCACGTTTTCTTGTCGACGGCTTCGAAGTCCTCCCGAATATAGAGCAACGCCCCAGAAATGACCCCTTCAACCAGAGGAAATGAGGTATTCATGTTTATGTACTATTCGAGGACTGTTCGTTCCTCTTAACAGGTGAAACTTTTCTATTGTATGCCAAATCTCAATTAATACAGAGGCAGAAACTCAAAAAGGCAAAAGAACTGACTACTTGCTGCGACAAGCATAAGGACTGGGAGCATGTGCAACAGGCATTGATAAGATTATCAATACTACTAAAAACCGAGTTATAGAATCTCATGTACATTTTGTCTTTAAGTCATGGGGTCCAATTCTAGGTTGTTAAAAGAACTAGGATGGAGGAAAATGTAAAAGAAAAGGCCAGTGGAAACAGAAGCAAAATGGGAACAGAAAAGGTTAAAACAGTTTAAATGAAAGAAGACTACCCACTCTTCTCACTGGAGGTTCACAATAAGAGAAAGCAAAGAACTTGTTTCATACCTTAGTAAGAAAACAATTAAATCAAAATTCAAACTATTTTATTTACAAGTTTTTTGGCAGAACTCGATTTAGGAAAAGAATTTGATAGAACAAAAGCACCATGGCGGACTGCCAATCATCCCGATCAGGCTTAAACTTTCCTTTATCCACTTTAATTAGCTGTAAATCGTAGCAAATGGAAATAAAATCAAGGCAAGAGCTTGATCTACCTGTGTCATAGCCAAACAGCATTCCACCAATTCCAGCCGACAGTGCAAGCCTCATAATATACGGCGTCTTCCATGTTGTGCGCCAACATTCGGTGAGCTCTATCTTATCGGGTTTGGTGTGACCTCCCTCCATCTTATCCCTCCCTCGCGCACACACTTCGGAAGGAACCACAACAATATCTTAAATCCAGGATTTTCTGCGAAAAACCGAAGAAAGAGTCACTAATCTGCTTATTAAAAATGGACAAAACGCGAAAATGATCAAAAGCCTTCCCCTCCAAACACGAAAAATGCATAATTTTTTATACCAATCCAAACCAGAAAAGTCAGGCTAGTGGCCGTTCCGATCATCTCTTTTACCGTCTGCCGCATATTATTTTACAACTTTTAGAAGGATAAAAACAAGCCTTTTGATGTTACACTCCAAAGCTTCCACCTTTTCGTCTGACAAGGTCAATTATTCTATTCTATTGAGAACCCAACAAATGATAAACCGAGAAAAACCAGAAGAAAAAAAAAAAGCAAAATCATGCAACCCATCGATCCCACCGAATCTGATCAACCGAACTCTGCATGAGGCACTGGAACAGAGAATCACATATCCCAAATGCTGTCTGAATGCATTACCAGGAAAAAGCCTCCTCCTTTTCTCCTCCCCCTGCTCTCTCCCCCTCTCTCTGCTTTCTGGATCCTCTCGAATGATGATTCAATGCGATGCCAACGCAGTCTACACGTCCATATATAGGGCGAGAAAAGATCCCGCGTCTGTCGGGTAGGCGTGATCCTATAAAGATCACCCCTACCTCGACAATGAGATTACCAAGTAAAGGGCGGATGACAACAATCGAAAAAGAGGCAGGAAAGTTCGAAAAGAAGGCAAAGGAATCAATCGAAAGATGACATCCGAGGGAAAGAGAGTTCAAAATTTTGGAAAACTCGAAAGCTTTTATCCATTAATCTAATCGGAAATGTGTCCAAAGCGGGGCCCACCAACCGAATCCGTCGAACGTGCAAGGACATCTACGGTTGACTAGGCTGACGATGTCGAGTCTTGGATTCTCTCCCTCTGATTCTTGGACGCCCGCACAACCGCCCCCAACTTCCTCCTCCTCATCTCGAATTTAAATTATAAACCCAAAAAAATAAAACTCCAATTTGAATTCTTTCATATTGTATCATAAGTAAATCTAATATCCACAAGATTAATTTTGTACTGGACTGGATTAGATTTACTCTTATTCGAATGATATGTGTGGTAATTTGACAATTATGATAGTATCCTCCCTTTTTTCTCCAAATTATTTCCCCTATTAAGCCATGGAAAATAAAAGGAATATCTAAAGAATATAGCTGTCAAATTACCCCTTATGATATTTCCTTTTAAGTCTTTCATGTTAAAGCGTCCTTATTAGTTAACACCATATTGAGAAATACCATGAAATCTTTTGCACTATACTAAAAATGTTGAGTATCGTCATACATAACTTATGATGACAAATGACCCGGATCGTACTTTCATTTATAATGGAAATTTATGAAATTATTGCCATGCGAGTACTTCAACCATGGAATTTTCAAATCGTTGTTACCATTTTGGTTTTCGACATGGTTATCCAATGATTCAAAGGTTTTGAATATAAGAGTTTAAATAAGGAAAAGATACATTCGATTAATGTGTTACTCGATAAAAGATGAGAAATGTACATTAAAATATGGGCGTACACTAAACAATTAAATATCTAGAGGGCATGCGATAGGATTCGACTAAGTAAAAAATATGAACAACGATAAATATGGCAAAGTGTGAACTTATCGCACCACCTCGAGCCGGTCGTCGTCACTTTGCCCGAGGCAGCGGCCACCCTACAATGGCCGCCAAGGAAGACAACCATCTCGAGGCGATCACCATTGTAGTCCTAGAATCCACAATAACCTCGACTTCAATATTCTACTATGTTTTGATCAGATAGGAGAAATTATTCATCGGATTAGCTTCATCCCTTCTTTCCCATTTTAAACAAGAAACGTTGAAAACAAAGTCAGATTAGCAGAAAAAAGAAAATGCAGCGGGCTAATCAAAATCAAACCAAATTGAAGATGAGGGGACAAGCTTTGCTTACCAAAATGAAGGGTTTTCGTCTTCGACAGATTCCAAGAACTTCCGTCAGTTGCAGACAACTGAGGGAAGCGACGAAAACCCCGTCGGATCGTCAAGGAAGGGGAGATAGGGTTGTGAGCAGATGAATTCCGACCCTTTCACTCGCGTATCTTCCCTTTCCTTCCCCTTTTTATCCTATTCTTCCCCTTCATTTTAGCCTGTCATACAACTGTGTAATAATATCACGATTAAAAGCTGGCCACAAGTGTTATGAATGGCAAAATAAATATAGAAATAATTGTGTGACCTATTTCTGACTTTGTGGTCAGCATTCAACCATGATACTGTCAGACGGTTATGCTAGAGGTGCTCTTTCTAATTTGAAGATTAAGGATTTCTTCAAAGGATGATATTAGATTTAGTCCAGTTAATTGACTTATTTTGGAAGCATCTGCCTCGTAAAGTTGAGCTATGTAGATATCTTTTATTAGACACCAAAGTACGAGGGTGGAAGCTTGTGTCACCCTGTTTTTTTTTTTTTTTTCAAGGGGACATGCGGGAGATTTACCGGTCTAGGTCAGATAATTGCAGAAACATTGTAAGATTGATAAACTCTTAATTTTTTTTTGTCTTTGAAAAAAGACCGACAATGTCATGTCCCACTAATTATATTTTTTTCGTACATGAGGTTATCGATCGTTCCATCGTTGTGAGATTGTGATACTCTCCTGAGATTTTTCTTCCCGCTCTATTTGCACCTTATCGCAATAATGGTATGCACGACATTGTCGTATTTTGAGGGGGACTCTGAGGTCTTTATGTTTTCGAGTCTATGATGGATCTACAAGCAACATTTTCTTTTGCCCTCAAGGACACATTTGAGATTCTTCGAGCATCCAATTGATCTTCATAAACTTCTTCATTACATGCCCATCAAGTAGTTACCCGACAATCATGCGAGTCTCAATTCTAAATGCTTGAGAGTAAAATGAGAAAATTACCAAACTTTGGGATTGTTGTTGTAATTTTTGTGCAAAGCCTCTCGATGGCCACAACTAGGGATATGCAAAAGAACCGTAAACTGCCCAGATAGCTCGGACTCGGATCGGACCAAACAACGACGGTTCCCAAAGAGTCGATTCGGTTCTCGGTTCCAATAAACCGAAACCAGTGAGTACCGATCTAATTCCCAATTCTAGATATGGAACGGTCCACCCGTCTACTCGAATCAAGACGGTAATATATAAATATATATTTAACTTTTAAGAAAAATTTCCCACAATTAAGAAAAATGAAAACTCTAAAATTCCTAATTTGAAGCTCAATATCTATTAATTGAGTTCTTGTTTCGTCACATTCTCATCTCATTTGAGTCCATCTCTCTATCTCCCAATTATGACCTCCACTCTCAAGCTCAACGTCCATCAATTCATGATCCTGTGTCTTAACTTTTAAAATGAATCTAATCTTTTTATTGATTTTACACTTAAGAATATGAAAGTTCTTTATTTTTCCTTTACTTTGGCTTGTCTGAAATTGTTGCATTGAGTGTGTGAAACTCGGTGAGAACGGTTCCATGAACTCACTTGGAAATCAAACCGCACCGGTGGTTCAACTCCCGTGGTTCCCGATTCTAATTTTTCAAAACCAATCCTTGGTGGAAGGTTCTCGATTTTAAAGTAGGAATTGCTCACCCGAACTATACTCACCCGTACGCACAACTATACCTTCACTATTTGAACCAAAACAGTAATATATAAATATATATTTAATATTTAAGAAAAATTTCCCACCAAAAAGAAATTTAAGAAAAATGAAAGTTCTAAAATCCCTAATTTGAAACTCAATATCCATTGACCGAATACTTAATTGTCTCACTCTCGTCTCTTCTAAGTCCATCTCTCTATCTCGCACTCACGGCCTCCACTCTTAAGCTCAATATCCATCAATTCAGGATCTTGACTCTCAACTTTTAAAATAAATCCAATCTTTGACTGATTTTGCAATTAGGAATATGAAAGTTCTTTGTTTTTTTAATTTATTTATTTACTTTGGCTTGTTGGAAATTATTGCACTAAGTGTGTGAAACTCAATGGGAATTGTTCCATGAACCAACCCGGAATTGAACTGACCAACAATCCGTTCCTAGGTGGTCCCGGTTCTAATTTTTGAAATCGATCCTTAATGAGCGATTCTCAATTTTAAAGTAAGAAGTGTCCATCCAGACTATACTCACCCCTATGCACAAATGGTGTGTTTGTGTGACGCCCGATCCTCCGAGCATGTGCCCATCCCTACTTGGTCGATATAATAGCGATGTCCCATGACGCATCACCGACCCATTCAATTTAACATACGCATGCGGAAGCGGATATAAATCCCAAGACAATAAAACAATGGGATAGGACAGTAGGGTCATATATTTCATAAACCAAAATCAACATTTTATAAACACAAAGGTTCATTTACAAAAATATTGGCTTAATCAAAAAGGACTATCCTATGACTAGCGAGTCGAATAGATTTGTCGATTCTATTTCCTTCGCTTCCCCAAACTCCGAGACTTCAAGTTCTCCATGAACACCATCTAAGGACTTGAAAATGATTATACAATATCTAGTGAGATAACGTCTCGCGATTTCTACCCCTTAAGACCCGATTAGGAAGAAAATATGCCCTGTGGGCCGCCTAAGCACAACCACGGGTCGGAGAGCTTACCTTGGCCTTAGTTTTTTCCTGCAAGTCGGTTCAAACAACGAGATACTAACAATCATGCCATCCAATCAATCGGATCGACTTAACGATCAATCGACTCAGTCGATTACATGTCATCAAGATCACTCTCTGGTCATTTCAGCTATTCCATCTCAATTCTCACTCACGGCTCAACGAGCATAGTCTACCAAATTCTTGGCTATAAATCACGGTCCAAAGGACACGGCCTATCTTTAGGTGGTAATCACGGCCCAATGGGCGCAACCTTTAATAGGTGGCGAGATCACGGCCCTTATTAGGCACGACCTCTCGAGTGGTGAATCACAGCCTCAAAGGCACAACCTTTAATAGGTGGTGGATCACGGCCTTAAAGGCACAATCGATTCCAAATCGGTGGCGAATCTAGGCCCAATTAGCACAGCCATACTTCGGTGGTTTCCTAGTCCACTCATAACCTTTCACAATCCATTTCCAATTGAATATTGACACTAATCGATTTTGGGATAATTCCCCACATAATCGTCAATTTACTCAATTTTCACAAACCAGTGCTCAATCAAATAAATAGAAAGCACCACTGCAATCAGCATAAAATTCCAGTCACCGGCCATCTAAGTTGAATTTCCAGAAAATAATTAATTAATTAAATAATTACGGAAAATATTAAATAAATGCAATAAATCCAATATAGGCCCGTAATGCCGAATTAGAGCAAAACGGACTAGGAAAAATTTCAAGGTTCGTTAATTAAATAATAGGACGAGTCTACTCGCTAATGCCACTAACTAACCACCTAACATGCATCGGAGATAATTAAATTAACTAATCTAATCTAATCTATCTACCTAAATATGCTTAATTTAATCTAATCGACTCGTAGCATCATTAACCTACTAAGCGGGGTTTAGTGAGTTAAACTCACAGTAAAAAGTGAAGATTGGTTTATCGCGACGGTGGCTGTCACGCCGGGAACCCCGAGCACGTGAACATCCCACCATGGTCATGCAAATCAACGTTCCTGTGACGCGTCGCCCCATTCTTTTTATATGCTAATGCGAAACGTATTATAAAACCCCGACAATGAAATACGAGGATAGAAAAGTAGGAAGCAATTTCATAACCAATCACTTACATAAACCAACGGAGTTTACAAAACGAGGTCTACAACCAAAAGTCTACAAAAAGGCCGGCTTATAAAAAAGGGACCGTCCAACGACCTACAAGTCGAACACGATCTCCAATCCTTCAACTTCACCTACGTAACTCCACAAGACCAACCATAATGAACTAAGTCGCTCCGTCCACTAGGGACCCGAAAATGTAAGCCCACAACGAGGTGAGACATTGTCTTAGCAAGTTCACTCCTAAACCCCTATTAGAAAGAAAACATACCCAAGGATGGCCTAGCCACACCACCGTGGACTTACTCGCCTCGCTTCCTTCCTACAAAAAGCATAATTCAAATCACCTTCCATGTTCATATCACTCAATCTCAGATAGTAATAAAAACTTAAACAACTAGAACGCCAACAATATCATTTCAAACAACCACAGGAGTCCGGATTATAAGACCAAACCGTTATGAAATGTCACATACCATGCCACACGATTCCGTCCCATAATCCGACACGTCAATAACACTCCGCATGCGTTCCAATTGTTATCCACTGCCACACATGAGCATAGCCTACTCGCAGTTCGGCTATCTACTGGCATTTAGCCAGGCATCGTCTCCCCACCTTGAGCACGGCTGTCATTACGTCGACGCGTTCCCGAATGAGCATAGGTCGAATCAATCAACTCCGACCAAGCTCGTTGTAAGGGGCATCCAATATAGGGTAGTCCAGTTTATAGCTCGTGAACGGTTCCTCATTAACCAACACATGACAATTCATTATCGGCTCGGACACTTTGCATTTCATTCAAATGCCTCGATTAAAACAATAATCCTAGCCTCTTTTCTTCAAGTATTAAAAACATCCGAGAAAGTAGTCGTGTGTGGTACACGTCTATTTCAAACAAGAAAAGCTGATTCCTTCCTTTTTCAAATCTCAATCGCTTGATATAATACTTAAAATCCATTTTCTGTCAAAAATCCGACACCGGGATTTTTTGAATAACATTCATATTTTTCACAATCAACCCTCAATTTGCAATATCCACTCATCAAATTCATAATTTGAATACATAGCAGCGATCAGGCGAATTTTGAGAATTTAAGGTTCCAAAATAATTTTCGAAATTTAATAAATAATTAATTTTTTTTTGGAAATTAATTAAATAATAATATTTTAATCATTTTATATTATATAATATATTATTAAATAATTAAATAATTTCGAAATATTTATTTAATCAAAAATAATTCATTAAAGTCAAATCAAGGCTTATTCTAATATAACCTCTACTTAGCCTTAATTAAACATACATTAAACTAATCACACCCTTTATCTAATCCACACTAACTAAACTAATTTAACCACATAATCTCACTTAACTTAAACTAAACCTCCATAAGCATCATTAACCCTCTAATTAAGATTTAGGAGGCTAAACTCACCGAATCGCTTTCCGATGAGTCTCCGGCGAAGACAACGGCGAGGCGGGAAACCTCCTCGGGCGGCACCAAAAGAGGACCGAAAGGCACTCAAAACAGGCCTTGAAGATCAGGATCTAGCTGGAACTCCGGCTGCTGACCTTGGTCGGAGGAGGGCTGCACGGTGGCCGGTTGAGCGCGAGACTGGCAGGGATGGACAGCGGCAGCTCGGGCGATGACTAGCGGTGGCTCCGGCGGCAAGGCGAGACCTCCGGCGACCCCCGCGGCGACGAGTAGCTACGGACGTTGGACGACGGCCGGCACGCGGACGAAGGCGAGCGGCGTGGGCACGAGCCGACAAGCGGGCGCGCGTTGTGGCGGCGCGCACGAACGAGCGGCGACGGTGGACGAGCGAGCGAATGGCCGAGTGGGCGGATTCGGCGTGCGAACGAAGGGCGGCCGCCTTGGCTGGTCGCACCCTTCTCTCTCCTCTCTCCAGTTCCAAGACAACTTTGTTTCAAGGAAGAAGAAAGGTTGATGTGAGAGCCCACATTTTTAGAGTAAATGTGCACCCTACACTTGTCCAAATCCCCTCCACTTTGGCCCCACCATGACCTCATGTGATGTCACCTTCCACTCACTCAAATCTTCCACAACAACTTTCCAATGGGTCCAATTTGCCTCTTGCACCATGGCATACGAATTTTATATTTTGTACATCACATTCTTTCAATTTCATTCAATTTTCTTCCAATTGAGCCAAATTGAAGTCCATAAATTAATCCAATGTCACCACACTTCAATTCACATTTTTACTTGACCATAGAACCATCTTAGATCCCAAAATTACGACCAAAAGCGGGCCTACCAATTTTTCCGAACCCAATTAACCATACTTTGATTATTTTGCCAAAAAACTCGGTTTGCAAGAAAAATCTTCCGAAGATGAGCCAATGTTCCTAAAATGATTTGTGACGTAACAAAGGACTTCCAATTTCTAAATTCGGTCTCAATTCACGCTTAATTTCACTTTGGCACGATACTAGTGCGTCTTAATCTACCGAGTAGCTTTTAGAAATTTTCGTGCATTTGACCAATGGTTGATCATTTTCAAGCCACAATGTACATCTTTGACACTTTGGCGGCTCGGTTGTCGTGGTAATCTCAAGGTTTTAAATACTACCACGGGGTACCCAAACGACGTAAAAAAGTCGGTCCAAAGGCCGATCGACAAGAATTGTAAGATCCGGTGGAATCATCCACACGTGATCACATGCCTCTCGTCGAGTCGACCTATCTCCGGTCTCTAATCGATTTTTTTAACCTAAGTGGCGGAATGACCCTTGCAGATTAGCTCGGTTGAAAGATCGTCTTAGGTCAAATTCTCGAGTCTCGATGCATTAGAATCTCTACCGGCTTCACTGATAAACTAGTTTTCACATGAGTGGCCAACTCAAGGAAAAGAACTATATGTGCGAAGATGAAATGCATGTCTCATTTTATTGAAAATAGAATTGGAAAATCGGGATGTCACAAATAGGTCGACTTTGGGCTCACACGACACCCACGGCTTGGACCAAGCCTAAAACCAGCCCAAAAAATTTCAGCCCAAACTTAGATTAGTTGGTGAATTGGCCGGGTCTGCAGCTGTTGACTGATCGTGGGCCCAAGATAGGCTGAACTACTGAACTCTTGGGCTTCAAATGAGCCGGGACTAGGGCCGAGGATGGGCTGTAACTGGGGCTAGAACAAAACTGAACGGGGCCCGTCTTCGATAGAGCCGGGCCGCGTGAACTCCGGGCCGGCTTCGCTAGGGCTGTTGATGGACTTCAACCAAGCAGGTTTATGGGCCCCCGATAGAGACTTCGATGGGCTCGCTTAGAAGAGGCTCACGAATGAAGCAAACGTGGAGACACCGTCACGGGGAAACGCAAGCGAGAAAGAGGAAGCAAGCAGCGGCTTCGTTGGTCTTTGTGGACGCATGGAGGAGGACGCTTGCGCAGCAGCTTCGGGTAGAACAAAGAAATCAAAGGGCTGTTGCGGTTGAAGGTTGACCGCGCGAGAGAGGAACGCAAACAAGCCACTTGCTAAGGAGGGGTCTCGGTCAATTATGGGGAGAAGGGGTTGGTTTGTTGACTCACGTGCTGGCGTACAAGGAGCTGAAGGCCAGTGGACGTGGGCTGAAGAATTCAAGCAACTTGCTTCGTGGAGAGAGGAACAGTGGGCGACAAGATTTAGTGGACTGCAGCGGCAAAGAGAGAGAGAGAGAGAGAGAGAGAAGGGATGAAGGGATGAAACGCAAAGAAGAGGAAGATTAAAGCCAAGACTTCGCACGAAGGGAGAGGGCGGTGGTTGAACGTGCTTGAGGAAGCCACGCTGGAGTCAAAAGTCAAGGATTTATCCACTCGATTTAATGCTTGTCCCCTCCCCATTACTTTCCCAAATTAAACTCCAAATTCAACCATTTTGATGTCAAAATATAGCCCTCAACCTTAGTTCCGAATTTTACTTAATTGCTTCAATTTCTTCATCAAATTTCCCAAATCAACGTTCAATTTCGTGAAGAAAAATCCCAAACATTTTTCTCGTAAGTCCCTAGCACTCAAAGGCTCGGTTGGCAGTCCAAATTTCCTTAATTTAGCCCATCAAACTTCCGTTAACTTTTTTTCCTTGCGTCGAACGATTTTCTAGTAAAAATCCAGGAATCTCTAAAAATCTTCGGAGGATGAGTCGACGTTCTAAAATAGATCGTGACATGACAAAACTTTCAATTTCTGAAATCGGACTCGAATTCGTGGTTAATTTTCATTCGCCGCGTTTTTAGCATGACATAGACTACCGGGTAACTTTCAGAAATTTTAGTGTAAATGACTCGTGATCGATTTCTTCGAGCCACAATGAGCCCACTCGACACATTGGTGACTCTCGGTTGTCGTGAAAATCTCGAGAATTCAAATACGGACATGGGGTACCAAACGATAGAAAAATCAGTCTAGTGTCGGGCCGACGAGAATTTTTCCAATTTAGTAGTGTCACCCACGATTAGCCACACATCTCAGTCGAGCCAACCTATCTCTAATCTCAAATCGATTTATATCTATGCCGTAATGACCTCTAAAGATGAGCACGGCCGAGTAGTCGATTCCTGGTCAAATTCTCAAGTCTCTTGTATTAAAATTTCTTAATGGCTTTCCCGAGATAGTTTAGTTATCTCAAGAGTGATCCGCCCGAGAACAACCCTATAGGCGCGTCAATGAAATGCCCGATTTATTCGTGAAAACGGGATTGAAAATCTAGGATGTCACAATTTGGGAGTTGCATTTGCAAAGGACTTTAGATACCCAAAGCCCTTTGGGCCAAATATTGGATATTTGGCAAATATTTTGCAAACCCCTTGAGGAAAAGTCGGTATTTAGAAGCTCAAGGCGGGTGGAGTACATTGGTCTTTCGGCTTTCTCGGCATGCCTTATGGTACCGTACTTTTTTTCCTAAACCGGCCCTCACCAACTTTTTGTTTTTTTCTATTTTGACCCTTGTTTTGCGACACCGTTTATCTTCCCCAAGTGGCGAGGGGCTAGGCGTGGCTCGAGAGACGCGGTGGATCCCGCGACGGCTCGGGCAACCATCTTGAGGGGTCAAGCGACCTGCGGGTCGCGTAGCCGAGGGTCACTCCGACTCAAATCGACGGCCCCTTCATGGTTGCACGGCGTGGTGACCGTGGGATTGCCTTCTCGAGTCGCGATGACCCGAATCTAGGCCGTCCACAACTCACGGCGGTCACTCCACCTAGATCAACTACCCCCTCATAGTAGTCGCGTGGCATGGTGACCCGCGAAGATTGCCCTAAGCCGGCCGCAACCCAACAAGCTTGCGGCACTTGGAGAAGGTTAATAGAGCGAGAGGGAGTCGCGCGGGCGACGTGACAACGGTGAGAGAGGCGGCGGTGATGCGGGGGTAGAGGGCGTGGTCAAGGGTCGAGCCGCAGGCAAGTGGGAGAGGGGGGTGGAGAGGTGCTAGACCACTGGGCTTCTCGGGGCTCTTCGTGGTCCTCAAGAGGAGAGATGAAGGAGAATATGATGGTGGAAGAGGAGGAGAATGATGTTGTGGTGATGAGTTTGACTCGAAAACTATTTAAATTGGGACAAGTAGCTTCTGGTGATGAGAACCGTGAGTTCCCAAGTACATGTGAGACAACACATCGCATCTTTAATGGCATCATTTAAAGAAACTAAATAGGATCATATATCCCAAAGAATGAGACTTTACTCTCCTTGGATATTCGGACGCGTATCTAAAGGTGCTGCAGAGTTGATAGAAAGATAATATCCGGCACTTGTCAATTACTTGGTAACGTATCGCATCTTGGTTCTCATGGAAGCAAAGGCATCAGGAATCCTCAACAAAGGTTAAGAGTATGTGGCTCTTGGAAGTTGTCGTTCTCAAATCTTATGGATAAAACAACAACTAAGAGACTTTGGAATTGAAGACTCATGCACCGAGATCAAATGTAACAACACCGCGCAATTAATCTCACAAAGAATCATATTCTTCATTCAAGAGCAAAGCACATAGAGATTCAACATCATTTTATTAGAGATCATGTTCAAAATGGAGAAGTATTGATCCAATTCATTGACTCAAAGAATCAACTAGCGGACATATTAACAAAACCTCTAGAGAAAAGTTTATTTGACTCTATCCGTTCCGGACTTAATATCTTAACAATGAAGAAGTTCGGACTCAATAAAAATCAAGATGCTCGACTCAAAAGATCGACTTAGAAGAACAAAGGTTACGATTTGTAAGTTATTTCGGTTACGTATTTTAACTTTTAAATAAACATCTCGAAAAGGTAAGATTGTTTATCGCAAATTAATTAACATTGAAAAGGCAGTTATCATTTTTGAAAAGATAGTTATCTATTTTCAAAAGGGAAGTTTTCAAAAAGGAAGTTATTTTTTGAAAAGGCATTTTTATTTTTCCTTTTGTGACGATTCGAATACCCGTTTCGACCGGCTTATATATCGTTCCCTTTTCTTCATTCTTTTACCCACAAACCCTGTATACGCTCTTTCACTTTCTTATTTTTCTCTCTCTAGTTTAATCCTCAAAGTTTTCATCTTTCTCGCGAATCGAGTTCGAAAAATACTCTCAAAGACTCGTGACAATATCTTTCCAAAGAAAGTCATCAAGGATAGCAAGCAGTGACCACAAACTCATGCGTGAGGGTCTTACACACTTCGATCCGACTGAGGAAGAAGACTCCTTCAAGGCAGCAGCAAAGTCAACAAACAACATTCTCAATCTCGCCATTCTTCTCCCGTTGTATCCCTAAGAGAGCATCATCAACAAGCGTAGAAGAAATTATTAAGGATGTCGAACCCGTATGACTCTAAGCCTGTATTTACCTACAAACTTTAATTCGTTTTTGAAGGAAGGTGGTTACGCAATGACTTTTATTGATGAATTTTTGAAAGAAAATGGGTACCAAATGAAACCCATTTTTAAGAGTTATTGAACGTTCGGGAATTGTTCCCGCTAGTACGTGAGAAAGGACTTTTGCGAATTGTCAAGTGATCCATGTTTTGGAGAATCAATCAACCCGAGGGAAAAGATGACGATGAAAAGATGTTCACTCATTTTTAAGCCTTAGGATGGGTGTTGCTGCGAACATTCGAGAAAAAAGTGGATCTATTTCGTTCCGAGGAACACAAGCAAGTTACTCAAGTTCTTGAAGCGAGGGTGATGAACCCAAGAAGTGTGGACTTTGACTTTCTGACTCTTTGAACTTCAAGTTGCGGGAGAAATTTGCGACACTTGACTTGAGCATTTTTGCTCGAAAGCAGAGATGTTGGTTATTCTCAACTTACCGTATTTCTATTCCAATCTAAGCTTTTTGGATGCGAATAGATTTTCTTTCGTGTTAGAGATCAAGAGTATGTGGTAGATATGGACACTCTTCTGATGTGATTAGAGTGGAGAGAGGAGCTTTCCAATCTATAAGTGTGTCTATTGGTCATGCGACCATGGAGCTTGTCCGAGATAAATTGCGGAAAAGGGCGAATTACTTATTTGAGGATGAGTGCCTCAATATCTTACTTCATAAGATTGTGATCAACTGTCTCAAGCCCAAATCCACATCAAAGGCGCGTCTCAATTTTGAAGCAAAGCTGATGTACGCCATCAACATCGGTTACAAGTTCTCTCGCCTCACACCATCATGTTTCACATGTATAGGTCAATGGCAAAGGACAAGGAAAACTTCCTTATTCGCTCTCATTACTCGTTTATTCTAAGGACATTTTAACATTCAGCCTCCCAAAATTCTGTGTGTTCGAACCATTGATCAAGTGGTGATAGGGCTGAAAATGGATTACGAGATGCGTACGAAGGAGCTGAACAAGACCTTAGAGAGATTTAAGAAGAAGACTCTGTCAAGTCTCGACAAGACCACATGGCTGCAAAAAGAAAGGCAAGGAGCCCATGACAGCTCCATCTAAAAAGAGAAGAACAATCATCTTGCGGGATGAAGAAGATGAGGAAGACATCGCTATTGCCTTACATATCGGCAACGTCTTGCTCGAGAATGCGAAGATCGAGAGAACCAAGACAGAGAAGAGACAGAGAAAAGGAGTGAAGAGAGGGAAAGCATGAGGAAAGAAGAAGAAGAAGGAAGAAAAGAAGAAAACGAGCAAAGAGGAGAACAAACTGAAGAAGAAAGTCAAGGTGATTTTCCAGCAGCAGAAGAAGCACAAGAACATCATGACATTGAAGAAGAGCCCGACCAAGAAGAGTACTTCTCTCCACTTTTGAAGGCACCGAAACAGGGAGGGTTTGCTCATCAGGAGGTATTCCTCTACTTGCTTTTACCGATGATGTTAGTCATTCTCCCGCCAATCCGGAGGATGTGTGCCTCTCATTTCCCGATGAAGGTAATGAGGCTTCATCTCCAAGTCCGGATGCTCGTGCCGAAGTTCCATCATTTGGCTATACTCCTCAAATCGATCATCTTTGAAGCAAGCACTCAAACTCAACTCAACAAACTTTAGACGATTGCTTGAAATTCTTCTAGAGATCAAAGGCCGGGTTTATGCCTTGGGATGTGAATTGCGAGATCTGCCAAAATGCTCATCAAGCTACTTCGGTTTCTATGCAAGATCAAGTTCAAGCCCTTAATCTTCAGTTCAAGCAAATGCAGCGGTAGCATCCGTGCAATCATAGGAGGATATGAGGTTTTGAGAGACCGTCAAGTCTGAGATTTTTAGCTCATTCGTATTCCCAAATCATCTTAATTTTATCTTCTTTATCTTCTCTACCTTTGTCAGTTGACAAAAAGGGGGAGAAGTTATGCGTATTTCCATATTTGATTATCTTTTTTATTTTTGTTGTTCGGGTTGATTTCTGGGAATGACTTTATCTTTTGTTTGATTGATCGGTTTGGTTAATGCTTGCATTCCTTAAGCTATGTTGATGATTTTGGTAAAGATAATTGCTTTTACAGGACTAACTTGTTTTACGTGGATGCATAATTACACTATCTTTATCCTAATCTGCTTATTTTTTAAGATATCCTTGTTTGCTTAAGTATTGTATTTATAGTCGATAGTATCCAAATCAAGCTTGAGGAAAGTTTTGTCACCATAAAAAAGATTGTTGGAAAACTTCCTAATTTGTTTTGAATATGACAAAACGTTTCCATCGATCCTAGTCTAAAGACTCGGAGACTCTTATCGTCAACATGTCTGAAGACCTCCGGACTCAAGATTTAAAGTATGCCCTCAATGACGGTTTCCGGACCGATGAAGAAAGAGTATTATTCATTGGATTAGATGAGTATATCTTTAATGATTTGATTCGTATGGTTAAGGAAGATCTCATGGTCGTGGAGCATCTCAAGATCTATTATTCGTATTAAGATTGACTGCAATCTAGATCCGATTGACTACCAGTTACATGGAAGGTTCTAACATGGAAACACAGATCCCGATTGTATGGGCTGGTGCGATTGGTGGGTTATCGTCATATTCTCAAATAACTCGAGATCTCCCTAATTGATTCTTTCCAACGGGTTGATTGGAAGAACTCCTTTGGAATGTGCCAACGGTTATGAAGGCATGAAGGAGTATATAAGGAAGATGCTCAAGTTGTTTGGGAGTGCTCGATAGAAAAATTCCAATGCGAAACTCCTCGTTTTCAGGATCTTATTTGTTGAGCTCTATTTGTACTCAAAAGAGATTAAATATTTGTGAGACCTTGAGGAAGTGTAGTAGAGTCTACACCTTTGTGGAATCAAGGACGTGAGATCGTAATTCTCTTTTGGATTCTTAGTGGAATCCAGTAGGTGGGCTGTCAAGGTGCGGGAAAATGGACGCGGAGCTTGGTCTAAGCCGAACCACTATAAACCTAGTGTCTTGATTCTCTATCCCTAAAATCTTTACTTTACATCGCAGCTTTATACGATTGTTTACTTGTCTTTGCGCCTTCGCCTGTTAATCTTAAAAGACTAATTTACTTTGTTAAGTTTCGCAAAACACTTTTTTTAATCACTTATTCACCCCCCTCTAGGTGCTCATACTAGCCCCTATCACCATCCACATATATCATGAAGTAAATAGATGACATACCTTTAGTCCGGGTAAATAAAGCAAGTCATGCTTGGACTGTTTGAAGTCCCATTTGCAAGAGCATTTGCAAATTTTGCGTACCACTATCTGGGATGCTTGTTTCAACACATAGAGGATTCTGTAGGAGATGACATACTTTATTCTCCCCTATCTTAGTAGTACCTAAGGAATATCCATATAGATTTCTTCGTCCAAATCACCGTGAAGAAAGGCATTGTGCACGTCCATTTGATGTAGAGGCCAGTCATGAATAGCAGCAACTGTCAAGAATGAACGGACTATGACATCTTTGGCTACTGGAGAAAATGTCTTGTGATAGTCAAAGCCTTCTCTCTGGATGAAGCCCTTGGCCACTAATCATGCCTTGGTTTACGATTAGGTGGCAGCGAGACAAGATCCAAGGTTTGATTAGCAATCAATGCCTGTCCATTCCGATTCCATGGCCTTTTGCCATCGTGGATCGACGTACGCCTCATCATAGTTAGATGGTTCCTCGGCCTTCCGATATCCGACTTATGCAACATCTATGTTCCTGTGATAGTTTATGAAAGGAAACATAGGATGAGATTGGATATTGAATACCTGGTGAATTGAGAGTGGCACAGATATAATCATTTGTCTAGGCTGGAGGTCGTGTAGCCTGACTAAAACGTCTTGGAGGATTGACCTTTGGAGGAGAAGACGCTGTCTCACTGGAGGACATTGAAGAGATATCCTAAATTTTCTTCGTTAGGCCAGCATCGATCTTCCATTAAGTTCCCAAAAAAAAATTTTGGGTTTGGATTCTCATTCAAAATAGATCCTTCCGGAATAACCGTAGGAGCGTAAGGAATATTCACGGTGGTGCAAACGGTATATAATCGGAATCTCGATATAATGCTTCATGAGATAAGGAGCGACGAGGGGTGGTAATTATCCCCGACCTTCATGCGGAGATGTCTTCTTACTTAATGGAAAGATGTTCTCGTGAAAGACAACATCTCGCTACCAAGAATTCCTTTTATAGATAGCTAATAACTCGATACCCTTTATAGGTTGGGATATCCCATAAATATGCAGCGTCAAGTGCGAGGACTCATCTTGTCCCGAGGACCCCTTTGTCGCGATACATAACATAAACATCCAAAACCTTGAGATGGTTCAGTTTTGGTTTCTTCCCAAACAGTAGTTCATAAGGTGTTCGCCCATTGAGTATCCGAGTAGGCATGCGGTTGATTAGGTAAGCCGTTGTAATAACACAATCTCCCCAGTAATCTTCTAGGATAGATGCTTGAAATTTCAAGGCACGTGCAACTTCCAAAAGGTGAAAAGATGTTTGCGCTCGACTACTCCATTATGTTGCGGCATATAAAAGCATGAGCTTTCATGTTGGATGCCATGAGACAAAAAGAGCGAGCAATCATTGTTGAAGAATTCTCTTCCATTATCAATTCAGATCTTCTAAATGGATTTTCCAAAGCCGATTCTTGGATAGTGCAATGAATGTTTTTAAATGAGAGTAAACTTGACTTTTAGACTGCATCAAAAAAATCCATGTTGCATGAGAATAGTCGTCTACTATCGTAAGGAAGCAACAAGAACCATCAAGATTTATCGTATGGTAAGGTCCCCAAACACCCACATGAATTAACGAAAAAATTTCACTAGCACAAGTACGCACAAGTACTACCAGATGGAAAAGGAGTACGTGACTGTGTTGCAAGAGGACATATGGGACATTGAGGACAAGGAAGAGCAGACCGTGGACCCATTCTCAAATGCATAATGAAATTCTTATCATTGGCGGTCAAGTCACACAATGATGGCTTATTCAAGGAAGTGCGGATAAATCGAAATTACCTTGAAAACTTGTCCAGAAAAATAGTCCTTGAGAAGACTACCAAGCCCATCCCGGTCTTGATCGAAAGGGCACGAAAGAAACAAGTGTCGCATCGAAAATTAGCCGGCATGAATTTTATTTATGGACTTTTGACACATAAATGAGATTAAATTGGAACTTCTAGACATGAAAGACATTTTGAAGAATAATTTGAGGACTAAGATTAATTTGTTCGCTCACATTGACATGATGATGTTTCCGTTGGGTAATTGTACCTGAATCAGGGAAATTCAATCCTTCATTTATACTCGAGAAATCCTTTGTCACATATAATATGATCTCTTGCCCTTGAATCACTAATCCATGCCTTTCTTTGAAATGGAATTCAATCAAGCAATGTAATACTTGAAAACTCCTCCTTTGTTGGAAGTATCCAACTTTTGCAATGCATGCATCACTACATATTGACCATATGAAATAGGTTGGTTAATATTTCGACCGCCGATCCAGTTGACTTAATAAGCCGCCGAAATTTTTTTTCTTTTCCTCCGGGTTTTCTTATGCATCAACAGCTGTCAATCATATGGTTAGAACGTTTTGCAATATTCACAAAATAATTTACCCTTTCCTTTTTGAATTTTTTCCAAAATTTCTTGATGACGGGCAAAAGATCCGCCAGTCCATCCCTTTTAAACGCGACTCTTGTCCACCGTCTAATCCGCTATAATCTCGCACCCTTGCATGAGCTGTCCGATCCTCACATGCGATCCGGACCGTTCATCACGTCTCTTTTAAGGGTCTCAGATCCCCTTCGCTGAACCCTAGTGTGCTTTCTCCCTTTTTCTCGATTTAGGTTCTAAGTGTCTGCGTCTCGCCGTTTACCATGAGCTGCGAGGGCGGATGCTTGCTGCTCGCGTGTTCTGCGATGCGAGTCATCGACTTCCTCTTGCTGCCAGCTGAAAACTGGCCATGCAGGTATTGGGTCCATAGCAAAGATCTACTAACGGAAGGTAAGATAGACTCGTTCAAAATCAACGTAAAACTGTGGCTTTCTCCCTTTCTTTGATAGATCCGTACCGTTTGAAGTGGATTCTCGTCCCCCGAGCTTTTCTTGGGTGCTTCAAGGTCGTCTACGCTGACGATATGTGATATCCCGATTTTTAGGTTCTATTTTCGATTGAATAAGTTGGGCTTTTCATCGACGCACCTATAGCTTCTTCCTGCCGATCACTCACTGATAATTAGTCTATCAAAGCAAAGCCGTTAAGGAATCTAAATGCACACTCAGAACTGACCGTGAACAATTGCCGACCGCGCGAATCACGAGGGTCATTACGACATCGCTAAAATGGATTAGAGACTCGAGATAGGGTCGATTCGACAGAGGTATGTGATTAGAGTGGTGATTCCACCTAATTGCAAAATTTCTGTCTAACGGCACTAAACTGATTTTTCTATCATTTTGTACCTCGTGGCCGTATTGAAACCTCGAGATTTTCATGACAACCGAAAGTCGCCAATGTCGAAGATGTATAATGTGGCTCGAAAATAATTGACCACGGCCAAAGCCTAATAATTCCTAAAAAGCTACCCGATAGTTAGGTCACGCTAAAATCGACGCTCCATTGAAATTAACCGCGAAATTGAACCCAATTTCAGAAATTGGAAAGTTCTGTCATGTCACGATTCATTTTAGGAATGTCGAATCCTCCTAAGATTTTTCTGCAAATAGGGATTTTTGGCGAAAATTCAAAGTACGGGCCATTTTAGATCGGGAAAATTAAAGGACCATTTCGAGCGCACCGTCGTCATTCAAGTTAGTTCAATTGATGAAGAAAATGTGAGTTTAACGATGGCACCTTGGTTGATTTACGCATCAATTCGATTAAATTGGAGAAGAATTGAATCAAATTGATGGAAATGGTCCAAAATTCGTAGGCCAAGGGGGGCAAGAACATTTTACCATTTCATTAGCTTGTTTGGGTGGAAGTTTGGGTGTGCAAATGGCTGAGGATTGAAGGCAGCAGCTGGTGGGGCATGGTGATGACAGAAAATGGGATATTTGTGTGTGGACTTTTAAGGCTTTTAGGTCCCCCTTGTTTCAGCAGCCTTCCTTCTTCTACTCCGAGCCTCATTTCTCCATCAGCCGGGTAATGCTTACCTGGGAGCTAAAATCCAAAACCGAGCCAGCTCCCCTCGCCCGGGCAACCGCCCCTAGCCGCCGCTTGCACGCCCACCAAGTCTCGAGCGTGCCGCCAAGCTTGCACGTCGCGCTGTCCGGGTCCCGCGTCTGGCGTCATTCCTGTATGCTTCGAATCACCGTCTTTCGCCCGCCCTGTCTGCCGCATCCACCTGAGCTGCTTCACGCTGCCGCCCCGCCAGAGCCACCGTAGCCTCCGCACCTCGCTTACTTCTCCCGTGTTCCAAATTCTTAACCGATCGTCAGCTTTTCTTCGGGTCTCGACGTAACCAAAGGCCGAGGCTTCTAGGGCCCGCTGGGGTGCCCGTCCCGACTTCCGTTGGTGTCGCCGCAGTTTGTTTACCGCGTTCTCCGGCGCATCACCCGTGGACTCACCGGACGCAAACCGATGAGTTTACTTGCTAAACTCTACTTATGGAGTTAATTATGCTTAAGAGTTGATTAGTTTAGGTTAATATGGTTTGTGTGGTTGTTAGTTTAGATTAGTGATTTAATTGCTTAATTATGCATGTTATGTGGTTAGAATAGATTGATTAGGGGCTAATTAGATTGTACTATTTATCTAGATAGGTGCATTAATTTTCTAGGTCTCGTTTTGTGGTTAGATTAGTATTTCCTCGCCTAGGTTAGTATTTATTGAATTTAAATTGCATTATTTAATTATTTTTGTAATTTATTTAATTATTTAATATTTTTGGGAAAATTATACCGGATAGGGCCTGTGACCAGAATTTCGTACCGATTGTAGTGGTGTGCTTAGTTTATGCACTTGAATGTTAATTTATGCAAATTGAGTGGTGATTGTGATTTTTAGTTATTATTTCAAAATCAGGAAATTTTGGTATTTTAATCATAAAATACCAGCTGTCGGTTTTTAACACCAAAATGTTTTTGTACTATATTAAATAGTAGGAATTTTAAAAAGTGAAGATATCGTGATTTTCGGCTCAACTGACCGTCCACACACGATTATTTTTATCTAGTATTGCTTTTAATACGAAGAAAAATAAAGCAAGTTCATTATTTTAATTGAAGAATTTGTGTGCAAAGTACAATGTCCTTGGCCAGGATTGATTGATCGTGATTGCTAAGTGAACCCGTCTCCCAATGTGTACGCGTCAGAACTTTGCCCCTATACTATGCCCCTAGACAACGACGGGTACGCAGGGATTCCCGACCGATGCTTGCTATCCCCGATGTGTGTGTCGGTGGATGTTGCCATGCTCAAGGAGTGAGATGAAGCCTAGCTACGCCGCCTTAAGACCGATGTGCATCGGGTATATTGTGCCTATGCGAGCAATAATCAAATTGGAACGTGTGATTGATTGAATTTGAAGCGCCGGATTATGGGACAAAATTGTGTGGCACGGTATGATTGAGATCAATTATGTCATAACGATTTGGTCTTATAATCGGGACCCCCGTGATTGATTGGTGATCGATTGTATGGATTGAATTGAATTGATCAATTGATTGATTGAGTATCGTGGATTGTACTAAGATATGGAGATGCAAGGGAACCGAGGCGAGGTAAGTCCTCTTTTTTGTGTGTGGCGTACGCCTTTTAGGCGTATTTCCTTCCTAGTCGGGGTTTAGGGGGTGAATTTGCCGAGATATCGTCTCACCCCGTCGTGGGCTCATCATTTTCAAGTCCTTAGATGGCGACCCCTTCGATACGTTATGGCCTAGGAGGGTGACGAGCCGGAGCTACCCGTTTTTCCTATTCCCCGGAGCCACTCGGTCTATGAGCTCTTGTGACCACCGTCTTGGTCGATGAGGGCCTACCTTAGAGGGTACCTCATCGATTTAGGGGCATGATTTCGCCACGGCTCAATGGATACCAAGTGGGTCCCTATCGTGGTTTGAGATCCCAGCTCGTGGTGGTAGACGCTACTCATGGCGAGGTGCGGTGACCCTCCCGATGGTGCCGGTGGAGGACCAAGAACCCACGGAGGCCTCGGAGATTTCGATGGGGATTCGTGTGCCTAGATGGCTTGACGAACTATCTTTTGGATAGGCTTTTGGTTGTAGACTTTTGTTCTAAACCGATGTGTTTATAAAAGTGTTTTGGTTGTGAAATTGTTTCATGCTTTTCTATCCTTATTTGTTCTTCATCAAGGGTTATGGTTTTGCTTTCGCATGTGCATTAAAATGAATGGGTCGGTGACGCGTCCGACGTCGCAATTTTATCGACCACCGAGGGATACGTGCTCACGCTCGAGGTTCGGGCGTGACATGATAGCTTGTTAAAGTAAGTTGTGACCATCATGTTCCCCTGTTTGGGAGCTCACTAAGTTCTTGCATGGGGAAAAAAATCTTCGCTCCGTCCAGTTTATCGTACATCTCTTTGATGTTTTCCCATATGTTTTTAGCATCCTACGTTAGTGGAAGTCGGCGCGACTTCGGGGATATGCAATTTCTGATCCAGGTACGGACTAGTTGATTGCACTTCCTCCGGTGTCGAGCTGGGCGCTCATCAAGAGGGATTGGGACGGTTCCGTCGAGGAACCCGTCTTTATCCTTCGTCACTAGTGCGCGCCGGGCTCCCGTGACCACCCGGAATAGTTCTCTAGCCCGGTCAGCCGCTGGCCGTCTGCCGGGATACCCGTCCGTCCAACGGTGGAGACGCAACGGAGGGTCGCCGGAGTTCTAGTCGTCCGGTGAGAGCGGCCGTTAGTATCGGCGGGGAAGCCGGGCGAGATTTGGGTAGGGATTTGTCCCTAAACCCACTAGTTTGACCCGATTGGGTAACCCGCATTAAAATATCCGTGTAGGATTTGTTCCCATACCCGGTTCACCCGACCCGCTTTGTCCGTCTCCAATTCGGTTAGGTTGCCCCACTCGTACGTGGGCTCCCGTCGGTTTGGACATGGCTGCGAGTGGCCCAAATATCCAGGCGATGATGAACTTGGGCTTGGCCCAGTACCATGGATAAGGTACCCACCGGTAAGGTTGGCTCGCCATGGGTTGCTCCGTTAAACCGAGCCTTGTGTGGGCCACCACTACACGGGTTGGGCCTGGGATGGTTGTTGTTGCATTGTGTGGAAATGCTTTGCAGGGAGGATTTGAATGCGCAGAGTTGTGAGGTGACTTCTCCCGCTGGTCGCTCATTAGCCCGAGTGTTGTCTTGCGGGGTGGCCATGGTAAGAAAAAAAAATCTTCTTCCTTTTAAGACTGATTCCTATGCCGATGGTAAATCTATTTTGTAGGAGATTGATTCCTATGCCATATGGTAAATCCTATTTTGTAGGTTAGAATTCCTACGGTAGTGTCGACGGAAGCTAGGTCACAAGCCTAGTAGCTCGATACTGATGAAAGAAATCAAATAATACAATTTGATCGTGACCAAAGACGAGGAACTTTTGAAGAGTTTTTGTATTCTGTCTTTCAATGCTTTCTATTGTACGGTCTCTCTATAGATATAATACAAGATGTACATAATGAATGGAAGTAAATGATTCTATGAATCGGTCTAAATCAAAATCTAATCCTCAATGATTTGTGCACAATCGTAATTGGAACAAATCATTTTGCCAAATATCACGGACTATACTTCGCATACCTTCCAACACGTGTCATTATGTCAAAATTTTCGCGTCTGCTCTCCACCTCACCTCCTAGAAACCTAGGAGGAGCCACTCCCCACTTCCCCTCGTTGGACCGGGTCGTTCAGCTTTAAATGGAGCAACACAAGCCCAGCTGGGCAACCACTCCCCCTCGTTAGACTGGGTCGCTACAGCTTTAAATAGAGCAATGCAAGCCAATGTCTCAACAGAATCGCGGACAAAGGCTGATCGGACGCAGAAGTGACGTCGGAAAATGTTAAGAGAGCCCCTGTGGACTGTTGGACTACCACCACGTGTGACAGTGTGAGCTGAGAATAGCTCGGCAGAGGCTGGTGTACATCCAGCAATGATGCAGGTAGTCGCTAAAAGTTCGCAGAGCCACTGACGAATGAGCTGAGGCATGGCAGGGCTGCTAAGCTCGCGAGGAGAGAGGAATCAGGTTCAGCAATGACTTATTACGGTCGAGCAAGTGATGAGTGCGGAGGCTTGGCGTTGTGCGTTCGGCGAAAGCGGGCAGCGCCGGGCAATATGTGGGCATTGATGGCGAAGTGGCAGGGGGCTTTGTCGGCCACCTAAAAATGGTCAACGGGTGCGTCAAGATAGCAGCAATCGTGTAGCAACACACTATTGGACGTCGAAGCAGTGGCGGCAGGAATTCGACAAGGCGCAGCGATGGCGTACGAGGTAAGAACCTGCTTCTCCAATTTCCCTATTCCCTTCTCACGATCCTTTCCCCTGTGTAATGCTCCGTGAAGTGTATATGGTATGCCCTATGAGCTCCTCTCTTTTTTTCGTGTAATACCTTCTGCCCTTTGCCCCTCGTCCACTGTAAGTCATCCTCCTTTTATATCCACATATGTCCAGAAATTTTGGTCCTTGATTTCCGGGATTTGAAGCCTCTTTCACAGGCAAGAAAAGCTGGTGAAATCTCCATTTGCTTCGTGTGTATGATCGATCAAATTAATCTCCTCTTGTTTTTTTTTTGGGATGAGTGCATTAGAAGTCCTAAAACTTATTAAGAAAATGCAATTGAGTCCTAAAACTTTCAAAAATGTGCAATTAAATCCTAAACCTTGTCACTTAAAGTTCAATCAAGTCTTAAAACTTTCAAAATTTTTAATAAAGTCTAAAAACTTGTCTCGAAAGTGTAATCGATCCTAAAACTTTCAAAAAGTGCAATCAATGGAATGACTTAAATTAAACCACTTTAATAAGTTTTAAAATTTGATTGCATTTTTTGAAAATTTTAAAATTCGATTGTACTTTCATGACAAATTTTAAGACTTAATTGTACTTTTGAAAAGTTTTTAAAACTTAATTGCATTTTCATGATAAATTTTAGGATTTCAATGCACTATCCATTTCCTTTTCTAATTTCATTCAGCTGTATGTTCTGAAATCCTCCACATCAAGGATATTGATCAAATATTCTTTTCACCATAAGTTTCGCTTGTCTTTCTCATTCATGTAACGCGACTGATCCTCTCACTTATTTTCCTTGTCCGACCATCTCCTACGTGCTTTTTCCACCAAATCCATTTTCTTCCTTTCGTGGCTTATTATTTTTTCCTTTTACTCTTTTCACGATGCTGATTGGCGCCTAGAATTGTTGATTGAATATCCCCTTTACATATTGGCCAAACAAATAAGTAGATATTTAGCCGCAATTTCTTCCTTGCTTAATATCTTCTCGGACAAATCTTGCTGATTGTTCTTTAAAATCCTCTACACGTCGGGTCCAATTCGAAGCACAATTCATGACCGGGCCAACGCAATTTATGTGGTTATGAAATTGTTACTAGTGCCTATAATGCAATTGCGAACTTAGTTAGTGATATTAGTGAAATAAATAATTAAATGGAGTTGCCAAATTTTAGGTGTTGACACCTTCCCGTTTGGGTCTTGATCTCTGGTGGATTAGGAACTGTCTTACAGCTTGCCAAAAATTTTTAGCCAACATACTTATGTTTGTTTGGTTGAGAGATTGTAACAATATGCTGCCTACCTCTATGTTTGCATTGTCAACAGTGACCTCTGGGACATATCTATTTAGTTCTTTAAAGTATCAATTGTTTAGGTTTACTGTACCGTGGGATTTTTATTTCGTCATGCAATGTGTCATTTTATCTGAAAATACCTTCTTATGTGGCATTCTTCCTACAGGGAGTTCCGGAACAAAAACTTCAAGCTCACTCGGGTTCCTTTGGTGTAATTGGAAATCTTGTGCTTCTACCGATGTGTAACTTGTCTGTACATCTCCTCCCTCTTGCAACTGTTGCATATGTAAATTTTTTGTTGAAGCAATTTTCGTATGACATTGTGAAGCTCTATCGAAAGGGTAGTTAATTTGCAATCTGAATTGTGGTTCACTATCTACTTTCTCCTAGGCTTTTTGATGTTATTGTACATATAACATGGTGCTCTGACCATATAATTAGGTGGTCAGAAAAGCAGAAATGCATTTGCCAAGATTAGGTTCAAGAAATCTTTTTTTTTCTTGTGCACTTAGCTCATTCACTACGGTTGTTTTGCAGATATCATGGTAATCTATATTGGCAAAATCTCTTGGGAGGATCATGTGCAAACACTGCTAAGGTCAGACTAATGTAGTCAATTATATGTGTCCCTATTTCCAATTTTACAGAACATAAAATAACAAGCTTTTTAATTTCTATTTGGTGCGCTGTTATGTTCCAAATTATCTTTAGTGATTTCTAAACAAGAATAATCTCTTTCAACACTTTCCGGTCGATATTCAAAATAAGAAGCTTCTTTCTTCCAATAACGGTTGCTCTACATGTTACCCTCTGTGGCAGATGTTTTGCTTTCTGGATGACATCTTCTGCTTGTTTAAAAGACACACGGAAGATGTTGCTCTTCTCAAGCAGCAATGTGGATTGAACAAGACCGCCCATGAGGTCATTATCGTCACAGAAGCTTATAGAACTCCAAGAGATCGTGGAGGCCTTATCCTGCCGATCAAGTTATGGAAGACATCACTGGAAAGTTTGCATTTGTGCTCTTCGAAGGCCCTCCAAAAACCGCTTTTCTGCCCGCCGTCTCTGTAAGTAGTAATAATTTTCATGGTTTCATTCTGGGGATATCTCTCTCTATCTCTCTCCACCTGCGATCTATCCAATCCTTCATGTCCTCTTAGTCATGCGGGATGTTGATGGAAGTGTCCCTTTTCTTCTGGGGAAGTGACTCCAAACGCAATCTTGTTCTCTCGGACTATGCAGACGTCGTGAAGAATGGCTGTGGGAAATTGTTGCACCATTCCCTAAAGGTAATTATTTCCACGGATTGTTGATGCAGCGTCACTGGAATTTCCTCCGAGCAGTGGAACGCGAAAAGTAAGGATGGATGAATATTAAGCAGAGCCCACAGGAGAATGTTATGTTGTTAGGTTTGGAAAAATGGTTCTGAACCCTAAATTATAATCTAAGGATAAAGTGGTGTTCTTTACCTGTATGCATGTTTTGAAATATGCATTTTAACCTACAATTTTGCTCTTTGAACAGTTTTGCGAGTGCCAAATCGTTCACCTTAAAGTTGCCTTCTTTTTGAACTCAGGATGCTTCCTTACTAGCTCTAGAGGTTTGGAGGTTATGAGCACGGACCGAATGAGGTCCAGCCAGTTCCTGGTGGATAGCTGGACCAAGTACACGACGCCACATTCGAAGTGGTGCAGAGACTGAGAAGGAGTCAACATGCCTAGGAGTTGGAAGTGCTGCGAAGTGGTCCTTGCACTGGCTAGTCATATGGTTTGTGGCCCTTTTTGGCCAGGCCATTAGCTATTGAATGGCCTTCTGTTGCTTATAATCCAGTCACCCTTCTGTGTATGCATCATCAAGCAATTGCAAATGTAGATTCCTGCGTCCTGGAGCTTTTCATATATCCAGCATTTGTTCCTTCAGAAATAACTGCAAATAAAATAAAGGAAGAAGTTCAGAGAAAGAAAAATGAGAACAACTCACCATCGTGTTAAGCTCTATGCTTTCCATTGATTGTGGAAATGTCAGGACAAAAGCATTTCCCAGATCATCACTGACAATCTAGCGTTCCAACAGCGATTATTGATGAATTTATTAATCCAGCTATGTCACGAATAAATAGAAAATAGAGACATCCAATGGTGCAATTCAAGGTCACGTAACATAACGAAGGCTGGAATTGCCCTTTGCATGATCAGAAGACAAAAACTGAAAATGATTGCACGTGCAGGAAATCCGCAGCAAGTTCGAGAGAAAGGTCGAGTTGTAAATCACGATAATCACAGCCATAGCTTCATGGTACCATTTGCATCTTAATTTTAACTTTCAGAACACGGATCAGGAAATCACGATAATCATCTCAGAATCAAAGGACGCACCGAAACTCATTACGAAAGCGATCAGATGAGCAGAGAGCGGTTTGCCTACCTCTGTTTTGGCGCAACTTACGTTTGTCGATAGCAGGTCTGCTTCGTCGACCTCCTCTCTTTCCACGATCTTCTGCTCTTTGGCTCCTGAACATCAACGAGTGAACACGAGAAGAAACTCAGAGTCATCACCGTCAGCAATTGCGCCACGGAAAAGGACATGAACTGAAATCAAGTGGAGATCGTGAAACTCAGAATCATCGTCGCTGGTGATCTCAACTCTGTTGAGAGACAAAAGCATCTTCGACGGCGATGGAGTTCGCTGCGCCTGCGCAGGAGAAGAGACTTTCTAATTTTTTTGCGGATTTTTTGGAAAAGATCGGAAATTGGAGAAAATCTTACATATAGAGAGAGAGGCGGGAAGCGGGGAAGAATGGCTCTCGGCTTATTTTTCTTTCTTATTTTCCTTTTTTAAGAAAAAGAGATCCTTATAAATTGAGGTTTAATGGATCTGTTTTAAGGAGAGGAAAATATTCGTTTGATTTTTCTTTATTTCACATTAAATAACTCAGCTTTTTTTATTTAACTTGGTTTTATATTCATCTTAATCTTGTTCGACTTGTAATTTTCTTAAATTGGACTGAATTAAGCTCTTCTTAAAAAGGAAAGAATCGATCTATATTGTGGTCAATACTTGGTTTAATTGTATTATGTTCAAACTCCACGCTTATCGCTCGCTAGAATCATGAAAACATCAACAAATAATTGAGTATTCAAAATGGCTTGCTAAGAACTTGTCACGCCCCAATCCTCGGAAGATGATATATCCTTGTTGTCACCTATAATAACGATGTCCTGGGCCGCGTGGCCAACCATTCATTTTAAATACGCATGCGAGGAAGTAGATATAAATCCTCGTACAATAAAATAATGGGATAGGAAAGCGGGGGCCAACTTTTTCAAACAAAATAAGTCTTTTATAAACAAAAGCTGGTTTATTCACAAGACCAGGCTGGCTACAAAAATTTCGACTCATCAAAAAGGAACGCCGTCCTATGATTAACTAGTCATACGGAGTTCGCCAATTATCACTTCTTCCACCTTCCCAAACTTCGGCCTCCGCCTCTCCACGACCGTCACTTAGGGACTTGGAAATGGTTATACAATACCAGTAAGATAATGTCTCGGCATGCTCAACCCCTTTAAGACCCGATTAGGAAGAAAATTATGTCCTAAGGGCTGCCTAAGTACAACCACGAGTCGAGAGGGCTTACCTTGGCACGAGTTCCTTCACAAAGTCGCCCAATTCATATATTCACTGCAATCACATCATCACGTCAAATCCAACACTCGGATCGAATCATCGATCAATCGGCCTGGCGATTACGTATCTCACAACCATCTCTTTGCCGGCTTCAATACTATCTATAAGTCCACCCATAATAGGACTACTCGCTCTAAGCTGATAAATATATAGATAGCTCGCACTGCTAATAAATAGTGTCTTCGCTTCCTCAATCTAAGTAACATATCGAGAGTCTGTAGGATGATATAATATACTGCTAACGATACCGACATATTACCCAAGTAGGCGGATATAGTATCCATCCAGGACAGATTCAATCAACTCTTCATTTTTATCATACCCGATAAAATAAATAAGTACATGTAAGCATTAATAAATACTTCTTACTAAAATATCATAATTTCAATTTCAACATCCCACTAGTTTCAACAGAAATACAATATATTTTTGACGTGCTAAACCGATCGGCCTGGTAATTTTCCATTAATTACCAAAATTAAATGATTTAGGAATAAAATCATAAAATCACTATTAAATCAATCAAAGACAATTTAAAACTCAAATAAATAAACAGATCACATCATTTACATCAACATAAAATTATTGCCGCTATCCCGCCTCACTTCCGGAAAATAATTATTTAATTTAATTAATGACAGAAATATTAAATAAACGCACAAATCCAATTTAAGCCCGTGAATTTAATTGACGCTGAAACGGATCCGAAAATTTTCTCGAGATTCGTTCAATAAATACTCGGGAGACTATTCACTAGGTAATAGCACTAACTAACCACCTAACATGCACCAAGAAATCTTTTAAATTAATTCTTTCTAATCTAATCTATCCACCTAATCACACTTAATTACACCTAATCAACCCATAAACGTAATTAACCGACTGCGGATTAGTGAGTTAATCGGCTTTGTTTAACAAACCGCCGCTTGGAAATGCGATGAGGAACTGTGACGAGCAATCCTCACCAAAGCTGCGCATCGACCAAAGCGCTGACTCGGGCACGAAAATTGGCCCGAAAGCCTCACGGCGCTGTTGGAATTTGCGGCTGCTGTGGCTCGGCTTCTCGGGGTTGTTTCGAACGGCTGAACAGGCACGACTTGGGCTAGTTTTGGCGGCCACAGGTGGTACGGGTGCAACACAAAGACGGGTTGCTGCTGCGGGGCTTCAATGGGGCTCGGTGAGCTGTTGAGGGTCTTCAACGGAGCTGAAAATAAATGAGGATGGAGCTGCTGATGCATGGGCTAAAGCGTGCGAAGTGAAAGAAAATGGGGCCGCTGGATCCAGAGGAAGAAAATAAAGAAGAAAGGGATAAGCTATGGGGGTTGTCGGCCAGGGAAAGAAACGTGTGGAGAGAGAGAGAGAGAGAGAGAGAGAGAAAGGAAAAGTCAAAGAAAAAGTAAAAAGAAGACTATGGCGGGCTTGGTCGGCTTGGGGGCTTCATGCGTGAGTCTTCGGAGAGGTGAGAGGGACTTGCGAGAGAGAGAGAAAGACGAGTGAGGTGGCGAGAGACGTGAGAGAGGAAGACCGTAGAAGGGGAAGGGGAAAAATTAAATAAAAACACAAATATTTTGGCTCGATTTCTCACAACAATATCAATTGGTCATCCTAGGGCCAATTTCTTCACCATTTTGCACAATTGAAGTCCAAAAGAAGACCAAGATAACACGGTCCTCAAACCTCCGGAATTTCCTTAAAATCTGAATTCTATTTCATTTTTCTCGGAATCCGATTTTCTCAACAAACTTCTCCGATTGAAGTCCGGATGAAAAAGCCTGAAAATTTCTGTCACTAACTCACTTCACACCACATGCTAAAACCCTTCAAATTGGCCAATCCGGAATTTCCGTTCGTTCGAATCGTCCGAATCTATTTTCTGTAAAAATCTCGGAATCTTCGAAAATTCTTCGAGAGGATGAGTTGCGTTCATCAAATAGATCGTGACACGACAAAACTTTTCAATTTTTTGAAATCGGGTTCAAATTCACGATTAATTTCAATTTAATACAATTTTAGCGTAACATAACCTACCGGGTAGTTTTTAGGAATTTTGTGCAATTGACTTTGGCCGATTTTTCTTCGCGAGCCACACGCACCTCTTCGACACGTTGAGCGTACTCTCATTGTCGTGGAAAATGTCAAGGTTTCAAATATGGACATAGGGCGCTAAAACGACGTAAAAATCAGTCTAGTGCCGATCTACGAGAATTTTGCAAATTAGTGGAATCACCCACGTTTAGCCAGCCACATCTCGCCGATCCGACCTATCTTAGTCTCTTAATCAATTTTTAACGTGCCGTAATGACCCTGCGTACTAGCACGGTCGAGTGGGAGCGGTCTCCGGGTCAAATTCTCGCGTCTACATTGTTTATATTCGCCAATGGCTTTCACCTAATAATTTATCTATACCGTAGTGAACATCTCGGGAAGAAAGATCATACGCATCGATTTAAAAGCCCATTTATCCAATCGAAATCGGTCTGAAATTTAGGATATCGCAGAACTTGCTCGTGACCGGTTCGATTGTACTACACCTCGGTCAGCACACATTCCAAAATTTGTAACTTGGTGATTCAATAAAAGGTGACGAACATGGAGGATGTGTTTTCCTTTGTTAATCACAGAGCACATTTAATGTCTAAGATTTTATTTTTATTTATTATTGAACCCTTTCGACTCCAATTTACAAAAATAGGCAAACCAGACTTAACATATGGAACCATTAGTAATCTCCGACATATTTTTCCTCATATTTTTTCTAAAAAATTGTTCATTTACGTAAGTTTTTGAACGTATGTATAATGAGGGGAAGACGTTTGGCTGTCTACGAATTACGAGATACAATGTTTGGTTTCGATATGGTTTGATTTTTTTCTTTTTTACTAAACTTTATTATGATTTTAAATCGGATTTTTAATGTAATCTCAAACGCCTCAATTTTATAATTAAAAAAACACAAGAATATCTCCATTTATAAGACCCTCAAGCTCTTTTAATTATTTAAATCAAAATATCATCTCTCTCACAACGAGAAAACGCAAAAACCAAAACGACAATCCGTTCCGTCTCGCTTCTTCTTCTTCTTCTTCTTCTTCTTCTTACTCCGCACAAACCCCACCTGAAATCCCAACCAGCTTCTGTCGAGTGATCCGAGAGAGGTGGTAATCGCGCATTTACGGCAATCTTCTCGAATGTTTTGTCTGGGGTTCTTGTTGTTCCTCGTTCCATTGCACGTAGTCGTTTGATGTTTGTCCTGAGTGAGAGACATTTTCTTTTCTTGGGCTTGTTTCTTGAATTTGGAGCAAGGCATAATCATAATGACCCTTCTTTTAATCATTGGTAAAACCGTAGCTTCCTTGAATGAATGGAGTGCGGCAAGAGAGTTTGGTTGCTTTGTCACCTTGCTTAGGCGTTCGCCTACTCCGAGAAGAAACTGAAGTTTTTGCGAGATTTTACTTAACTAGTCACAGCGTAGATTCATGACCACCAGCAAGAGAGTGCAAGATTGGAGCAAGGACAAGAGGGTCCATGATCTCGAAATTGCCACTGAGAAGGTAAAGTGGTGTCAAAGGTGTTGGTTTTGATGGAAATATTGAAGAAGGAATCCGGGATGATAATTTCTGTGAGGTCGCTGGATCTATACCAACCCCAAACGGTATAGTGGATTTTATTCAGAAGTCCCCAAAACTGTTTGAGTTGTATAAGGATCAGAAGGGGTATTGTGGTTTGGAATTGACTAAAGAAGCTGAAGACTTGTTAGAGGAAGGGAGCGATTGATTAGGGGACAATCTGGCACGGCTGTTGAATACATGACTAGGATGTTGATGATGTCGATCGATAAATGGCTTCTTGTGGATAAAATTACTCATTTCAGGAGAGAGTTTGGTTTGCCATCTGATTTTGGGAGCAAGTGGGTACACGAGTATCCACAGCACTTCAAAGTGGTTAGATCTCCGGATTAAGTTGATTACCTCGAGCTCGTAGAGTGGAATCCTGCTTGGGCTATCACAGAGTTGGAGAAACCCATATTGGGGGTATCAGAATTTGCCTTTCATACTCAGGGTTACTTTCCTATCTTTCCCCTTTGAAGTTTCCTGCCAGTTACAAGAAGGTGTATAGATATGGAGGGAAGATTGAGCACTTTCAGAAAAGGTCTTACTTATCTCCTTATGCTGATGCATGTGGCCTTCAAGCTGGATTGAAGAATTCAATAAGAGAGCCATTGCAGCAATGCACAAGTTACTTAGCTTCACAATGGAAAAGAGGTAGGTAACGGATCACCTCGCACACTTTTGACAAGAATTTGTGATGCCTCAGAAGCTGATAAGACTCATGTTGAAGCATTATGGCGTTTTCTAAGTCTCTAAGAGGAGGAAGATGTTTAGTGTGTCCTTGACAGGAGCTTACGAAGGTGCGGAGTTGATTTAGAAATGTCTGTTGGTTATTTGGAAGGAAAAGGTCCTAAGCCTTATTGGTTATATGGGGAGGAAGAAAAAGACAAACTTTTATGGGCTTATCGGATATGGAAGATAATGATTCTAAGGCTGGAGGCATTGCTATGCAGCTTAACCACATAGAAGCCATCAGTGAATTGGAGGATATTGCTGTTGGAGACAGCTCCTTTATATATATATACATGAAATTGATAATAGATACAAGCCTCATGATTAATTTTAAGGTTATATGTTACGCCCGAACCTCGAGCCACATGACATCCTTCGGAGGTCGATAAAATCAAACGTTCCCGGGTCGCCACGGGCAAATTGATTATGCACATGCGAAAGCGTAATAAACAATCTCCGCACAACAACAAACATGGGATAGGAAAGTAGGACAACCAATTTAAACAAACACACTTTATAAAGAACCAGATCAGCCTACAAGGTTATAGACAAAAGTTAAGGCCTAAAAGGGCTACCTAGCTAACCCTACCCGGACCCTTCTACTTGGGATCCGGGTCTATCACGTTTCCGTCGTCGAGATGTCGATGTCAAGCGGATTAGCTACCTCCTCTACCGGCAAGCTCCACATGGGCCCTTGTTAAACGCATTATCGGCTATAATGTCGGCATGCACGACGGGGTGGAGTACCTCCTGCCCTCACCCCAATGGCGGGTTCGTTTAAACCACCCACGAGACCTTCTCATTTCCTGTTAGGCCCGTGAAGAAACCACGCCTTGAATGCGATGAGGTACCCGGGCAGGTAGGCCTCATCGACCAAGATCGTAGTCACGATGAGCTCACGGATCCGGGGACTCCGGGGGATAGGGAAGTCGGTACTGCTCGCTATACCCTAGCAAGTTGCCCAAACGAATGGGACGGACTTCCATCTAGAGACCTATAAAGATTAAACCCACACGATGGGGTGAGACAATGTCTCGGCAAGTCTACACTCCTAAATCCCAATTAGGAAGGTAATACACCTAGAGGCAGCCTAACACCATCAAATGAGACTTATCTCGCCGCACCCTCCCGCACATCGTTACCACTCATAAACACTTATATATGCAGTAAATCAATAACGGGAATGCTTCAATTCCTTAAATCAATCAATCATAGGGGGTCTCGATTATAAGGCCAAATCATTATGACACGTCTCATTCCGTGTCACACAATTTTGTCCCATAATCGAGCATGGTTATATCTCATTCAGACACGCGTTCCAATAAATTACGACCAGCGGCCACGGCCGATCGAACGATCGGCGTTCTTCCGTATATCCGGACGTCGTCTCGCACCATTGAGCATGGCAACGTTCACATCTAGACGGCATTCCCTATGAGCATGTTGACCTTCACCGCGACTGACAATCGTTGACGTGGGGCGTTAGAAGGAATATCGTCGGCTCAAAAATCTCATGAGCCAGTTCTCATAGTAATTCCATGCATATCCAATCCCGCCAGGGACATCGCTTTGCACTCAAATGCCCGTAAAATAATGTACTTGACCTATTTTCTTCATATTAAAAACACCTAGTAAAATAATCGTTATTAGTACACGGCCGCCTGGTTTCTCATTAAATGCGATATCCTCACTTTTAAAATTTTCACTATATGATATAGTACTTAAAAACATTTTTGGCATAAAAAACTAACTTACCGATATTTTTCTAATTAAATACCAAAATTCCATAATTTTGAAGTAATAAATCAAAATTCATCAATCGGCACTCAATTTGCCTGACTATTCCCACCACGACAATCGCACGAAATTCGACAACTAGCTATCCCGGTATAATTTCCAAAAATAATAAATATTTAATTACAAAATAATTAAATAAATGCAAAATAATTAAATAAATCACTAATTAATCTACCTATGCTAATTTAACCACCTAATCACTAATTAACTAACCTACTAATCTAACTAATTTAATCTAACCACCTAATAGCTAATTTAACCTAATTACTTGATCTAATTAAATAACTAAACTAACGAATTTACTATAATCTCTTAAGCTAACTAATCCTTCCTTAGGCTAATTAAACCACCCTAAAAGCATAATTAACCCCTTAATTAAGGTTTAGCAAACTCACCGAATTAGCGAGTCGATGAGTTCACGGCGACGGCGACGTAGAGGCGAGCGAGACTCGAGCCTACGGCGACGCCAAAGGAGGTCCGGGAAAGGCCCGGAAAAAGGCCCACGAAGTTTCAGCTCTAAGTTGGAACTTCGATTCCCGAGCTAGGCCGACCGAAGGGAGCCGAGGGTCGGGCACGTCGGCTTGGGCTGGTCGGTCCTGGGCTGGGAGGAAGCTAGGCTCGTAAGGTCGTGCTTTGGTCGACGGAGCCGCGACGTGCGGCGCGAGAGACGATTAAGCGAATGGATGGCTAGGACGCGCGGGCTGTGGACGCAAGACCGGCGGCCTAGGAGTAGACGCAGCGGCGGACTAACTCGACTCGGGCATGGCCGAGCTGGTGGTTGGTGGTCGTTCGGTTGCCGCTGGCTTGGCCGGTCTTCTCTGTCCGCCCTTGGTTCTACAACAAGAATAATGGAGAAGAATGGCTGAAGAAGAAGAGGAAGAAGTTCTTGCGGTGGAAAGGAGGGGGACAAGGCCTTGAATCCACACAAAAGATCTAAAACACTTGAGTGCTGCCCTCACCAGCTTCAGCCTCATCCACAACCCATTACCCTCTCAATCTTCTCCAACAAGCCACTCTTGGGGTCAAAGGTTGCAGCCCTCCATGGCATTACGAATTTTGTGTGCTCCTCTTAAATTTCACTTCATTTCACACCAAAACTCTCAATTCAATCCAATTCAATGGCCAAAGTGCCAAAGAGCAAGAAATTTACAATCAAGTGGAATCACCTACACACTAATCACATACCTCTGTCGAATCGACCTATCTCCAGTCTTTGATCCATTTTGACGGTGCCGTAATGACCCTTGCAAATTAGCACGGTCAAGTAGTTGATTCTTGGTCAAATTCTCAAGTCTATTGCATTTAGATTCCTTAACGGCTTCACCTGATAGACTAGTTATCTCGTGAGTGATCAGCTCAGGGAAAAAAACTATAGGCGCATCGATGAAAAGCCAACTTATTCAATCGAAAACAGAATCTGAAAATCAGGATGTCACAACTCTTCCCCTCTTATAAAAATTTCGTTCTCGAAATTTAAACATTGTCGTCTCATCGAGTCTTCACTTTCCCAGGTTGCTCCTTCTGTGCCGTGGTGTTGCCAGACCACTTTAACCAACGGGATTGTTTTGGTGCGCAAAACTTGTTCCTTGCAGTCCACAATCTGAACCGGTCTTTCCACGTACGACACCCTGTCGTCCACGTCCAATTCTTCAAAATTCAGCACGTGGATCAAGTCAGGCTTATACTTTCTCAACATCGACACGTGGAAGACGTCATCCACTTACGTCAATCTCGACGGCAATGCAAGACGATACGCTAAAGTCCCTATCATTTCCAAAATCTCAAAGGGACCTACGTACCTCGGACTCAGTTTTCCCTTTTTGCCAAAGCGCGAAGTACCCCTCATCGGTGACACCTTCAGAGAGACGTGCTCACCAACTTGGAATTCCAATGGTTTTCGACGCTTATCAGTATAACTTTTCTAACAACTCTGAGTTGTCTTTAATCTGTCTCTGATAACGGCAATTGCATCCACTGACTGCTGAACCAACTCTGGGCTTGTGATCTTTCGTTCTCCGACCTCATCCTAACAAACTGGAGTTCTGCACGCTCTTCCATACAATGCTTCAAAAGGAACCATCTGAATGCTCTGCTAGTAGCTGTTGTTGTAGGCAAACTCAACAAGATGAAGTTGTTCCCCCCCCTTCCCTTGAAATCCAACGCGCAAGCTCACAAAAGATGTCTTCGAGGGTTTGAATCGTCCTCTCAGACTAGCCATCTGTCTGAGGATGATAGGCCGTACTATACTGCAGCTTCGTTCCTAAGGCAGTTTGTAAACTTTTCTAGAAGGCAGCTGTAAACCTCGGGTCTCTATCAAACATAATCGTCACTGGAATCCCATGTAAACGCATTATCTGATGCACGTACAATTCTGCATACCTATACAAGGCTAAGTCCTTTCGTACGACGATAAAGTGAGCCGACTTCGTCAATCTGTCGACCACTACCCAAATGGAATCATTACCCCTCTGACTCCTTGGTAAGCCTATCGCAAAATCCATTGTGATGTGTTCCCATTTCCACTTGGGAATCTTGAGAGGTTGTAGAAGTCCTCCCGGCTTACAATGCTGTGCCTTCACCTGCTGACACGTCAGACATTTGGCGACATGCTTGGCGATATCCGCCTTCATACTGGACCACCAATAGTGTTGACGCAGATTCTGATACATCTTTGTGCTGCTTGGATGAATGCTGTAACTGTTATGATGAGATTCTGACAAAATCTCCTCCTTAAGCTCTGCATCGTCAGGTACACACAATCGTCCTCAGAACCTCAGTGTTCCGTCTTCAGAAATCTGAAAGTCAGCCTTTCTCTTTTCTGCATTCTCTTGCAAGATGTTCTGAATCTCTGGATCTATCAACTGAAGCGTCTTGATTATGATCTACACTTCCGGTTCAATTCTGAGGGTGGTCATAAGATTTGAAAGGAGGCCTACCTCAAATTTGAAAATCGAATATCAAGCTCTCTCGACGGTCCAGGGTCATCATCCCTTGACGGAGGCGCTGGAATTCCTCCATCTTCTACTTTTGGGCGCTGCCAGAAAAGTATTTGCCATTAAAGGCTCTGAGGAAGGCATTCCACACCGAAACCACGCCTTATGGGAATACCGTGTCTTTGATGACTCTCCACTAAGTACTTGGGTCTCCCTGCAGCTGGTAGACTGCAAGGACAACTTTCTCCTCCTTAGTGCACATCAGTAGTGCAAAGGCTTTCTTTAGGTCTTGGACCCAAAGTGTTGCACCTTCGGGGTCTCCTGCACCTGTGAACCTTGGCGGATTCAGCTTCAAAAACTGCTCGACGAGCTTGTGCATTAGTCTCTTAGCGACCACGTGCCCAGGCAGAACTTCGGCAGGTGTGGCAGCGGCAGCGGTAGCGACAACAATACTAGCAGCGGCTGTAGCGGCGGTAGTAGTGGCGGCGGCGGCTTGATTCTAGGCCTACTGCCCCATCAGATTTCCGAGCGTCTTTAGCCCCTGCATGATCCAGTTGATTCTCGGATCACCAGGGGCTGCTATCCCAGCACCGACTGGAAGCGGTGCTACTCCACTTGCGCTGGCCTAAGCCGACGCTCTACCACTACCCCCTCGAGTACCGACCCTTGTCGGCGTCCTACCCCTAGTCACTGGTCCAATGGTCCTCTTCCAGGGAGTCCTCTGCTCCTGATCACTCATTATGTAGACTTTCTACAGAACCTATTCCCAATTCCATACATAACTAGAAACTGAGTGATCCCCACAAAACAATCTACCAAACAACTATCAATCACAAGCATCAGCATAATTAAAAAGACCGTTCCTACTAACTATCCCATAAACCCATCGCACATTATCACTCCAACTACCGACCAGCTCTAATACCACTCCGGGCGGGGATGTTGCGCCTTGAACCTCGAGCACGCGCACATCCCTTGGTGGTCGATGAAATTGCGACGTCCTAGGACGCATCGCCGACCCATTCATTTTAATGCACATGTAGAAGCGAATAAACAAATCCCCTGACAGCACAAATAAGGAATAGAAAAGTAGGAGAATAATTTCACATCCAAAACACTTTTATGAACACATAGGTTTATATACAAAAGTCTACAGCCAAAAACCTACTCCAAAAAGAAGAGCTAACAAGCCACCTAGGCACACGAATCCCCATCCGAAATCTCCGAGGCCTCCGGGGTTCCGGGTCCTCCACAACACCATCAGGAGGGTCGGCTACGCCCTCGCCTAGAGCGGCATCGACTACCACAGCGGGGATCTCAAAACCCTGAAGGGGACCCACTTTGTATCCATTGAGCCCGTGGCGAAACCACGCCCTAGATAGATGAGGTTCCCTCTAAGGTAGGCCCTCATCGACCAAGACGGTGGTCAACAAAAGCTCATAGACCGAGTGGCTCCCGGGAACAGGAAAGACGGTACTAAGCTCAGTAACCCTCCTAGGCTGACCGTAACGTACCAGAGGGGCCACCATCTAAGGACCTGAAAAGTTTAAGCCCACGACGGGGTGAGACAATATCTCAGCAAGTTCACCCCCTAAACTCCGACTAGGAAGAAAATACGCCTAAAGGCAGTCTATACACACGAAACAGAGGACTTACCTCGCCTCAGTTCCCTCCTGCATGTTAGCACAATTCATATACTCAATCAATCAATCCATCAGTCAATCATTCAATCAATCAATTCAATCAATACAATCGATCCATCAATCAATCAATCGATCAGTCCGTCAATCAATCAATCGATCACAGGGGTCTCGATTATAAGACCAAAACGTTATGACACGTCCCATACCGTACCACACAATTTTGTCCCATAATCCGGCGTGTCAATTCCAATCAATCACACGTTCCAATTGGATGACTGCTGGACAGGCATAATATATCAACGCACATCGGTCTTCTGGCGTAGCCGCCTCGTTTCACTCTTTTGAAAGCACGGCAACATCCACCGACGCACATCGGGACAAAGATTCCCAAAGGAGATTGGGTCCAGTCTTCATCGATCGGCATTCGTTGTCCATGGGCATCCCATATAGGGGCAACATCCTACCGACGCACATCGGGGACGGGTTCACTTAGCCATCACATGATCAATCAATCCTGGGCAAGGACATTGGGCAAGGCCTATTTTCTTCGTATAAAAACACCCGATAAAAATTATCATGTGTGGGTACACAGTCAGTTTGAGCTAAAAATGCGATATATTCCTTTTCAAAAATCCCACTATTTAATATAGTACCATTTCTAGCGTTAAAAACTGACGCCCGGTATTTTATGATTAAATACCAAAATTTCAAAACTTTGAAATAATAACTCAAAATCACAATCACCACTCAATTTGCATAAATTAACATTGAATGGCATAAACTAAGCACACCATTGAATCAGCATGAAATTCCGGTCACGAACTATCCCGGTATAATTTTCGGAAAATAATAAATAATTACAAAAATTACAAAAATAATTAAATAATGCAAATTAAATACAATAAATGCTAACCTAGGCCGGAAATACTAATCTAACCACCTAAACGGCCTAGAAAATTAATGCACCTATCTAGATAAATAGTACAATCTAATTAGCCCCTAATCAATCTATTCTAACCACCTAACATGCATAATTAAGCAATTAAATCAGTAATCTAAACTAACTAACCACCTAATCCATAATTAACCTAAACTAATAAACTCTTAAGCATAATTAACTCTCTAAGCAATTAGCAAGTAAACTCACCGGTATAGCGGGCCGGTGAGTCCACGGCGATGGCGATGGGGAGGCGAGCGATAAACAAGCCTGCGGTGACACCAAGTGAGAACCGGACGGGCCTCAAAACGGGCCTAGAAGTCCAAGAGCCCTTGCTGGCCTTTGGTTCTGTCCAAGGGCCGAAGGGCTGGGTCGAGCGGTCGGTTGGGCTAGAACACGAGCAATTTAGGCAAGGTTGTTGGCGTCATGGTTTGTGATCTTTAGGCGTGGAGATGACCTTGGATCAAATCTTGAAGAATCTTGGAAATCTTGGCGCAATTTGATTATGCGGGTCACCAAATATTTGACCAAGTCATATATATATATATATATATATATATATATATATATATATATTATTGTTTAGGAATATTCTAGAATATGATGCATTATATCTCTAGGGGTTGGTTTTAGGGTTTGTGTGGCGGCTAGAAAGCCTATAAAGGATTTGTCAAATTTAGGGGACGGATATATTTTATTTTTTGAGGAAAAAGTTGAGAGATTCTCTTCTCTTTTGTTCTTTTGAGGACTTGACCTAATCCAAGGTTCCGTGACGGTCGATTAGACTTATCGAGCGAGATAGCGACTTCTTTCGCTCGTGGCGTCTATAACATTGGTCAGTTGACACGCGTTCGTCAACGGAGTCACGTTCATACCGAGGTTGCCAATCACGAGTTTTGATTGGAGGTCGAGGTTACGCAATTCGCACCATCCTAGCCTTCGTAGAACGATTCTTCCGCAACGATTCACATCGGGCGGACGGCGCTAACGGCTCGGGCGGGCATGCACTGCGCTCGATGGCGACGGGGGATCGACGGCAAGGGGGTTGTTAGCTAGTTCTCTAGATTTTTTAGCTCTCAAATGCACAACAATGGATAAGAGTAGACGAAAGAGGAAGAAGAAGCTAGCTCTTTTTGCAAGGGGCCACAAAAAATCCAAACACTTGAGTTCATGCCCTACCAGACTTTTGGGTCATCCTCAACCATTTTCCTTCATCCAAGCTTCCTTAAGAAGCCATCCAAAAGTGGTCGGAAGATGTTGCTGCCTTGTCCTACAAATTTTGGACATTCCCCATCCAATTCCACTTCAAGACTTCTCCATTGAGCTCAAATCGAAAGGCCAAAATGCCATGGTGGATGCCACATCGGATTCCACATTTTTCCTCGCCAATTAGTCAACTTGATTACCAAAAATGGAATAAAAAAGGCCACTCCTAATTTTCTCGGTCAAAAAACGCCTAAATTTGATTTTTCGCCAAAATCTCGAGTTTGCGAGAAAAAATCTTCGAGGACGAATGACGTTCCTAAAATAGATAAGTGACACGAATGAGAACTTTCAATTTATGAAATTGGGTTCAAATTCATGGTTAATTTCAACCGGGCGTGATTTTTAGCGTGACTTAACCTACCGGTAGCTTTTAAGAATTTTCGGCGCATTTGACCTTCGTGGTCGATTATTTTCGAGCCACGGTGTACACATCTTCGACACATTGGCGACTCTCGGTTGTTGTGAAAATCTCGAGATTTCAAATGCGGGCCTTGGTACGAATGACGAGAAAAATCGATCTAATGTCGTTCGACATAAATTTTGCAATCGTGGAATCATCCTCCCTCTAATCACATACTTCGGACCGAATCGACCTATCTCCGATCTCACGATTGATTTTTTTGGATAAAGGTCTTTGTATTGACCCTTGCGTTAGACGGTCGGCCGAGCGATTCTCCCGGTCGAATTCTCAAGTCTATTGCGTTTAGATTCATAACGGCTTCACCCGATAAACTAGTTATCTCGTGAGTGATCGGCTCGGGGAAAGAACTATAGGCACGTCGATGAAAAACCCAACTTATTCAATCAAAAAACAAAACTTGAAAATCAGGATGTCACAACTCTTCCCCTCTTATAAAAAATTTCATCCTCGAAATTTAAACCTATTACAAATCTTAAACAAAAAGGTAGGGTGTTGTCGTCTCCATCGAATCTTCACTTTCCCAGGTTGTTCCTATTATCCCGTGGTGTTGCTGACCACTTTAACTAACGGGATTGTCTTGGTGCGCCAACACATTTCCTTCGATCTATAATGCGAATCGGTCTCTTCACGCACGACACTCGTCGTCCACGTTTAATTCTTCAAATGCAGCACGTGGGCTCGGATCAAGTTCATACTTTCTCAACATCGACATGAAAGACATCATGCACTTGCGCCAACCTCGGCGGCAATGCAAGACGATACGCTAGAGTCCCTATCCTTTCCTAAAATCAAAGGGACCTATCTCGGACTTAGTTTTCCCTTTTGCCGAAGCGCGGTACCCCTCATCGGTGACACCTTCGGAAGACGTGCTCACCAACTTGGAATCCAAAGGTCTTCGACACTTATCAGTTATAGCCTTTTCTGGGCGGCTCGAGCGGTCTTGCACTTCACGATAACCGCAACAGCATCCACCGATTGCTTAACCAACTCGTCACGGGATCTTTCGTTCTCCGCCATCATCCCAACACATTGGCATTTTGCACACTCGCCATAACGCTTCAAAGAGCCATATGAATGCTCTGCTGATAGCTGTTGTTATAGGCAAACTCGACAAGATGAAACTGTTCCTCCCAGCTTCCCTTAAAATCCAACACGCAAGCTAGCAGCATGTCTTCGAGGGTTTGGGTGTTGTCCTGTCGACTCGGCGTGGCCATCCGTCCGAGGATGATAGGTCGTGCCGTTGCCGGCTTTCGTTCCCAATGCGGCAAACTTTTCCAAAGGTAGCTATAAATCTCGGTCTCTATCAAATGTCGTCACCGGCACTCCATGCGGTGAACAATCCACGCATACGTACAATTAAAAAATATCCGTCTAATGCAAGGTCCTTCCGCACGGCGATAAAGTGAGCCGACTTCCTCAATCTGTCAACCACAACCCAAAATGGAATCATTACCTCTCGACTCCTCAATAAGCCTATCACAAAGTCCATTGTGACGTGTTTATTTCCACTCAGGAATCTCAAGAGGTTATAAGTCCTCCCGTTACAATGTTGTGCCTTCACCTCGACATCGATACTGGCGACTTGTTTGGCGATGTCCGCCTTCATACCGTCCACCAATAGTGTTGACGTAGATTGATACATCTTCGTACTACTTGATGAATCTTCCGTAACTACTATGATGAGCTTTTGACAAAATCTCCTCCTTAAGCTCTACATCGTCGGAGTACACAATCGTCCTCAAACCTTAGTGTTCCGTCATCGAAATCCCGAAAGTCGGCCTTTTTCTTTCGCATCCTCTTGCGGGATCTTCGAATTTCTCGGGGTCCATCAACCGAAGCGTCTTGATCCTTATTTGTACTTCCGGTTCAATTAAAGGTGGCCATAAGATTTGAAAGGTGGCCTACCTCAAATTTGAAAATCGAATCTCGAGCTTTCTCGAGTAAAATCCATTATTATATCTAATAAAGTCGCTAGGATATTCTCTAAATATTATGAAACAAGCACTCGTGGACAAAGCATTTTACTTTGATTTGTCCAACCTCTTATGTGCATCCTTAAAAGTCTTGGTCTTCCTAGACTTCAAAGTTTTCTCTCTCCATTAGCTCGCTATCACTTTGCTTCCTCATAACCCTTGTTGTTCTCCACAAACTATAGTGATTGATTCACCATGGACATTGAGAGATCTTTTTGGGTTCCTTCTTTCGGTCCCGTTTCGACAAGTTGTTTTCTATGGGATCGAACTTTGTGCAACGAAAGGAACGAGCGCCTTGCTTCATAAGTGTAAGGGGATGCTAGAGACAATCAACTGCAGCGCTTGATGATGCAGAGGACAAACTAACTCAACGGTGAACCTCTAGCGAAATAGTGGTTGAACGATGTTAAGGACTTGGCCTATGACATGGAAGACTTGCTCGTTAGGCACAAGATCGAAGTCGCTCAAGCCAAGTCGAACACAGAATCCGGCGGCACAAGCCAAGGTCAAGTGAAAAGGAAGTTCTTTGACTTTAGCCGACCCACTCACTCGTGTGTGAAACCAAGTTACAAGAGATCAAAGGCAGGTTTGAAGATATTGTCAACAAAGAAGGCTCTCTTAAGCTTGAGAGAGAAATGTTGTGGACAGATCTCACGACACCAACAAAAGGCTCCCTAGCACTTCTTTGCTAGAGCCTCGATTTTGGGTAGGGAGAAGGAAGAAGCGCAGATACTCAAACCTCTTGAAGGATGAAAAACTGAAAATGCCGATAGCGGGTTAAGCATAGTCTCCATAATTGGGATGGGTGGTGTTGGAAAGACAGCCTTGGCTCAACGGTTGTATAATGATGCCAAAGTGAGTAATTGTTTCGAGAGGAGAGCGAGGGTTTATGTTTCAGATGTTTTATCTTCTTGACATAACAAGGACTATTTTGCGGTCGATCACCGAAAAGCCTTGTGAGGACAAAGATCTTGATAGGCTTCAAATAAAGTTGAAGGACAATCTATCTAGAAAGAAATTTCTTGTGGTGTTAGATGATGTCTGGATTGAGGAGTACCAACATTGGACTTCCTTCTTAAAGCCATTTGTAGATGGGGCTAAGGGAAGCAAGATCATCATCACGACACGCAATCGGATGTTTGTTCCATAAAAGCAACTTTGCAATATTTTTTGAAGGTGTTATCCGATGGTGATTGTACCACTTATCAGCCTACCATGCTCTCGAGCAAAAACTTTTGAGAGACACCCACATTTGGAAATATTAGGCAAGGAAATCGCTAAAAAATGTGGAGGCTTACCTTTGGCAAAGTGAAGATATTGGGCGGTCTCCTACAAAATAAAGAGAATCCTGACCAATCGAAAGCTATCTTAAATAACAAAGTATGGGATGTAGTGAGAAGAGAAAAAGATGAGGTTCTTCCAGCTTTGAAATTGAGCTATGTGCATCTTCCTTTTATTTTGAAGAAATGTTTTGCTTATTGCGAATATTTCCAAAGGGCTACGAATTTGAGAGGGGATGAGCTGGCATAACATGGATAGCAGAGGGCTTTTTAGATGGACAAAAAGCAAAAGATATCTTGATGTTTGGACAGAAATGCTTCAATGAGAGTTAGTATACTGATCCTTTTTCAGCAATCCAGCATTAACACATCAAAATTTTTTATGCACGATCTTTTGAATGACCTAGCAAAGTCAATCGTAGATACGACATACTTTATCTCTCGGGAGTCTCAGGTAGTGAATGATAAAGAGAAAGCTCGTCATGCATCATTCGTCTCACAATATGTTACATCGTGAAGCTTGAGAGCATATGGAATGAAGGTATTGAGAAGTTTAATGCTGTTGACTAGTCAATCTGATCGTTACGAAAAAGAAATTTTGATTTCCTGAAAGGTGCTGCACGACTTGCTAACAAACTTGAAGCACTTGTGGGTGTTATCATTATGTCATTGTCAAATCATAGAGGTACCGAATGTGTCGGTGATTTAAAATATCTCCAATATCTCAATCTTCATACACCGACATCAAAACACTACCGAAATTGGTGCCTTGTGCAAATTACAAGTTTTGATCTTAAGAGGTTGTTGGCTCCTTTCTATGTTGCCTCAAGACATAGCAAATTTGGTCGCTTACGAGTTTCTTGACATTAGAGGTACCACAAAGTCTAAAAGAGATGCATTGAATATCGGTAATTTAAGGAATCTTATTATCTGCCCTAAGTTTGTGGTAGGACTAGAGAACGGGTCACAATTAAATGAGTTAAAGAACTTGCCACATCTTTAAGGAGAGTTACTCATATCTGAATTGCAGAAGGTGGAAGAAGTTAGAGATGCGATTGATGCTAATTTGTTTAGCAAGCAAGACCTTAGTGACTTATTCTTGCATTGGAATGAAGGTTTTGGAGATTTCTCAAATACGGACGCGAAACACGAAGTTCTTCACTCTCTGCGACCTCACACTAATATTAAAAATCTCCTATCTCATACTATGGTGGTGAATCACTCCCGTCATGGTTAGGTGATCCATCCTATTCTAAGATAGTGTATTTGCTTGCTTGGCTGTCCTCATGTTAGTTCGCTACCATCACTTGGACAGCTCCTTCACTCAAAGAATTATCTCTTGAAGGTCTAAGTGCAAAGATCGCATGATAGGCTACGAATTTTACGGAACTAAAAGCCCTTTTCCATCCTTAACAATTTTGGAAGTTTGAAGGATGTCGGCATGGAAAGATTGGTCTTGTTATGCTGGAAGTCAAGAAGAAAAAGAATCATTCTCCTGTCTTCAGCATCTTGACTGTCCGAAGATGTCCAAAGTTGATGGGGACATTGCCTGAAATCAATTAGATCATCTCATAAAGCTAGAAATTTATTCATGCTCGCATTTGAATGACTCAACCAATAAGGTTCATCTTCCATCTCTTTGTGAGTTATACATTAATGATTGTAACAAGGAGATCTTGCAAAGTGGTTGGACAACCTAACTTCTTTAACCATTCTCAAAATTGAGAATCTTCATGGAGTTTGTTTACTTTGATAATGGATTTATGAGCTACTTCTGGTCAAGCGAAAGTAGAGCTCATATAAAAGAGATGACAAGCTAACATACCTATGGCAAAGCGGAATTGAAATGCACAAAATCTTTCTTGCCTCCATAGTGTAGTCACTGGACTCGATTCACATCTTTTATGCAGGGAGAAGAGGAGATTGAGCTGTCAAGCGACCTTGAAAGGATGGAGTTGAGCGGTTGCAGGAGCTTAGAAAGGCTTCCAAGCAAGATGCACACGCTTAGACGTTTGAGAATTTGCAATTGTCCAAAAATCATGGGACTAAACATTCCTCCAAATGACCCCAGCAACAATAACACGATGTCGTAGCTTGAATATCTGTGGATTAGCCGTTGTGATTCTTGGATATCTTTTCCGTTTGCTAAGGATAGACTTGCTACTCTTAAGACACTTCATATTGAGGATTGTAAGGGAGTAGAGTCGCTAGCAGAGATCACCATAGTAGAATCGCTAGAATCTCTATTTATTTGGAGTTGTATGAATTTGAGAAGCCTACCACAATGCCTTCGCACGCTCGTCCATCTCACTCATTTGGCTATACATAATTGTCCAGCACTGGAGATGGAGGACTTGCCTCCCCTTCCCCTCACCTTGTCGTGTCTTTCACTTTTTAGGTGTCCGAAGATAAAGTCTATTGCCAGCCGTAACATTGATAGTTGTAACAATCTCACTTCTTTGGAAATAAGTGGGTGTCCAGAATTGGAGATGGAGGACTTCCCTCCACTTCCAATCACCCTATTGCACCTTGGGCTTCACTCTTTTCCGAAGATAAAGTCATTGGAGTGGCATCGTCTTACGTCCCTTCAGGAGCTACGAATTGGGGATTGTGAAAATATCGAATGCTTCCCCGAAGGAGGCTTGCCTCCAAATTTGCAGGAGTTTTCTATTTGGGAGTGCGAGAATATGAAGCAGCCAGCAAGAAAATGGGGCTTGCCCATGCTCACATCCCTCGTGCATCTGGAAATGGACGGAAGCAACATGGGAGGGGAGGGAGACAAGGAGTGCTTTCCTTCGGAGGAAGACGACGAGGATGCCTGGAGTCTTTCTTTCCTTCCTCTCTTACCTCTCTTGACTTGAGAAATATGAGGAATGGGGAAAGACTATCAAGCGGTCTTCGCCACCATATCTCCTCTCTCCAATATTTATGGATTTGGGATTGCCCGAAGTTGAGGGAC